>JBBPBP010000002.1:32487694-32515605 GCA_037974735.1 Cicer chorassanicum
TATTATTTTACATAAAATTGAATAGCAAAAAATACATTTAACTAAATCTAATATATATTACCACATCAACCTTATTGTAATCATATTTTAAAAATTACTATAAATACTAGATTTTTTTGGTGGATGTTTCATTTTCAATTTAAAAATTTAAAAGTATTTTTTTTTCAACTAAATGGTTTTTTTAATAAAAATGAGTATTGGTAATTTGGAGTACAGATAGGTAAGTAAAGTTTGGACAATAATTATTCTAATCTTATTTTAATTTCCACGTGAAACTCATGAGTTATTTGACTTAATCTTAATTTTAGACTTAAATTCAATTCTAGTTCTCCCGTTTTGCTTAATCCGTAATTTTAATAATTTTAATCCCATATTTTTTTTTCTCGCAATATTTATCACCCTATTTCAAAAATTTCAAGCATTTTGTCCAACCCTCAATTTTGTTGATGTAACAATTTAATAAAATGATGTGGTTGTAACACCCTATTTTCCTATTTTATAATTCTCTATGGTGTGTTATTAGTAGATTAATTAAAATAATAATTTAATTTGGAGGAAAAACGAGGTAACCAATTTTGACCATCTTCGCTGTGAGAAAATGATGTTGTCGTGCATAATGGTCATAAAATATCTGTAACTCAATGCCTCCCTATGCAAAGATCTGGTTTTATTGTGCGAAGGATTTACAAACTAAATCTGAACAAAATACGAACATAATCAATCTGAAGAATTACAAACTCAATCTAAACAAAACACGAACATAATCAATTTGAAGAATTTACAAACTCAATATGAACAAAATACGAACATAATCAATTTGAATAATTTACAAAACTCAATCTAAACAAAATACTAACATAATCAATCTAGAAGAACTACTAAGATTGAATCCAGAAATAAAGAATTGACTAAAGAACATATTATCAAAAAAACATCTTGTTCAAAAGTCTGGGGTTATCAGGTTATTTGGGAAGACGGGCTTGGAGGGTTAGGTGTTTTGTAATTCAATGTATTTGAATTGATGGATAAAGCCTTCTGAATGAGGCGACTGGATGTAGCCAAGTTAGTGGCGAAGCAGGATAAAATTATGTGTCCAATTATTTATGTTTTCATTGTTTGCTGCCTCTGAACCAGATTGTTTCTTTTATAAGTAATTCAAAAAAACCAACAAGCCTTCATCAAACTAGCAAAAAGTTATCAACTTTGTCAAATACATCTTAATCCTCCTTCTCGTGTTTTCACCTTAAAAAGAGACTAGTTGATTAAGAAGAAGATGACAAGGAACCTAAATTAAAGGAGGAGGTAGAGAATGCTATTTTGTAATCCCTAAATAAAGTCCCTTAACTTACTTTGTAGTTTTACTTTGATCTCACTTCACCCATCCTAAATGATATGTAGGTCGAAGTTAATGTTTTGAGCTGAAAACTAACGGATATGACTAAGAGGATTAAAATTAAGGAACAAAATCGAAACAAAAAAGAATTAAGAGATTAAAGTGTAACCCAAAAATAAGTTAACTGATCAAATGTCTAATTTAATCTAATTTTTACCACAACATCTCTAACGATGGAATGAATTAATGCAATTTTTGTTTAAGAAAAATTAAAATTAGAAAAAGATTAGATAAACATATAAAAATTTGAGTTTATTTGATGACATATTTGTTTAAGAAAAAGGCATTAAAAAATATATTTCTCACTTTATTTCTATCATATATATAATCCAATATGAAAATTATGTTATTTCCTTCTCTTTATTTATCAAAAATTGTGTTATTTTTTTAAGAAAAAGGGATTAAAAAAATATATGTCCCACTTTATTTCTATCATATATATAATTCAATATGAAAATTATGTTATTTTCTTCTCTTTATTTATCAAAAATTGTATATTTTTTTTTAGTAAAAAATATCTTTTTATACTTTTATTTTTTATTTGTGAGAGTGAAAATAGATCAGATCAATAAACATGAGTCCATGATCAAGCTTACGTCATGTCAGACCAACCTTTATTTTAAATAGACAGGGCTAAAGTTTAAAAAAATATATATTTAACTAAAACGCTAAGACTATAGACCACTAAAATTATTTTATGCTAACTAGATTTGTTAAGTTAAGTAAATATCAATAATACTTTTTTAGTACTACTATTACTAGTATCTTTGATTTGATTTGATTTTTGTGTTAAAGTATAAATTTGTTAACTTTTGTATGATTTTATGCATATTAACCCACATTAATTTTTGGCATATTTAAATATATTATTATAAAATTGAATTGAAGTAAGATTCTATATTAAGTCATATTCTTTAAATGTTATTTTAAATCTCAAAATAAAACTTCGTTTTATTGACCCATCATCTTATGAGTCTTTTTAAAAATATATTTGGCTACATATATTAAAATGAAATAAGTTTTTAAATATGTTTACTTGTTATGTACAAGGCTTTCATCAAAGTCATGCTTTAATCAAGATCTGACTTATATCTAAAAATAAGTTTATCACTGATAATAGGTCAGACTTAAACACTGAATTTTTTGACAGATTAGACTTAGTTGTTACATAATCTAGCTCAACCTAGCCTATTATAATTCATATTTAATTGTAGTAGTTCATAAATAAAGAGATCAAGTTATATATATTAGTGTAATACTTGAATATTGCTTAATAAACTTTTTATCTGATATTTATATTCCAAAATTCATTTTTGAATTGAAAATTTTTATTGCGTGATCATTATGATATATCATTAAAATACATAAAGATTAGCATCATTTGATATAAGTGCATAAGATGTTTATATAATATTGACATATCTTATTCACACATCAAATAACTTTATATAGATGTAAATTTAATAAAATATGATTTATGTGACGTCACATGAATCATTTATTGAGCTCTTGATTTAAGGTGAGTATTGTAATACAAATATGCACTAAAAATTTATTGAGTGGCTTAAAACTCATAATATATTGATGTAATATGATCCCCTAATACGTATGTTTATCTACGTTAATATTTTATTTCCTAATTTTTATACAAAAAGGAATATATTACTTCTTTCAGATTTCTATATATAGATCACAAAGTATATTTAATGATACATTTAATCTCAATTTATTTATTTTTAAAAGAAAAAAACACCATATTTAGTTTTTTAGTACCCTTGGCTCATTCAAACATTGCTATTGACATGTAGTTCTTCTTGTCTTATTTATAGGGAAAAAAATTGTCTCATACATATTAAGAAATTACTTGTAATTACTGTAATCTTCTTTATTATAATTATCACAATGCATTGCAATAAACATAATACAACCTTCTCGGCACTCTTGTTTTTGATTTGTGTTTTACCTAGTACTAAGAAATATTTATGAGAGTACAACTTTGTAATCATCCTCTTATGAAAGTTTGTTTTTAGAAAACCTAAACTTATTCTTTTGTAACCTAGCCCAGTAGTGGCTACATCCCTCAACAGCTTGACTGTACTAAGTTAGAAGGTTGAGAAGACTCTAACATAGTCAGTTTGACAAGTAGGTCTTTAGCGAAAGTGTGATTTAGTAGTGAATTAGTGGATTAAATCTTTCAAGTTGAAGGGACTAAATCCTTCTAGTTGAAGGGACTAAGTCCTTCTAGTTGACGGGACTGGACGTAGCTGTTGTGTTGGTGGTGAACCAGAATAAATTGGCTGTGTTATTCTATTTTTCCGCTTTGTTTTCATTATTTTGGTTTAGTCTTTTTATAAATAGTTTTTTAAAATAAAACACATCCCCCCCGCTTTCTTGTATTTCTCGTTTTATAGTTGCCTCTATCAGGCTTGGGTACATTCGTCGAGTATGCGTCTGAGTTGACACATAATCTTTCTTTGTTTATAAAAACAACTTGGTTGATTTACATCAATTTCTAATAACCTTCAACAAAGAGGATTTTTTTTTCAATCATTCTTTTCTTTTGATATGTTCATGGCTTTTACAGAAATCTTCTTTGAACATTGCATTTTTCTTTTTATACATTAATCATTTTGAAATGTTTTTTTTTTCTTGTATCAAATTCTTATCGTCAAAATGTTCATGATTGGATTATTTGTTTTGGAATGATGAAGATCATTGAGAGTTTCATAATGATCAACTTCGTAGATTTTCGTTCTTCATAATATCTAACATTATTAATTGAACATCATTAAATCGGATTACATCAATCTTCTTCAGTTTTCAAATGTTTATATTTAAATACTGAAAAATATATTGTTGAAACCAAATTGGTTTTAAACTTAGAATTTTGATGATAACAAAAGTATTTTATGAGAACAATATATTTAACTTCACAGGGTATGAAAGAAGATTCGTGTTTTTGAAATAAATCTATAATAAAATTTGATTCAGATTTATAATTGAAGAAAATCTAAAGTAAGACTTGATTCAGATTTATAATTGAAGAAAATCTTTGACCAAGTTGGAAAGAAGTTACGGTCAAGATTTCAGGAAGATTTGATCAAGATTTATCTACAACAAAATATGAACAATATCAATCTCAAGAAACTCAATCCGAACAAAATATGAACAGAATCAATCTGAAGAATTGACAAACTCAATCTGAACAAAATACGAACATAATCAATCTAGAATAATTGCCCAGATTGGATTTAGAAATAAAGAATTGGCTAAAGAACATATTATCAAAAAACATATTGTTCATAATTATTTTTGAATAAGATCATTGTTGACCAAGCTTGGAATCAAAATACAATTCAAAATTAAAATATGACTAAATTGAAGCCCTAATTTTATCTATAAATAGATACTTAAGACTGAAGAGGAAGATCAACGAAAAATCAGAAAAGAGTAGAAGAACTCAAGCTCAAAATTCTAAATTCATCTTAGAATTCAAAGAGAGAAACACTTGTTTGAATGAGAAATATTTTTTTGACTATTTTTCTTAGAGTGTGAGAGTTATTATTATTATTATTATTATTATTATTATTATTATTATTATTATTATTATTATTATTATTATTATTATTATTATTATTATTATTATTATTATTATTATTATCAGTTTTGTTAGAAGAAAACATTTAAAGTTCAAATCTTCTGTATCCAACCCGATAGTGGTTTAGTTTTTTCTTCAATCTGGGGTTGTCGGGTTGTTAGGAGAAGACTTGGCTTGTAGGGTCAAGGTGGTTAGTGTTGGAACCAAGTTGGTTTTACATTTAGAGTTTTGATGTTAACAAAAGTATTTTATGAGAACAATATATTTGACTTCAAAGAGTATGAAAGAAGATTTGAAAAATATTAGAAGAAGATTTGTTCAAGATTTGAAGAATATTTGATCAACATTTAATGAAGATTTGAAGAATATTTGATCAACATTTAATGAAGATTTGAAGAATTTACAAAGTCAATCTACACAAAATAGAATCAGGATCAATTTGAAGAATTTACAAACTCAATCTACACAAAATAGGAACATAATCAATTTGAAGAATTTACAAATTCAATCTGAACAAGATACAATTCAGAATTAAATAAGGACAAAATTGAAGCCAAATTTTCACTATAAATAGACACTCAAGGCTGAAGGAGAAAAACATCAAAAAGCATAAAAGAGTAGAAGAACTCAAGCTCAAGATTCCAAATTCATCTTAGAGTTCAAAGAGAGAAACACTTGTTCGAATGAGAAATATTTTCTGAGTGTTCTTTTCCTAGAGTGTGAGAGTTATTATTAATTATCAGCTTTGTTATAAGCAACTACTCAAGTTCCAATCTTTTGTATCCAACCTGATAGTGGTTTAGTTCATTCTTCAATCTGAGGTTGTCACGTTGTTAGGAGAAGACTTGGCTTGTAGGGTCAAGGTGATTAGTTCCTCAAAAGTCTGGGGTTGTCAGGGTGTTTGGAAAGACTGGCTTGGAGGGTCAGGTGGTTTGTAATTCAAGGTATTTGAATTAATGGATTAAAGCCTTATGAATGAAGGGACTGGATGTAGCCAAGTTAATGGTGAACCAGGATAAAGCTATGTGTCAAACTATTTATCCTTTCATTGTTTGCTGATTCTGAATTCGATTGCTTCTTATCTAAGTAATTAATAAAAACCAACCAACCTTCATCAAATTATCAAAAAGTTATCAACTTTGGCAAACACAATTCAATTCCCCTTCTCGTGTTTGCACCTTCAGTTAGTTTCTCAAAAGTCTGGGGTTGTAATACGTTTTGGGAAGACAAGCTTGGCGGGTCAGGTGCTTTGTAATTCAAGGTATTTCAATTGGTGG
Organism: Cicer chorassanicum; assembly: GCA_037974735.1. Taxonomy (NCBI): domain Eukaryota; kingdom Viridiplantae; phylum Streptophyta; class Magnoliopsida; order Fabales; family Fabaceae; genus Cicer; species Cicer chorassanicum. The sequence goes on from JBBPBP010000002.1 coordinate 32,493,963, forward strand.
ATAAAGCCTTCTGAATGAGGGGACTGGATGTAGCCAAGTTAGTGGTGAAGGATGATAAATCTATGTGTTCAATTATTTATACTTTCATGGTTTACTGCCTTTGAACCAGTTTGTTTCTTATGTAAGTAATTCAAAAAAACCAACAAGCCTTCATCAAATTGGCAAAAAGTTATCAACTTTGTCAAACACAATTCAACCCCCCTTCTTGTGTTTGCACCTTCATTTATATGTTGGGAAGAGTGTTGTTGAAGATCTTGACACGTAGCAATAGTGCATTGAGCCACTAAAAGATTTGTATTATTCATATTACTATTTCAGGCTATTGTTGTACTAATGGACAACTGTTCTGTAGTAATTCAAGGATATAAATCATTTCCATGTTATGATGTCATGTCATCAAAGAAAGAAAATTCTTTCACTTACAATTTTGTCTTCAAACGAATATCATTAACTTAAGTCAATCTTCAATGTTGACTTATTGACTAAAGCCATTGACGTTTACATATGATAGCTTTATCGAAGGAAACAATGCTTCATAGAATTTTCCAAAGTTATTTTCTTCATAAGAGGATTTAACTTTTATCATAATGTTAACTTTCTCAAATGCTTGATTCAAATATTACTCTTGTTCTTCAAATCTGATTATCAATAAAAGTCTTGACTCATAGTTGGCTTTTGTTAGAGACAAACTATCATATTTGCGCTATTTTCTTTTGTGATTTGTGATTAAAGAATCATTCATTGACTTATATATTCTTTGCTTTTGACAGGAATATAAATAATCAGACGTTCCTTGCAATGTCTTATTAATATATAATGATCTGCTCTATTATTAAACATAATTACTTGTGCATTACGTAATAATATTCTGCGTTAATTAACACTCAAATTATTATATCTAACTTACTTATAAAGTATGCTACCTTAAAATAGATAGTCATTAATATAAATTATTATATCTAAGTTACCTATATTTTAGTATCTGTAGTATAATCCTCATATTCTCCTTATGTTCTTTTTTTTTTTTTTTCAAATAAATTAAGATATCCTCAAGAATACTACAACAAATTGGTCTAAGTATAGCCCAAAGATCATTATCATGTAATCCATGAACATTTTTGGAGAATTAGTCATATTGTATGACACATCACAATAAACATCAAAGTTTCATATAAGATTATGTAAAATGAGTATTGGTGATGATGTCGGCCTCTCCTTCAACTTTTGAAAACTTTCCTCAGATTCCTTTGTCATTCGAAGGTTTTACCTTTCCTCGTTAATTAATTCAAGCAATCCTGGAAAAAAAACCCTTCAACGAGTCGTATATAATATCCGACTAGTCCAAGAAAGCTCTAGATTTCTCCAACTGTCTTTAGAGTTTCCCATTTCTACACAGCTTCTACCTTAATAACATATACTGCAATCCCTTCTTTATTGATTGCATGTCCTAGGAGTTGTACTTCTTCGAACTAGAACTCACACTTATATAACTTTGCATACGGTTTCATGTCTTTTAGTATCTCTAGTACAGTCCTAAGATGCTCCTCGGGTTTGTTGGATCTGTGTTGGTGACAATTGCCGCAAGACTTTAATAGTGATGTTGTTGATAAGAGTATTTGTAGCAAACTCCAAAGCGTGTTGTTACACTAGCCTTTAGGTTCGATTCGCCCCCACCAATCAAATGCAAATGAGATAACTAGCGAATCCCCTTCAAGGTACTTTGGAAAACCTTGATATGATTTGCATTATCACACCAAGAGTATCTTTCAATAGTATGTTACAAAAGAATGTTTCTTATTCTTCACTCATGCATTAGAGAAGAATAAGATGACTTAGAATATAAGAATGGGTGAGAAAAGTGGATGGCAATCTCTAAACTTTCGTATTTTGATTCTATCCAAAGTGACACTATTTATAGAAAAATAATGTCACTTGAGAAAGAGGTACAATTCTTGGTTCTGCCATTCTATTTTGCGAAACGATATATGCATATATCGTTCAGTTATTGACTAAAGCGTTGCACTGGTCTGGTGGTTGATCAACGCATCTATTCACGCATGACTCGTGTTTGAAAACCATCAATTGTGCCTTTTCAAAAAGGAATTTATTCAATAAGAAAGCACAGAAGCATATTAAACTCGGGACCTAATTGTGACACACAAAGAACACAACCACGAAACCAACAACAATATCATGTCAATTATAACCAATTATAGATACATATATTACCCAATATTTTGGAAATATCTCACAATCCCCCACCATTTTCAAAACATACTTAGTCCCATAATTTTGGAAATATCATGGTTTCAGATAATGGTATCTTATGATTTGAACCACTACTTAATAAGCTATGGGTTTCACTTATTCCGAATAGATTGGTAGACAAGCTTTGAACCAGTTATTCATTAGAACAAGTGTGCATAACTTACACATGAAATCTCGGTATTATCAAAGGAATTATAAAAATGACACATTTGATAATGCCTTGTGTCATGTACCCTTTTGATGAGAATTTAAGAGTCAAGCCCTTTAACTCTTTGAAGCGGCCTCACTTCATCTTCACATAGGTAGACTATATCAAAAATACACCCATAATATGTATTTCAGCAAATTCATGCTATATGTCTATTAGGAGTAAAACTCAACCTTCCAACTTTATACTTATGGTCCAAGTACTTTCAACCTTTGGGATGTATATATTCAAGTACTTGCAATCACTCTAATAGTATACTTTTATCATTGAACTCAAGACTTGATGTTACTCAAGTGTGAGTCGATTTTCCACCATTGATGATTAATTATATATGGGCTTGAGTCTCATCCCCAATGATGTCTTCAACACCATGTCCCTTGTCAGACCTTTCGTCAAAGGATCTGCAAGATTCTTTTCAGTTCTTACAAACATTATGGATATTACTCCATTTAAAATTAAATCCTTTACATAGCTATGTCTTAGACCAATATGTCTAGATTTTCCATTATATACTTGGCTATATGCTTTGGATAGTGTGGATTGACTATCACAGTGTATAGATAGCGGTGCCATTGGCTTTGGCCAAATTGGTAGTTCATACAACAAATTTCTTAGTCATTCTGCCTCTTTACTACCTGCAGCTAGGGCAATGAACTCTGTGTTGGAACCAAGTTGGTTTTACATTTAGAGTTTTGACGTTAACAAAAGTATTTTATGAGAACAATATATTTGACTTCAAATAGTATGAAATAAGATTCATGTTTTTGAAGAAAATCTAAAATAACATTTGATTCAAATTTATAATTGAAGAAAATCTTAAATAAGATTTGATTCAAAATTATAATTGATGAAAATCTAAAATAAGATTTTATTCAAATTTATAATTGAATAAAATCTTTGACCAAGTTGAAAAGAAAATATGGTCCAGATTTAAAAAATATTTGAAGAATATTTGATCAAAATTTAATTAAAGATTTGAAGAATATTTGATCAACATTTAATGAATATTTGAAGAATATTTGATCTAAATTTAATGAAGATTTGAAAAATATTTGATCAACATTTTAATGAAGATTTGAAGAATATTTGATCAACATTTAATGAAGATTAGAAGAATATTTGATTTGAAGAATTTACAAACTCAATCTACACAAAATAGGAACATAATCAATTTGAAGAATTTACAAACTCAATCTGAACAAGATACAATTCAGAATTAAATAAGGACTAAATTGAAGCTCAAATTTTCACTATAAATAGACACTCAAGGTGAAGGAGAAAAGCATCGAAAAACAAAAAATAGTAACTCAAGCTCAAAGTTCTCAATTCATCTTAGAGTTCGAAGAGATAAACACTTGTTCAGGTTAGAAATATTTTTTGAGTGTTCTTTCTTATAGTGTGAGAGTTATTATTATCAGCTTTGTTAGAAGCAACTACTCAAGTTTCAATCTCTTGTATCCAACCCGATAGTGTTTTAGTTCCTTCTTCAATCTCGGGTTATCAGGTTGTTAGGAGAAGACTTGGCTTGTAGGGTCAAGATGGTTAGTTCCTCAAAAGTCTAGGGTTGTCAGGCTGTTTGGGAAGACTGGCTTGGAGGGTCAGGTGCTTTGTAATTCAAGGTATTTGAATTAGTGGATTAAAGCCTTCTGAATGAGGGGATTGGATGTAGCAAAGTTAATGGTGAACCAGAATAAAGCTATGTGTCAAATCATTTATGCTTTCATTGTTTGCTGCTTCTGAATCGGATTGCTTTTACTCCAAGTAAGTCACCAAAACCAAACTAATTTTTTAGATATTTATAAACTATCATAAAGTTTTCAACTTTGTGCAAACATAATTCAACCCCCCTTCTCGTGTTCGTACCTTCACTCAGCAGTTATGGTGGAGTCGGCAATGCAAATTTGTTTCTTTGATCCCCAAGAAACTGAACCTCCACCAAGGTTGAAGATCCATCCACTTGTGTAAGCATGATCCTCAACATAAGTTACCCAACTGGCATCTGTATATCCTTCCAAAACTTAATGAAATCCACCATATACTAAATTATAGTTAATTGTTCCTTTCAAATATTTTAATACTCTATTAACAGCCTGCCAATGTTCTTTACTTCGATTGCTAGTATACCGACTTAATTTACCTACAACATATGCTATATTAGGTCTGGTACAGGTCATGACATACATCAAGCATCCGATTACCTTTGAATAATCTAGTTGTGCCACAGGGCATCCTTTATGTGGTTGTAAACTAACATTTTGATCAAATGGGGTAGAAACGAGTTTGCAATTAAATTGATCAAATTTCTTTAGCACTTTCTCAATATAGTGAGATTGGGATATGCCAATATTTACTCCATCTCTAATGATTTTAATTCCTAAAATCACATCTGCTTCACCTAAATCTTTCATATCAAAATTTTTTGATAAGAAAGTTTTAGTTTTTTTTACCTCATTTAAATTGGTGCCAAAGATTAACATATCATTCACATATAAACAAATCATAACACCATTTCCATTATGAAATTTACTACAAATACACTTGTCAGATTCATTTATTTTGCATACATCAGAAAGCAAAACTTTATCAAACTTTTGGTGCCATTGTTTAGGTGCTTGTTTTATCCCGTATAAATATTTAGTTAATTTACACACTTTCTGTTCTTGCCCTTTGATAACCAATCCTTCAGGTTGTTTCATATACACCTCTTCATCTAACTCTTCGTTTAGGAAAGTAGTTTTAACATCCATTTGATGGATTGCAAACTTATAGATAGAAGCTAATGTCAAAAACACTCTTATGGATGCAATTCTTGCAACAGGTGCATAAGAATCAAAGTAGTCGATACCTTCTTTTTGTGTAACTCTTTGGCAACAAGTCTAGCTTTGAATTTATCAATGGTACCATCAACTTTCATTTTCTTCTTAAAGATCCATTTACAACCTATTGGTTTGGATCCAGGTGGGAGGTCTACTAATCTCACAGGGTTATTCTCTGTTCTTCGAATAAATTAAGATATTGGAGTATTAGTCACCTAAAGATCTTGTGCGTTTAACCCACTAACATTGTCAGAGTATTAGTCACACTACTTGGCATAACCAAATACTTGTAATGTGCGCAACGAAATCTAAAATTCGTCTTCAAAATATCATCTTCCTTTATTCTTATCCGATGATAGTCGGACTTCAAGTCAATCTTCAAGAATATTGACACGCCCATATACTAGTCCATTAAACTGTTTGTTTCTTAAGTTCAATGAGGCTGAGAAATCTTCAATTCAAGATCATCAATAAAATCTTGGTTGATAAATTGGAATTAATTACTCCAAAAAATTTCTCTCCTCAACAAAAGGTATTTCTCCAAGGAAGACACATTTCTGAGTGTACCTTATCTGCTTCTGAAGCCATCAATATGTAGGCAAAAAGACTTAGGTGGCTCGTAAATTTGAAATTAAAAAAGCTTATGACACTTTAGATTGACAATTCTTTACCAATTGTCTCAATGTCTTCGGTTTCAGTACTACTTTTTGTAATTGTGTAAGTACCATTTTCAATTCTTCTCATCTATCTTTCTTGGTCAAAAAAATTTAAGCCATGGCTGGTCCAAGAGGTTGTCCCATTCCCACACATACTTTATATGCTAATGATATCATGATTTTCTAGGATTCAATGATGATCATATTCCTTTTATTTAAGAAAATTGATACTTGGATCAAGAATTTTGTTTGGTATAGGAAATGGTCACTATTGCTTGGAAGACTATTTGTGCTCCTATTCAAAAATGGTCACTATTGCTTAGACTATTTGTGCTTGGAAGACTATTTGATCAAGAATTTTTTCTTACACCAATCGGTTTGATTAACAAGGCGACTATGATCATACTATTTTGGCTTTGTTGCTCTTCTTCTTTGGATTGAAATATTTTGTTGATATCTAGGTGTTTTGGAAATGGCCAGCCTATTAATTATCACATGTTTTCTTCAATTTACTAAATACAGTCAAAGATCAGTAATTTTGAATTCTCACTACAAGACAAAAGTCTTAGGAAATGAAACATTTCCGAATGTTACATGGCCCTAACTATAATGTTGGTCGGAAACGTATACCTAGGACTAGGGCCACAACCCTCGCAAACTACCTATGACTCTGGCCCCCGCTATTGTCACGTTTCATAGTATTTCTCAGGGCTCAGGCCCTAGCTATCCTCATGTATCAGAATATTTCCCAACGCTCTGACTCTCGCTATCTTAATGTGTCATAATATTTCGCAAGGCTTTGGCCCTCGCTATCCTTACGTGCTAGACACGTTCCTAGGGCTTTGGCCCCATAAATGATCCCACTAGTTAAAAAAATTAAATTATTTTGTATTCATATTAAAATTATCCAATTATTTTATTTATTAAAAATTGTAATAAATGTTCATTTACTATACAATTTAAATTTAATTATATAAATTCTTTTTGGTAAAAATTTAATCATATATTTATTATATATATAATTATTTATTATAATTATAAAAAATGTTTAAATATGTCTTTGGTCCCTGCAAATATACAACTTTTTTATTTTAGTCCCTGTAAGTTTTTTTGTTTGGATTTAGTTCTTGTAAAATCAAAGACGATCAGTTTTGGTCCATAAAAAAAGAGCTGATAAACTGTCATGACACGTGAGTCTATAAATACACACCAACACACCATCTTTTATGATATATTAAAAATTAAAATGTTTTATATTATTAAGCAATAAATTTATGTATTGGTCATTTAATAATTAGTGTTATTTTATAAAGAAAATATGAATTAAAATTAAAAGAAGGGTTTAGGGGTTTTTGGAAAACTCTTCATTCTTTTAATGTTGATTTGACATTCTTTCATTCTTTTATAGGGACTAAATCCAAACAAAAAAACTTACAGGGACTAAAATCAAAAAGTGGTATATTTGCAGAGACCAAATCCATATTTAAACCTATAAAATATTATGATAAATTATTTACGTGATTAAATAATATTTTAAAATTTATATAAAATTTAATAATTTTTCATTTTCATTAAATAAGAAAACTTATAAAAACTTAAGCTTTAAATTATTTGCAATATTATTTAAATTTAAATTAGAATTAAATTTTTTTAAATAATTAATAAGACATAAATAAATTTGAAAATAATGCAAAATTAAAAATATTAATTAATATCGCAATATTCAAATAAAAAATAACGTCACTAAAAATTAATTATCCTCGTAGTTATCTCCATGTCCACCGTTATTTTAATTGTTGATAAAATTTAGCATATCATTAAATGTTAAATTATTCTCATCAAGATTTAGGGAGTTGATACCATCAATATGAAAAATAGTTGGTCCAGATATTTGGACAAAAGACTGACGGAAAGATTGAGGTGAAGCATATGATGATTTCACGGGAAAATATTGATGCGGAGATGGTTTATTCAAATCAGGTCAAATATTACGATAAGACAACGTTGGCATATCTGGTTGATAATATTCTCCCTGTTGATATTGAGAAGAAAGTTGGTACGACGTCAACAAATAAGGAAGCAATGGTTGCTTTTGTTGTTGATAATTATATTAAGGTGGTGGGACCTGCTCCTGTTGATAATTATACTGAGAAGAATAAGAATATTGATTTTGCCTTCGTTCGGAATTACATAGCTCTTCCCATGTTCTAAAACTCAAATTCATGTCATTTCTCGTCCTTTATCTTCAAAATAGTCTCAATAGTTTTCTACATCAATTCTTCATGTTCTTGCCATATCAATTGTTGACTATCTAGATGTTTCTATATGGTCGACCATAATGTTGTAGCTAGATGAGGATTCAACGGACATTCCTTATGGTCTATTTTACTATGTACTTGATAGGACACTAGTACTATGCACCTGAACTCTATTCTTCCCACTGGTTGTCTCAACCCACTTGTTGTACTTAATGTTTCACATCTCATCTACATCGGATCGACTCTTAGAAGTAAGATATTCAATGGCTTGCACAAACCTCATCCATAGCTTTGTTATAAGATTCCTGTGTAAATAAAAAACAATTCAAAATCGTACCAATATTCTACCTATAAATGTTAAAGATATTGTAATAAAAATTAATTACATATATAAATCAAATTTGAAAAACCATACACCGGCATCTTTTACGCTATTCGAAACAAAAACTTTTGTGCCTTTTTTTTTTTTTGTGGGTTACAACGAACACCACGTATTGTTGGACTTCCAAGCTCCTTTTTCTAAAATAATATGAAACAAAGAAAAAAAAATAATAATTATATAATTTTAGAAACAAAAGAAATAAATATAATTATACCATTCACCGTTAAGTTTCTGCAAAAGAAACAGTACCTTTTGTGTGAGTGCTTCGACCGCTCTCTGATACACTATTTTTTTTTTTTTTGCATTCTCAGATTTTTTTAAAATCATTTGATTTCTAGTACTCGCACAACGCTTTTCAAATGGACTTTTCAACCCATTTGTGACATTTTCCACTATTGCGAATATTCCGATGCAAATCAAAGAAACGAGAAATACATCTTTTATTAAAAATGTCCATCACAACAACCTTATGATTTGCCCCTTATGTACACATATTCTATAGAAAAAAAATATATTTCTTTAAAACAATATTTAAAATACACTTTGAAGTAAAAAAAAAAATTAAACATTTCATTAAGTATTACTTACTTTAAAAGCTTCAAAACATTTATACCAATCATTCTCTTTACTCTTTCTAACTTCTCCCCATGTTTTTACAAGGTTTTTGATACCTTTATTTTTGTGCAACGGGATAACAGCGACATATTCGACAGAAGGAATAAACCTGTAAAAATAAAGTATTTCTAATAAATTAATTAAAACATATTATGGGTAAAAAATCATAAGAATTAACAAAAGTAATTAATTAAATACTTACTTGTTACCAACAGGTGTGATGATAAAATGACCATGGCGACCAATATATACTACGTAGGAATCAGTAAGATCTATCGTCTCAGCCTCTCCAGATACATGTGAACGATCTACCGATTCAGCTTTAGTTGTGGACGATGTCATAGTCTATGGCGGAGGCACCAAAGTAGGGATGTAGAGAAGAACACGGCGAGGCGCCCTATGACGACACATAACTTGTTTCCCCTATCGGTTCCACCACCATTTGTTGGTGGGTCAAACAATCCTCCTCTGATGCCATGACTATATATATATATATATATATATATATATATATATATATAGAAATTAATATAATTATGAAATAAATTGTTATTCAATAAGAGAAAATACTATTACATCGATTGTCATTCATGAATAAAAAAATTGCATATATTTAAAAATTAAATGCATTACAAGTTATTATCATTCAATATTAATACTCATCAAAATCTTCACCAAAATCTATATGATTAGAATCCTCTTCACCTTATTCTTCATCATTATCTTCATGAATTTCCTCATCGATGTTTGGTAAATCATTACATAAGTGACTTAATGGCTCAACTTCTATCACGTCATGTACATTTTTGGACATTTTATCTATCTAATATGTTTCATTTTCAAATTCACGATCATCTGCTTCAACTTGACTTGTTGATTTTGTCTTTATTGCGACATACCAACCGTTTTTTTCCTATCGTATTGACATATATGGCACATAATACACTTGTCTTATATTTTGGACAATTATAAAAGGGTCAAACATTTTGATACATTTTGTTCATTTCTATGTTCATAATGTTAGTTTTAGAGCTAACATTTGTTCTTCTATTCGACAGATCAAACCAACTACAACAAAATAACACTAATTTTTTAGGATAATCTAAAGTGGAGAGACATATTTCGTAAATATGTTGAATCATGTCATAGAAGTCACATTCACTATTACTTGGTGACTTTTAGATGTTGACTCAAATTCATTTCTACTATTACTTGGTCACATGGTGTCACTAAAATAATATGAACAAAAATGAGTTGTTTCACTGTGTAAGTAAGATTAACATATTGATCATTTAACTCTGTCCTTATTTTTCACCAATCGTTTTGAATAACCCATGAATCTATATTAACTGCAAAAATAGATATTACATTAATGACTATATTAAAATGTATATTAAATCCATTTGTACATATATAAATTTATCTTTCAAAGGAATACATCTATCTTCATTGAATAGGTTCTCCAAGTCTCACTTCATATGCAAAATGCACTGGGGGATGTTCCATAGAATCAAAAAAAAAAAAAAAAAAACCAAGGAGAGAATTCTCTCCAACATGCAGAGTATCAACAACATGTCATTTTACATTTTGATCAGATCATCCTCTCTCAATGTTGAAGAACAAATTTTTTTAAAAAAATTAACCCACTTCAACAAGTGGATTTAATATGTGTAGGCAGAGAACTAAATGCAATAGGAATTAAACATTCCATAAATATGTGACAATCACGACTTTTCATTCAATTCATCATTCCATTTTCCACATCAACACATCTGGACAAATTTGAAGAATAACCATCTAACATCTTGAGTTCTTTTATCCACCTATAAAAAGCTTTTGCTTCATTAGGAATTAAAGTGTAATTTGCTCGTGGTTTTTAGATTTTACTGTTGGACCATTCCACTAACAACAAATCATTTTGTCTGCAATAAAGAGCTAAGCCTCCCCTAGCTTTGTCATTCTCTTTAGTTTTTACTTTGACATTCATCATAGTGTTAAATATGTTGTCAAAAAAGTTTCTCTCAATATGCATAACATCGAGATTATGTCTCAAAAGGTTACCTTTCCAATAAGGAAAATCCCACAAAATACATTGTTTTTCCCAATTGTGCAATTGACCAAATCCATGAGGTTTCAAAAAAAAAAAAATCGTCTATAACTTCAACGTTCAGTATATCTTTAACTCAATCCCAAACTTGTTCACATATTAATCGAATGGCAAGTCCACGAATTTCAACAACCCCCTTAATAAATGCATTTTTATTTCTTCTAAATGGATTATTGTAAGGTAAAAACCTAAAACGCGAGTCAAATCGAGATGCATTCCCACTTAATTTCAATGTAAATGCTCTACTATCTTCCATACAAATAGGGCATGTTAATTTATCATGCGTTCTCCATCCATACAACACCATGTAGGCTAAAAAATTATTAATGGTCCACATCTAAGCTGCTCTTATAATAAAGTTTTGCTTTCGAACAATATCATATGTTAAAACACCATACCACAACCTTTTTGAATCATCAATCAAAGGTTGTAAATAGATATCAATACCTGATGTGAGATTATATGGTCCTGATATTATAGCGGCTAAGAACATATAAGGTTTAGACATGCACATATTTGTGGGAAGATTGTTAGGGGTGACAATAACAGACAACCAATAATAATTTGTAGATAAAGCTTCAATATATGGTGTGAAACCATCAGAGCATAATCATAATCATACATTACGCAGATCTAATGCAAAGCTAGGACGTACTTAATCAAAGTGCTTCCATGCTAGACCATCTGACGATGTCACGTTTAATTATTTGAACTTCTTTTATTTTCATAATGTCATGTCATTTTGCCAGCAGTTTGCACTGATGCAAACATTCTCAGCAATCTTGACAAAATAGGCAAATAAAACATTGCTTTTCTTGGAATCAATTTCTCCCATCTTTTCCCCTCCATTAACACAACAATCTATTATCTTCACATCTAATCCCAACTTTGACACTAAATTTTCAAATTGGTATTGCATCCAACATCATCTTGGTCATAAAATATAAGCACAAGTCTTGAACATGAAATTGAGACTTTAGCTCAAAAAGTATAACACACATGGATAACTTGGAGTTAAGAGATCCATCAAATAAATTTTTATTTGTCTTTTTCTAAGAGTTATGAAATATTTGGGCTCCTTCATTTGGGGGCCCATTCGCGTCGACATCATATTGTTGTTCAACAAAAGACACATTTGCTCTTATAGCGTCATAAATCATATTTTGTTGTTGATCAAAGTAATGTTGATGAGTCTTAACTAATGGATTAATACTATTAGATGAAGCAACTGATGGACCAATACTCATAGATGAAGGACTTGTTGAATTATTTTGAACATTGACAATTCATGGAGGCATTATTTCACTATGATTAGTACAAATTAAATAATTTGGCATAAATCCATCAAGATACAAAGATTCTTTATTATATTTTCATTTACAATATTTGTAGAATAACATTTTTTACACGTACATTTAATACCACCGTCCTCTTAAACAATAGTTTGGCTGTTTGCAATATCTAAAAACCCAATTGTAAATGACCGCTTGATACTCCTTCTTCCGGGATAATTTCTATCATAAACCCAATTGCAATTCATTTTCTAGTAATACATACATAAATTAGACATTATCACCAATTCAAATCGATTAATCACCTCAAATAACTGACATCTTTTCACATTTTTGATAAGCTTCTATCCCATTCAAGCATAAAAAGAAAATCAATAATCGATAATATAATAATTTAATATTTTCTATTTATATTAATATATATTTGACAAAATTTCAGCTGCATTTCGTTTTCGTAGTCTAAGTACACAACATAATCACGATATATATTACAATCAAAAATTCATTCAGAAAACAAAAGAAAATCCATGAAACCAAAATTTTATAAAAATATATTTAATAATGAGAATTTAATAAATAATTATTATTCTAACGTTATATTTTTAATTCTCGAACCCTTTAACTTAGACAATTTAAGATTTAATATATATTAACGAGCACAACTCATAAAAAGAATTAAGTTACTCAATAAGATATATTAAACCTTAAACAAGAAATTAAAAGTTCACTCACAATAATTAACTATAATTTTTATAAAAAAAAAAATTGCCTATCTAATGGGTTCTCCCGTTAAACTAAAATACTATATTAAGTATAACAATATCTAATACTGTTATAATTAATTAAAGTCATAAAATTAACATATTCAAAAAATACAAATAAAAATTCATTTTAACATATTATTAAAAAAGGCACATTAAATAAAATATAAAATAGTATTTATATATTTTCAAATATATAAATTAGCATATTTTCAAAAATCACACAATAAATATATTAACATATTTTCAAATTTCAAAAAAGACGCACAATAAATACATCAAATATTATATTTTTTATATATAAAAATGCACAACAAATATAGTATATATCTTTTAAACAAATTTACATAAAAATTTAAAATCAAACATCTAAAATCTTTAATATTCACATTTTCATATCAAACACATTTTACACTATGAAACATTATATAGAAATCACATTTCACAGGTACAATTATTAATATAAATTTTGAATAGATTACTTAACTCAACAAAACTTTAAATCTAACAAGTAGTGATCAAGAGACATATCTGACTTATCAATTCCCTTATCTGCATCTAAATATTTCCATAAATATGATAACTCACAACAACAATAGAAAAAACACAAATATATAATATAAAAGTACATAATATAAAAAATAAAAAAATACATAATATAGAATATATATAAAATACATAATATAAACATAGCAAAACAAAAAAGTTAACATACTAGTAAATGGTCGAAAATGGAAAAAGAGAGATTAAGAGTGTGAAAATAGAAAAGAGATGAGAGTAGAATAGACAATTTGAAAAATCAAGAATAGAATAGAGGGAAGAAGAAGCAAAGAAGAATAGATATAAGGAATAAAAGAAGACAAGAAAAAAGAAGAGAGGAAGGAAGGAAGTTGTTTGTGTGAGATAATTAAACGTGAGTGATCGCTATAGCCCTAAAAAATGCTTTCTGATAAATAGGGAGGGCTTCAACCTTTAGAAAGATGAAAATATGTGCGCGTTTGCGGAGCTCTTGACTCTCAGCCAGTCCAAATCACGATAACAAGGGCTTTAGCCCTAGGAAATGTCCAATTTAATAAAAAAAAAGTACTTCCTACCCTAAATTTTACTAATGGCTTTAGCCCTAATAACATTTTTATGTAACAATATTGACACATCGCAAACTCAAAAATTCCATATTTTCCAAGGGCTTTGGTCATGATCATAGCACTTGGGCACATGTTTCTATCCTTTTGTTTTAGTATTTTTAAAATCACTTTAGCTTAGAATAATTTTTTAGCTTGTTTCTAAACTTTGGGTTGAAATTGAATTACAATTTTATTATTTGCATTTTAACTCCTGCTCGCTTTGTAGGCCATAACTTGAGCTCTGGATATCCGATTGAGCCATGCGAGCAGTCGTTGGAAAGCTAAAAATCAGAGCTACAACTTTTGTGTTGGAAAAAATCTGAATTCCGAATTTTACTGAGCCTAAATTACATATTTCGTAATTTGGACCTTTTTGTAATAATTTAAATAACGGGCTACTTGTTTTAAAGCCCAAAAACCCGAGCACTATATATTTTGAGATTTCTTTCTTTTTTGGGATCAGATTATTTTCGGACAGAATCATAATATAATATAAATATATTTTTATTTTCAATTTCCATGGAAGGCTAATTTTACAAGGTTAATCCACGAATTCGAGTTTCATCACACCTGGAGATTCAGGTTACATCATTGATTTTGATTTATGATTCTAATTTCGTTATTTGATTGTATTGATATTTCGATTGCTTAAATTGAATCTCAATAGGATCGATTATATTTATTTGACAGAATTTGGTTTCAATCTCTAATTAAATTATAATTCTGCGACGCTTGTTCGTTAATTGTAATATTTTGACGATTGTGATACTTAATCCAGTCAATGAAACCGAATTCACATAGGGTTGATTGTACGCTTGTTTGATCAATTCTATAGTCAAATAATAATAGAATCATGAATTAGAAATTATAGAATCTGTGATAGGTCCGAAGCTCGAATGAGTGGATTAATCGTTTTGCTCATCTGTCCAAACTATTTTTTAATTTCGATAAATCATTATCAAAACCCCCAATTTCGAATTTCAACTCGGTTAATATCGTTATATCAAGAGTCCTTGCGAAACGACTCGGGTTATTACCCTTTTCTGCACTTATTTTAAATTGTATTTGATCCGTGTGCGACAGCAGATCAAATTGGCGCCGTTGCCGGGGACTCTTTGATAATAATATTAACCAGTTTTAGAGTATTACTAACCATTCTAACAATTGTTTCTTTGTGCTTTGTTGTTCTACAGGTCAGATAGGGTTGTGCTAGCACGTAGGCACGGTGCTAGTCCGAAAAATCCGGTTTTCAGGCGACTGTGGCGGATTGCTCCGAATTTTCGCCAGAAAATCAGAAAAAAATCAAGGAACAGGACTCCCTTATAAGGAACTTATTAAGGGGTTCCACGCTCAAATTCCCAAATTCCTTCATCTGGACCACTTTTTTAATTTTTTTAATTTTCAATATTTTCAAAAAAATCCAAAAAAATTTGCGTTACCTTTATTTGATTTTTAGAGATTTTTGGTGGTATTTTTATATTTTTTGGATTTTATTTGATAGTTTTTTCGATTTTTCATTTCAATTTTAGCAATAGGGACATTGTTGGAATTTTCAGAATTGTGATTTTGCATTGTATTGTTATGATGATGCATGACTAGGGCTAGTTCTGTAAATTTGCACCCCCTTGACCCTGAAATAGATAAGACCTTCCATTTACGGCGTAGACTTAATAGAGCTGCTGCTAGTGCTAATGTGTCAAATAGAGAGTTAGATAGTGATAGTGATAGTGAAAAAAGTGACATTTTGCTGCACAATATGGCTGATATGAATAATAGAACTTTAAGACAACTTGATGCACCTGATGTTACCTATAATGCATTGTGTATTGAATATCCTGAAGTTACTGTACCATTTGAACTTAAATCTGGTTTAATACACTTGCTTCCAAAGTTTAATGGTCTTGCAGGTGAGGATCCCCACAAACACTTGAAGGAGTTTCATGTGGTGTGTTCTACTCAAGGAGTCACAGAAGATCATATCAAGTTGAGAGCCTTTCCATTCTCACTTCAAGATGCTGCCAAGGATTGGTTATACTACCTTCAGCCAAGTTCTGTCACAAGTTGGAATGAATTGAAGAAATTGTTTCTAGAAAAATTCTTCCCTGCCTCAAGAGCTGCTTCAATCAGAAAAGAAATGTGGCATTAGACAGATTGACAGGGAATCACTACATGAGTATTGGGAGAGATTCAAGAAATTGGTGTCTAGCTGTCCTTACCATCATATTTCTGATCAATTGCTCATCCAGTATTTTTATGAAGGTTTGCTGCCTATGGATAGAAGTATTTTGGATGCTGCTAGTGGGGGAGCACTTGTCGATAAGACACCAGAAGAGGCAAAAGCTTTGATTGAGAACATGTCCATTAATTCCCAACAGTTTACAACTAGAAGCAATTTAGCTGTTTTGACAAAGGGAGTGAATGAGATTCAAACTTCTTCCCACAAGAATCTAGAAAGCAGACTTGATGAGCTTACATTGTCAGTGCAATTACATTGAGGTCTGGGAAAGCTGCTGAAACACCAAAGGTATCTGAAACTGTTGTGAAAAATAACAAGGTTGCTGAAGAAATTTTGATACCTGAAATTGTTTGTGATGACCAAAATATACCACTTCCTTTTCCTCAAAGGGCAGTGAAGACTAAGAAAATGGACGAGGCAGATAGGGACAGGGAGATCTTGGATACATTTAGGAAGGTGGAAGTGAACATTCCCCTCCTTGAAGCAATTAAATAGATTCCGAGATATGACAAATTTTTAAAAGAGTTGTGCACACACAAGAGGAGGTTAAAAGGTAACGAAAGAGTAAACATGGGGCGTAAAGTTTCAGCCCTCATTCAGCCAATGCCCCAAAAATGCAAAGATCCAGGAACTTTTTCCATTCCATGTACCATAGGCAGTAGTCAATTTGAAAATGCCATGTTAGATTTAGGAGCTTCTATTAATGTTATGCCCACATCTATTTTTAACTCTCTTGCTCTTGGACCTTTACAGAGTACAGGTGTTACCATTCAACTGGCGAACAGAAGCAATGCTCGCCCCGCTGGACTTGTGGAGGATGTACTTGTTCGAGTAAATGTATTAATATTTCCTGCAGATTTTTACATTCTGGACATGGAGGAATGGAATAACTCCAACAGGGCGCCAATCATTTTAGGCAGACCATTTTTGAAAACTGCTCGAACTAAAATTGATGTACATGCTGGAACTCTATCCATGGAATTTGGTGATAACATTGTAAAATTTAACATCTTTGATGCTATGAAACACCCCATAGAAGAGCATTCTGTTTTTCAAATTGAATTACTTGCTGATTTGGTTGATGACACTTACCCAGATATGTTTACTGCTGATTTTCCTTCACTGTCTGATTTTGATGATACTTTTATTTGTGAATTTTGCATAGATAATCAGTTGTGCTCTGTGTGTGCTGAGATTGAAGCTGCTTTGCAGGTTGATCATTATGCTGATGTTGATACTTCTACTAACATAATTGATTTTGCAGACTTAGCTTCAGCGACTGGTATCATACCCTCCATTGAGCAGCCACCGACTATAGACCTTAAACCACTTCCCTAAAATTTGAAATATGCATATTTAGATGGAAGTGACAATTTACCTGTGATTATTTCAGCTAAACTTGAAGATGAACAAGAAGAGAAGTTGTTGCAGATTTTGAGAAAACACAAGAAGGCAATAGGATGGACCTTGGCTGATATTCATGGTATTAGCCCATCCATGTGCATGCATAGGATACTATTAGAGGATGGAGCAAAATCAGTAAGGCAGCCCCAAAGGCGACTCAACCCATTAATTCTGGATGTTGTGAAAAAGGAAGTGACCAAGCTCTTGCAAGCAGGCATTATATACCCTATCTCTGATAGTCAATGGGTGAGTCCAGTGCAGGTAGTTCCTAAGAAAACTGGACTCACAGTGGTTAAAAATGAAAATAATGAACTTATCCCCACACGAGTGCAGAACAGCTAGAGGGTATGCATCGTTTACAGGAGACTAAACCAGGAAACTAGAAAGGATCATTTTTCTTTACCATTCATTGATCAGATGCTTGAACGGTTGGCTGGTAAGTCACATTATTGTTTTCTTGATGGTTTTTCTGGTTATTTTCAGATCCATATTGCACCAGAGGACCAAGAAAAGACCACATTCACATGCCCTTTTGGCACATTTGCCTACAGGAGGATGCCTTTTGGCCTATGCAATGCTCCTAGAACTTTCCAACGCTGCATGATTAGTATTTTTGCTGATTTGATAGAAAGTTGTATAGAAGTTTTCATGGATGATTTTACTGTGTATAGTTCCTCATTTGATGTATGCTTGAACAATTTAGATAGAGTTTTGCATAGATGTATTGAAACTAACCTTGTATTGAATTATGAAAAATGTCATTTTATGGTTGAACAGGGCATAGTTTTGGGACATGTGATCTCTAAGAATGGGATGGAAGTGGATCCTGCCAAGATTGATGTGATTTCTAATTTACCTTACCCATCTTGCATCCGCGAGATTCGTTCTTTTCTTGGTCATGCAGGTTTTTACAGGCGCTTTATCAAGGATTTCAGCAAGATAACTCTTCCACTGTCGAATTTGCTGCAAAAAGATGTCAGTTTCACATTTGATGACAAATGCAAGAAGGCGTTTGATTGCTTAAAGGCAGCACTGACCTCTACTCCCATCATTCAGCCACCCAATTGGACCCTCCCTTTTGAAATTATGTGTGATGCGTCTAACTATGCAGTGGGAGCGATTCTTGCACAAAGGGTCGGTAGGGCTGCCCATGTTATTTATTATGCTTCTAGAACTTTAGATTCTGCACAAGCTAATTACACTACCACTGAAAAGGAATTCTTAGCTATTGTTTTTGCTCTTGATAAGTTTAGATCATATTTGCTAGGTTCGAAGGTAGTTGTTTTTACTGACCATGCAGCTTTGAAGTTCTTGCTGAAGAAACCAGAAGCAAAACCGAGATTGATCCGGTGGATGTTGTTACTCCAAGAATTTGATTTAGAGATTAAAGATAAGAGTGGAGCTGAAAATCTGGTGGCAGACCATTTGAGCAGAATAGAACTGGATGAGGATCCCATCCCCATTCAAGATGATTTTCCTGATGAGCAACTGCTACAGTTGCGTGAGGTAATTCCTTGGTTTGCTGATTTAGTTAATTATCTAGTTGCTGGAGTCTTTCCCGCAGATGCATCCAGAACACAAATTCATAAACTTAAAAGTGATGCTAAATATTATGTGTGGGATGATCCATATCTATGGAAATTCTGTAGTGACCAGGTGATTAGGCGATGTGTTCCCCACCATGAGGCTCAATCCATTCTTAAATTTTGTCATGCCTCTCAAGTTGGGGGACATTTTGGTCCTCAACGGACAACCATAAAAGTCTTAGACTCGGGTTTCTTTTGGCCCACTCTATTTAAAGATGCTTTTGAGACTTACAAAACTTGTGAACAATGTCAAATAGCAGGAACAGCAATCACTCGTCGGAGTGAGATGCCTCAACAACCTATGCTTTTCTGTGAAGTATTTGATGTGTGGGGCATTGACTTTATGGGCCCTTTTCCTGTATCTTTTGGTTTTGTCTATATTTTACTTGTTGT
This sequence comes from Cicer chorassanicum, assembly GCA_037974735.1. NCBI lineage: Eukaryota > Viridiplantae > Streptophyta > Magnoliopsida > Fabales > Fabaceae > Cicer > Cicer chorassanicum. The sequence continues at coordinate 32,514,069 of JBBPBP010000002.1, forward strand.
TGATTATGTTTCGAAGTGGGTGGAAGCAATACCCACTAGGACTAATGATTCTAAAGTTGTTGCAGGTTTTATCAGATCAAATATTTTTTGCAGGTTTGGAATACCCCAGGCCATCATAAGTGATCAAGGCACTCATTTTTGCAACCGCACCATGGACGATTTGCTTCGGAAGTATGGGGTTGTGCACAGAGTCTCTACACCTTATCATCCCCAGACTAATGGGCAAGCTGAAATTTCAAACAGGGAAATCAAACAGATCTTAGAAAAGATGGTGCAGCCAAACAGGAAGGACTGGAGCCGTCGGCTGGAAGATGCTCTTTAGGCTCACAGAACAGCCTACAAAACACCAATAGGAATGTCCCCTTATCGACTTGTGTTTGGTAAGGCATGCCACCTCCCAGTGGAAATACAACACCATGCTTATTGGGCTGTTAAGAGCTGCAACCTTGAGATGGAGAAAGCAGGTTTGGAGAGAAAGCTTCAATTGCAACAACTTGAAGAGCTTAGACTAGAAGCTTATGAGAACTCCCGGATCTATAAAGAGAAAACTAAGTACTATCATGATAAGATGATTTCTAGGAAGGAATTTTCCATTGGCCAAAAAGTTTTACTCTTTAACTCCTGTCTGAAAATTATGGCAGGTAAACTTAGATCCAAGTGGATTGGCCCTTTTGTTGTTACTAACACTTTTCCTCATGGTGCAGTGGAAATAAAAAGTGAAAACACTGACAAAGTGTTCAAAGTAAATGGACAACGCCTCAAGCTATTCCATGAGAGCTTTGTGCTTGAAGATACTACCATAGAAGAACTCTCCTTGGAAAAGCCCACCTACACTGAAGATTGAACAGGGAGCTCCATTTACTCTTAATTCATATTTGTTACTTTCATTGAGGACAATGTGTAATTAAAGTGTGGGGGAGGGGGGTAGTATTGAGGATTGTATTTGTTATAGGATTTTATTTATAAAAAAAAATTAAAAAATAAAATTTAAAAAATAAATAAAAATGTGCATTGCATTGGATGCTTTTTCATCAAATTTTGTGGTTGTAAATGTTGTGAGTTTGTTTGGACTGGCATGATTGGATATTATCTTTGCATTCTTGGTAAAATAAGTTGGATTAAAATGCTAAATTGCGTATCATTTGTGATAGGTCATTAACCCTTGTGAGATTTTGAGCCTATTATGAATGGAATACATTTTTCCATCTTCTTTTTTTTTTGTGATATCTCACTCATGATTGCTAGTTACGCTAGAACTTGACTTGACTCTTGTCCGCATGCATATATTGAAATGATCTAGGCATTTGTTTCTTGTTAAACTACTAGCCAAATAAGTCTACCCTCCAATTAACCATTTGTTTAAGCCCCTTTGAGCCTAATTATCCCATTCTTTGTTATATAGCTCATTACAAGGCTAAAAGTGAAAAACAATGAATTGACCCAATCTGGGGGGATAAAGGAGTCTTTCCTTAAATAACTGTGGGGGTGCTCAACTCAACTTGTTTGTTTAAATTTGAGGTTTTCAAAAAAAAAAAAA
>JBBPBP010000002.1:32515717-32534546 GCA_037974735.1 Cicer chorassanicum
AAAAAAATTTGAAATGAGAAATAAAATGAGGAAAATGGTTATGTTGTGAGTAAAGAGAGTTGATAATAAAAGTCAATGATACTTTGTTGAGTTACTTCTCAATGTTATTTTTCTCTCTTGATCATTACTCCTTTATCCTCTTTGATTTTTAGCCCTAGTCTCCTTAGGATTATCTCACCCTTACCTTGGCCACGTTACAACCTGAATAAATACCTTTTGATCATTATGTGCATGTGTTTCAATTATAGATGTAAGAGGCTTGTCAAGCCTATGGTAGTGCTAGCTTTCATGATGTGCTTTGAGGGTAAACAGTAGCCCAAACACTTGAGTGATTGAGAGAATTTTATATCTTGTGAGGACTCTATCACTTATGATGCATTCTTTGGTTAATTTATCCTCTTGTTTGCCTTGGTGTGAAAATTATTCATGAATGTCATATTCCTTGAAGTTTGAATTTTTTTTTCTTTTGCTCACCACTTTGCATTCCTGAGAATATTTGGAATCGCATGCATTGCTTTGCACGGAGTGCAAAAGCTTAAGTGTGGGGGAATTTGATCATAGCACTTGGGCACATGTTTCTATCCTTTTGTTTTAGTATTTTTAAAATCACTTTATAGCTTAGAATAATTTTTTAGCTTGTTTCTAAACTTTGGGTTGAAATTGAATTACAATTTTATTATTTGCATTTTAACCCCTGCTCGCTTTGTAGGTCATAACTTGAGCTCTGGATATCCGATTGAGGCATGCGAGCAGTCGTTGGAAAGCTAAAAATCAGAGCTACAACTTTTGTGTTGGAAAAAATCTGAATTCCGAATTTTACTGAGTCTAAATTACAGATTTCGTAATTTGGACCTTTTTTGTAATAATTTAAATAACGGGCTACTTGTTTTAAAGCCCAAAAACCCGAGCACTATATATTTTGAGATTTCTTTCTTTTTTGGGATCAGATTATTTTCGGACAGAATCATAATATAATATAAATATATTTTTATTTTCAATTTCCATGGAAGGCTAATTTTACAAGGTTAATCCACGAATTCGAGTTTCATCACACCTGGAGATTCAGGTTACATCATTGATTTTGATTTATGATTCTAATTTCGTTATTTGATTGTATTGATATTTTGATTGCTTAAATTGAATCTCAATAGGATCGATTATATTTATTTGACAGAATTTGGTTTCAATCTCTAATTAAATTATAATTATGCGACGCTTGTTCGTTAATTGTAATATTTTGACGATTGTGATGCTTAATCCAGTCAATGAAACCGAATTCACATAGGGTTGATTGTACGCTTGTTTGATCAATTCTATAGTCAAATAATAATAGAATCATGAATTAGAAATTATAGAATCTGTGATAGGTCCGAAGCTCGAATGAGTGGATTAATCGTTTTGCTCATCTGTCCAAACTATTTTTTAATTTTGATAAATCATTATCAAAACCCCCAATTTCGAATTTCAACTCGGTTAATATCGTTATATCAAGAGTCCTTGCGAAACGACTCGGGTTATTACCCTTTTCTGCACTTATTTTAAATCGTATTTGATCCGTGTGCGATAGCGGATCAAGTCCTCGAAAAATACATAGAAATACTTTATGACAGCTTAATGACTTTGATATTTTTCTATGGCTGAAAAGTATTAGGATATATGAAGAAACGATTTTACTGAATAATTCCTCATATATTGAAAAAGAAAAATGGAAAAGTTGAGAATACAATGTAGCATCTTAATCCCTTTATATACAATAAGAGAGAAAGGATAGGATGTTGTGTAACAACCATAACTGAAATAACATAAATAACTAACTAATAACAACCTAAGACAAGTATCCTATTAGCCATTACAAGCAAGCTCATAGCTAGCTTGATTGACACGTAACTATCAAGTTGACTATGAGGCTGGTAGACTGGTGGAGCGAGCTGGCCAACTGGAAAACTGATGAGCTATCTGGTTGGCAGGCTGAATAGGGAGCTAGTTGGATGACTGGCAGACTAATGAATAAGATGGCTAACTAGCAGACAGGTTGAGTAGGCTGGCAACTAGCAGACAAGTTGAGTAGGCTGGCTAACTAGCTGGCGAAACTGAGGCTGGCTGACTAGAAGAAGGATGAAGGCTGGCACATGAGCCAAATAGACCAGCTACTCTAATACTCCCTCATAAGTTGTAGCTTGATAAATGTCAAGTAATCCAAGCTTAGAAACCAAATTGGTGAAGTACTTTGGTAGCAAGCTCTTGGTGAAAAGGTCAACAGTTTGATTATTGGTGGAGATATGCATTAATTTAAGGATACCAACTCGATGCTTTTCCCTCATAATATGGTATTCTATTTCCTAATGTTTGGTTATTTCGTGAAAGGCTGGATTGATTGCTATGTGTAAAGCGTAACAAAACAACAAAGGTGTATGCTTAAAAGTGATATGAAGGTCACTGAAAAGATAGATTAGCCCATGTAATTCAAAAGTTCTTGATGCTAAAGCTTTATATTATGCCTCTAAAGATGATTTGGCTACAATAATTTTTTTATTTCCAACTAATGAGGGAATTCCCAAGAAAGAAACAATATCCTAAAATGGACCTCCTAGAGTCTTTGCATATGGCCCAATTTCCATCTGTGAAGCTAGTGAGTTTAACCTCTTAAATTCAAGAAAAACAAATACCATTTCCTGGCACATTCTTTAAGTAATTGAGGACCATAATTGCTGCTTGATAATGTGTTTGACTAGGACTTGCCAGATACTGACTGAGTTGTTCGACTGCAAAGGTTATGACAGGTCTTGAGGTGGTCAAGTATACAAATTTACCAATAAGTCTCTTGTACTCAATAGCTTTTACACTAGGTGTGCCATCTTATTGTTGTAATCTTATAGAAGAATCCATTGGTGTTGAAGTAGGTTTGCTGCCCAGCATACCTGTTTCTGCTAATAAATCCAAGCAATACTTTCTTTGATAAAGATAAATGCCACTCTTTGATTGTGCCACTTAAAACCCAAGGAAAAACATCAATGATCCTAAATGCTTGATGCTGAAAAGCTCATGCAATCTATCCTTGATCTCTTGAAACTCATTCAAACTATTCCTAACAAGGATTACATCATCCACATAAGTAGCCAAAGTTGTGAAAGTATTTGAGTCATGCTTGATGAAAAGGGAATGATCTGATGTTGCCTATTGAAAACCATAACTTAGTAATGCAGAGAGCAACTTCTCATGCCACTGCTTGCTAGCCTACTTTAAACCATACAAAGATTTGATTAGCTTACAGACTTGGTTTGTTATGTTGCCATGATTTCCATATGGTAATTTCATGTATACATCTTCATTAAGTGTCCATGTAAAAAAGCATTGTTGATGTCAAGTTGGTGAAGGTGCCACTTGAAAATGGATGTTAAGGCCAACAAAACTTTGATAGTTGTCATTTTAGTGACTAGACTATAGGTGTCCAGATAGTCTAGTCCTTCTCTTTGATTATATCATTTTGCCACAAGTCTTGCTTTGCATCTGTCTATAGTCTCATCTTGTTTTCTTTTGAGTTTGTAAATCTACTTGCTCTATATAGGTTTGACGTTAAGGGGTAGATCCACAATGCTGCATGTGTTGTTGGTTTCCAAAGCCTTCAATTTATCTTCCATGGCTTTATTCCATTATGGATGCTTACTTGCCTCTTCATAATTCTTTGGTTCTGTTTCATTTAAAATAGACAAAGAAAACTCCTTGTAAGCAGGAGATAAATTAGCATAAGAAACATAATTACAAATAGGATAGGGTAAACATGGTTTGATTGCTGAGTGACTAGTGATTTGGCACTACTAATCAATTAGATAGGTTGGTTGATTTCTTTCCCGTGCTGATCTTCTTATGTTTTGATTGTCATAATTATCTTGGTCTTACTGAGCAATAGAATCATCACCTTGCTCAGGTTTATAAGATTGTAAGCATGAGGCATGTTCCCCTTCCAAATCACAATCAAAATGAGCTTTATGCAGCTCAATAATAGCAGGTTCACTTGTATTAACAAGAATGCAATCTCCATTGTTTAAATTTGAATTGTTTGGACTATATGGAATGATGAGTCTTCAAACACCACATTCCTAGTAACAATAAAAAAATTTGTCTTGGATATCATAAAGTTGGTAACCGTTTGTAGTTGCCTTATATCCACAGAAAAAAAATTCTTGGCACAATTATCAAACTTATATTTGTGAGAAATAAGAGTGGATGCATAATAAAGACATCCAAAAACCTTAAGATTGGTCAAATTAGGGTTAGTGTTATACAAATATTGATAAGGTGACTTTTTTTTAAGCAAAGGAGTAGAAATCTTGTTAATGATATGAACAACACGGTTAATAGCATAGGTCCAAAAATTCATAGGTAAATGCGATTGAAATAAAAGGCCTCTATCCACATTTAAAATGTGTTGATGTTTCATTTCCACCCTAGCATTTTGCTGAGGTGTCTCAACATAGGTCGAATGATGTACCATATCCATATTGGAATACAAATCTGAATTAATAAACTCTAAGCCATTGTCACTTCTCAAAACTTTGATTTTTTTGTTAAACTAATTGTTCACAAGTCTAATGAAGGACTTAATATGGCCTCTAGTCTCGGATTTCCTTCTCATGAAAATAACCCAAACATATCTGCTATAATCATAAAAAATAATGAGAAAATATTTAAAATGATGATGGGATTGAATAGCGAAAGGGCCTCATATATCAACAAGAATTAAATCAAAAGGGACACAAGCATTGTGATCACTATTAGGAAAAAGGTAACTTCTTTTGCTTGGGAGAATGACAAATGTCCCAACAATGTGTGTCACCATAACCTATATAAGGAAACTGAACAAAAATGCCATTAGATTGATTTGGGAACATGTCTAACATTGTGATTATTAATACTATTTATACTGCAATCTTTATAATTTTGCAAATCTGACTTCGACCCCTTGAGGTAGTAAAGCCCTTCAACAAGGTCAATTGTACCAATCCTCTTCTTGGTTTTCAAGTCTTGGATAGAACAACCATTAGTATTGAAAATAGCATAACAATTTAATTGATTACATAATCTTGAAATAGAAATGAGATTAAAGGAAAACTTAGGTAAAAACAAAACATAATTCAACTTTAAATCTTTTGTAATAAAAATAGTTCCTGCATAGTCAGTAGTAGTAATAGTCCCATTAGGTTATTTAATATTAATTGGTTTAATTCTGACAAACTTAGTGAAAGCATTAAAATTATCAGTTGCTCCAAAATCTATAATTCAAACCACATGTTTGTGATAATTATTGTTAGCAATTAAAAAAGGTTTACGTGTGGATTTGTCAGTTGCGGTAAACCAACATGGGAAGAGGAGGTTATGTGTTTGGCTACATGATTAGTCCCCAAATTTACCTGTTGTAGCAGGTTCAGAATTCCTTCAATCTGATCTTGAGTAAATGGACATTGTTGGCTACCACAATCATCATCTTCCTCATTTTTGGTTCATTTGTGTTCACCATACATATTGTTAGTAGAATTACCATTCTTGAATTTGGAATTAGGTGAAAACCTATGCTTTTTGTAACAAATGTCAATAGTATGATCATGCTTACCACAGGGAGTGCAGGTCTTGGAATATCCATTTTTTTTTCAAGAACCTTTCTTTGTGTCAGAAACATTAATAAAGGTTTGAGATTTTGTGTTATCATTAAACCTTCCATTCGATCCTTAAAGATGAGACTCTAAGCTATTGATGGTGAAACTGAGTTGATGACCCATTGAAGAACCAAACTGTTGCATTGCAACCAATACTTGTGAGCGGGAAGGTGTAACAATGAACATCAAACAGGCTCAAGAATTGTAATTGGTTCCATTAAGAACAGGTGTAACAATGAGTGAAGAAGGACCCATCACTTGAGTGGATGTAATATGGACTACAGGTGTTTTGTGTAGGATCAAGATTGACATTGTTGTTATTATTATTGTTGTTATTTGATTTTGCCATGGTTGAAGATAATGAAGGTCCTCAAACCAAGCTTAATGATACCATATTAGGAAACAAGATTAAACTATTTTACTAAATAATTCCTCATATATTGAAAAAGAAAAATGGAAAAGTTGAGAATACAATGTAGCATCTCAATCGCTTTATATACAATAGGAGAGAAGGGATATGATGTTGTGTAACAACCATAACTGAAAGTAATATAAACAACTAACTAATAACAACCTAAGACAAGTATCCTATTAGCCATTACAAGCAAGCTCACAATGAGCTTGACTGACAAGAGACTATCAAGTTGATTGTGAGGCGGGCAGACAGGTGGAGCTAGCTGGCTAATTGGTGGACTGATGAGCTGGTTGGTTGAATAGAAAGCTAGCTGGCTGACTGAATATGAAGCTAGCTGACTGACTGGCAGACTAATGAACAAGTTGGGTGACTGGCAAGCGACTTTACTGACTAGCTGATGAATCTGAGCTTGGCTAATCAGAAGAAGGATGGAGGCTGGCACATGAGCCAAATATACAAGCTATTCTTATAAAAAAAAAGCCATATGGATAGCTCTAGGTATATCCATTCATTCTTGTAGTCTCTTGGTAATGGTTCATAATCAATTTTTGGACTGATATTTGGCACAACAACTGACTTTTAGTTGATAGCTTTCAAATCCCTCCAATTTTGACTTATTATTTCTCTACTAAGGTTAGTGATTCCTTAAGAGGTTCAACTTGGTCTCTTCATCGAGTACTTTGCAAAAAACATCCCAATTTGATTGTGGTTATAAGAAATTTGTTATTGCATATCACTTATGCTCCTAATAAGTTGGAACAAATGATGGCTCTCTTACATGTAGAGATTTGTTTTTCATTTCTAATACTGGTAGTCAGAAGGCTTTAAGTGGAAATTTGATTTGGAAAACTTTTATGCCATCTCCAACAAAATCAAATTCATTAAATAAAGAAAGAAATTTTGAGTATATTTAAAGATTTGAGTTACGAATTTGATGAAATTTACATTATGTTGAAGATGATAATTAATTTTCTAGGTTTTGTTTGAAAATTTTGATGAATTTTCTGAGTTTATTTTTAAAAAAATGATAACATTATTTACATATTTAGACATAAAGGATAAATCCAAATCAGGAAAAAAAATGATTGAATTGTTATCTGAAATAAAGTTAAGGGAGCGTGAGAGGTATTATGCCTAAATAAAATTAATAACAACAATAATGATATGAAAAATATTTTATCCAACTCACAAATTTCATCTAAATGCCACGTTATTAATGAAAGTTTCACATTATCAAAAATAGTAGGGATAAAAAAATCCAAAAAATTAGTTAAGAGAGGGACCAAGAAACCGATTTTAGAAATGAGTGAACTAAAAATTCATTTTAGACAAAATAGGAGAACCAAAATGTATTTAAGCCAAAAAATAATATACAATATATAAATGTAGATACACAATTGTATAAGATTTGGCATATTTTTGTTATAGTTTTATTTTCTTTAATATGAAAGATTACAAAATATCATTAAATATCAAGAATAATTTTTATATGGTTACAAGAATTTGAACACATACATAAAAAGAAAAAAAAATAAAAATAAAATAATAATTAAATATTATACAATTTTAAAATAATTAAAAAAATATTTTATGAAAAAGAACCACCATAGTTTAAAAATTGAGGTCGAAATTGCAATTGTGATGCTGATAGGGAAACTTTATTATTGCGATCATATTTTAAAACTATGACGCAACTATCAAGTTGGAGAAGGTGGAGAGGCAAACACATTTCTATGGGAGGAACAATCACCTTAATTAATTATGTCCTATCAAGCTTGCCTCTTTATTTTCCGTCCTTTTACAAAATTCCAAGGAAATTGTAGCAATCGAGAGAAACAACTTGTTGCAGACTCAATAATGGTTTGAGAATCCGATTCTTGTTAGATTGTTGGACTGGTCCTATTGCACTACGCGACAAATTTCTGCGCGTTTATTCCATTTGGCAATGTTACAAAAAGGTACTATTTTGGAGCATGGACAACAATCAAATCAAGGTTGGCAGAAGATCATTTTTCGGAACTAGAATGCGTTCACGAGCTCAATGCTTTAGTGGAAGTTGTTTTGCCATCTGACGGTAAACTTGACTCTTGGGAATTGATTATTAATTAAGCAGAATGATATATTGTTAGTATTCGTACATTCTGGAGGTTGATTCAGATTAATAACAGGCTTTTTAAGGTTAGTACATGTATTTGGCGATTATTTCAAGCAAGGTTGCCAACACGTCAACTTTTAGCATCATACGGGATAATAATAGACATGTTTAGAACCAATAGGGTTTTCTGTTTTGAACATGTTGAATCAATTGTCCATTTTCACTTCAAATTTGGGCAGCAATTCATGGCTCGTTGGGGTACTCTGTTGTCCCACATTCATCAGTTGTTATAAACATGATTTTAGAGTATGGCCGAGTCATAAAAGGAAAGTGGCAACACAAGAGGAGATTTATCATATTGTGTTCTGTTATTTGGGGAATTTGGATTTGCGTAATCGCATTATTTTTGTATATGGGGTGGTCTGATTGCTCAGGTTTAATAGCACATATTAAGTAAACTTCGTGAGATATTTACTTATGTCAAGAGAAACCAAAAACTCAATTTTACGAATTTCGGATCAGTGTGTTAATCCTTTAGGTTGTTTATCTTTAATATAAGGTGATTTTTTGTATTGGGTTGAATTATCTATGTATTTCCTTAATTCATTTTCTTGTAAAAAAATATCACTAAATATTATACTCCAGCTACAATCACTATAAGTCATATTTCTATTTAATATAAAAAATATTTGGTGTATATTTATAATAGGGTGTATACATCTCGAGAGAGAGAGATAAAAAAAAATTGATAGATGTAATAGGTTGATTAATTTTTAATTTTTAGCATACGAAATGTTGTATTTGTTATACATAAGTCATCTACTTGTTTACAGGACAAAGCATCCAAGGTGGAAGAAGGGTTTTGTCTCAAGTTTGATTTCCTTCATTATCTTCTCCATCACCTACCTTGAGAGAAACCTACGTGTCAAGTAAGTAAACCTAGAAGCCATATTCCGATTTAATATAGGAAATAAAAAATGTTTGGTGTACACCCATAAGGGGTATATATATTTTGAGAGAGAAAAAGATAAAAGAGAATATTGTGATGGATGTGATATGTTGATGATGTGATAGAAAGAAATAGATAAAGAAAAAATAAAATGTTTAATTGTGTGTCAAATGTGAAATGTATGTGTATAATTGTTAATATGAAATATTATATATATGTTATAATCTTCCCGTGAAATGTAGTATATATAATAGTTTATATAGCTTGCCAATGCTATGTTTTTATAGCAGATTGTTAGTAGTTAATTTTTAGCTATCCACACATCATTCATTTTTAACATATGAAATGTTGTATTTGTTATACATAAATCATCTACTCGTTTACGGGACGAAGCATCCAAGGTGGAAAACGGGGGTTGACTCGGGTTTGATTTTCTTCATTATCTTCTCCATCACCTCTATCTTGAGGGGAACCTCTGCATCAAAGTAATTAGACTTCTATCTATTAATATTAATTATATACTTTCTAGCTGTTCATACAAATGATAAGATGAATAAGTGAAATAATTTAATGCCTATATGCATAATTAGACAATGAATGAAGTCAGCACTTCATACGCATAAACATGCACAAGCCAAGAAACAAAAGATACTCCATCCCTCTATAATAATCAACTTATTTCATCATTTTACATATATTAGAAAAAATGCATAAATAGAAGAGAAAGAATAATAATACTACTTAACTACTTTTATCAAATATTGATGTATTTATTATTATCATAAACATAAAATGAAAATATTAAATTAAGATTGATGCATATAGTATTAATTATAGAGTATAATTAGAAAAATATAATTAATATTCACTTAAACATTATTGAAAAAATGACAAATTTTTTTGGGAGAACTTGCTTTTGCAAATAACTCAATTAGTTGAGCTCTAACACTATGAAAAGTTGAGTTTGAGAAAGAAGTTCAAAACTGAAACTCTAATTATTACCAAAATATATTAACAATTGACATTGAAAAGGATAATATATCTAAAACACTTTGAGGTATATGTGAAATTAAAATGCACTAACCCAATGTTCAATGTCTCCAATGGTTGAGATGCCAGCACAGTGGAGGCTAGATCGATAGCATCATATTGCTGCTCGAGTTGGGCCAATTCTTTCTCTTTCTCCTTTATCTAGTTTTCACTCAAATCATGTAAAGTGAGATTCCATTAAGATTAAAACCATACTACTCTATATATAGAAAGAGCTATAGTGACAAAAACATTACTAACCTTTTTTGCGAGCAAGTTGTTTTTTTCTTGGAGGGCCTTATCCTGCATAACAATCAGTAACAAATGACAGCCCAACATATTCCAAAAAGGGACCTTCTTTTCTCACCTCCCATATCTACTTTCTAGATATGTACTTTCAAATAGTACTGTGGTTTTTAAAAATATAACGGGATATAAATAGTTCTCTTCGAAAAAGAATAGAAAAAATATTTAAAATTGAGCCGCTTCCAAAAGAGAATCCACCTAGATGGCCGCTTCTAAATAAATCAATCAAAAAAAGATAAATATTCATCTACCTTATCTTTTTATTTTTACTGGAAACTCCGATAATGTTACTTATCAGAATATACACTACCAGAAGCATGTTTTCGAGAGTAAATTTGATATTTTGTGTGCGGATTGATAGGATGAACAAGTAATCATTAAAAAAACTACTATGCATGTCCAAATAAGGAGAGAAAAAAGGACTAATTATCCATTTGGGCTTAAAAGAGATGTTGGAAAACAGAGACTCAAACAGTGTTATTGCCAAAATATAGACTCAAATGAGATTGTTGAATATATATTTGCTTCCTAAAGTTAGATACTTATATAGAACATAAATACACATTTTGATTCAAGCTTATTGTAATCCCTTCAATAAAGAAACATTTTTGTATTTGACCATGCATGTATATAAATAAATATACAAATGTGCAACCCTTTATCTGTATGTTTGATTCAGGAATAAAAAATCTTGACTCAATAAAAGTGATTCAACATAAACAAGAAGCTAATTAATTCAAACAAAACTTTGATATAAAAATGAAAGTACTTACCTTTTTGTGGAGCTCTGAAATAGATTCATGCATGAGTTGGTTCTGCAAATTACAAATTAAACCATCATAATGATTGGCACATTCAGTTCAAACTCTATTGGCAAAAAAGTAATTACAATGTTTTTTATATACCTTCCGCGATCTAATCTGTTTGAGAGCAGAATCAAGCTGATGCTCCAAATTCTGAAGCTCTTTGATACTTAGGCCATCAAGTTCTTCACCCATAAAATTCCTGTAAAGTAAATAATTAAGCAAATTAAATATTTCATTAATTCCATGGCACAATATATCTTGCTTATAAAAAAATTTATACCTTTGATTTCTCTGTATGATTTCCAACCTTGCCTTCAGCTTTGCATGTTCTATAATCCAATTTTCCTAGCAGAATATACAATTAAATCGATTCATCTTATATGCAAATTAATAAAAGCAAAATCGTAAAATAGTCATTAATACAACTTTAATTAATAATATGTAAAATCGGTAAAATGGCATAGGAGTTGATTGCATACACTTTGTGGTTGATCATTTGCAACAAGCTGCCTCTCTGCATATGAATATCTTTCATACCGTTCCAGAATTCTTTCCATACTGATGACAGGAAATTAAAAATGTTAGATAAGATTGTACATCTGGAGTTGAAAGTAAAATATACAGCCTTGTTTGTCAGATTATGATACTTGTAGGTTGTATTAAGAATGTTGTTTCTATAAAAAAAACTCCAAAGCTTGTATAATTATTTAAATATTATTCTCTTTACATTTTATGTTGCGATATGATTAATAATTCATCTATAATCGAAGTTCTTAAAACATTATATCCAATTGAAATCAAAAGAGGAAGGATGGGAAGATTGTTCCATGTAAGTCCAAGGTGCAGTAGTTTTCATGAAATGTTGCAGTAGTGTTCATGAAATCTGGCATGTCTAGATTTAAGAATCTCTATTGTATTTAAATCATAAACTTGGAAGCCTTTACCACCAAATATAAAACAAATGAAAACACATTTATGTGCTCTAGAATCAAACTTCCTTCACTTGGAAGTCAAGGTGCTTAAATAAAATAAAGATCCAAAGGCCTTAATATTATTGAAATTAGGAAGTTGCTTGTGTAGAGTTTGATAAGGAACTTTGTACTGGCATAGTGATAAACATCACAAACTTCATTTTTATTGATTTGAATAGAAGAAAATTTATGTGGTTGGGTTTACCACAATAAGAACATTTTTTATTGGAGGCAGAGAAAGATTTTCCCTTAGGAGGATGAGGCACATGTTGCCTATCTTGTGGTGAGAGTATAGCAGGGAAACTCTCAAAATATCACTGATATCATATTAGTAAAGTAAACTTGAGATTTAGTTATGGGTTAATCCTCAGGTAACCTAACTCATAGTGGGGAAAGAAGAGAGATAGCGAGGCATGAAAGAATTTATGTCTTAGAAAGAGAGTGTGATAAAGAATCTTGTTGGTGAGGGGAGCCATTGGTTTTTGAGGCTGATAGACTATACTTCTATCAATTTTCTACTTTTCCTTTCATGTAATTGTTCCCATCATTAAATACAATTACAAAGTTATCTATGATTTTTGAATTGTTGTTCTATAAATTGATAGGGCCTGCCAAATACTGAAACACAAAAGAGAATCGCCATATATGCTACCGAAAATGTAAATGTGTTGGAACATCAGATGGGAGAGGTAAGGGTAACACTACAAGCATGGGTGGTTTAACTTGCAACAACAAAGCGTTGTGCTAATATATCTCAGCAAAATTTTGAGATATTGAGAAACATGTAAGGAGATGTTAGAGGTAAAGGTAATTCAATCATTCATGAGTGCTTCTTATAGTTTGATAATATTAGTAAAGAAGAAAGACTCTGTGCATATGTGTCTCAAATCATCTAACTAAAGTTGGTTAAGCTTTAGTGGTTGTTATAATTAACTTTGGCCTAGTTATGATAGGTTGTTATAGTTAGTTTGCTTGTGTATACTATAAATAAAGTTGTAATATAGTAGCAGCAAAGTAGTAGTTGTAGCAATTATAGCTGAAAAGCTGAGAGAGGCATAATCAATTCGTGACTCATAGGAAATCAGAGAAAGAAGATTCAAGGGAGAGAAAGAAAGATTGAGTGAAAAGGCTAGTATTACTGGTTTATAAACAGTGATAGATACTAGGAGATCAATTTTGAGAAGGCTTTAATCTTGTAAAGTTCAATTAACAATAGTGGATTAATCTTGCTTGCTTGTCCGTGACGTAGGTCTCAACAATTGAGATCGAACACGTAAATATGGGTGTTATTCTTCCCTTATCTCTCTTTAATTTTCGTTTACTTTGATTCCAAAACTGGTTTAATCAAATTGTAGAAACGGAGAACGATAATTAGTCTCCGTTTTCTGGTTTTCTGTTTTTTTTTTTCTTCTGGTTTTCAGTTCTGTCAAGAACGTTCTCCGTTTTCAGCAGAAAACCAAGAACGTTCTCCGTTTCGTTTCTTTTTATGCATTTGTTAGTTTTCTATTTTGTTGGTTAATTCTTGTTGCATATCCCAATATTGTTTTAACAATTGGCGCCGTCTGTGGGAAGGGAGCAACAATGTTTGGAACCACAAAGTTTGATATTGATATGTTCAATGGATCAAATGACTTTGGTCTGTGGAAGATAAAGATGCATGTTGTTCTGGTACAACAAGGTTTGGTGAACGCGTTGAAGGGTGAATCAGCTCTTCCTGCAACAATGTCAACTCAAGAAAAGGAAGAACTGATTGAAAAAGCAAAGAGTACTATCATCTTGTGTCTTCGAGACAAAGCTTTGAGGGAAGTTGCAAGGGAACCAACAGCAGCAGAGGAAGAACTTACAAGAAAGGATCAAATGGGAATAAACATAGGTCCAATTGAAGAACTAAATCTGAAGGGAAGTATAAATGCTTCCATTGCCACAAGAAAGGACATTTCAAGAAAGATTGCCCTGAAAGAAATGAATCGAGAAACTCTCAAGATTCTGGAAATGTTGCGCTTGTTGATGTTGGTTATGAATCTGCAGAGGCATTGATGATTTCAAATTCTGAAGGTGAAAAGAATTGGGTATTAGACTAGGATGTACTTTCCACATGTGTCCAAGGAAGGATTATTTTAAATCAATAGACCTTCGTGATGGTGGAATTGTTTTGCTTGGCAAAAACAAATCATGTAAGGTGCAAGGCAAGGGATCAATCAGATTCAGAATGTTCAATGGCAAGGAGTTATTGTTGAATGATGTAAGGTACATACCTGGATTATAAAGAAATTTAATTTATGTTGGTATGTTTGACATTTTAGGATATTCCACAAACATAAAGAATGGTATCATGACTATTATTAATAAAGATGATATCATTGTTAAAGGCATTAAAGAAATGGTTTATACATTTTATAGGGTTCTACCATAATTGCATAAGCTTCGGTTGCTAGTTCTAATTTGCATTCATCTACTAGAATATGGCATATGAGGTTAGGACATGTAAGTGAAAGAGGCTTAATTGAGTTATCAAAACAGAATTTGCTTAATGGTGACAAAATTGAAAAATTGAAATTTTGTGATCATTGTATTCTAGGAAAGTCTAAGAGGACCAGTTTTGGTGTTGGCCAACACAACACCTCTAGACCTTTTGAATATGCTCATTCTGATTTGTGGGGTCCTTCAAGGAAAAAAAACTCATGCTGGTTGTTCTTACTTCTTAACCATCATTGATGATTATTCTAGGAATGTATGGATCTATGTCATTAAAAATAAAAGTGACACTTTTATGAAATTTAAAGAATGGCATATGCAAATTGGAACTCAAAAGGAAACTAAGCTGAAATGTTTAAGAACTGACAACGGTCTGGAGTATCTTTCAGAGCAGTTTAATAAGTATTGCGGGGACTTAGGAATTCAAAGACATAGAATAGTTGCAGGCACCCCTCAACAAAATGGCATTGCTGAAAGGATGAACATAACAATTTTGGAAAGGGTCAGATGTATGATCTTGAGTGCAGGGCTGCCTAAAACATTCTGGGGAGAAGCTGCAGTTACAGCAGTGTAGTTGATCTCATTAGCTATTGGATTTAAGACACCAATTGAGATGTGGAATGGCAAACCAGCTGACTACACAAATTTGAAGGTATTTGGTTCCTTAGCATTTGCTCACACAAGGAAAGATAAGTTAGATCCTAGAGCAATCAAATGTGTTTTCATTGGATATCCTAAATGAATAAAAGGTTACAAGTTGTGGAGAATTGACCAATGTGTGCCCAAGTGCATCATATCAAGAGATGTAGTGTTTGATGAAACAAGAATACCCATGATTGACAAAGAACATTCTCCGTTTCAGTTCTGCAGAAACACAAAACATTCTCCGTTTCAGTGCTGTAGAAACGAAGAACATTGCAGAAACGCATAACGTTCTCTGGTTGACAGTGCTTCATATAGCAATACTGAGAGTGTTTAGATTGAGGTGGAGTCACCTGAAGATCAAGAGATTAATCATGAAGACATACCTGATACATCACTTGATGATAATGCAGCAACAAAATCAGATTTGGCCAATTACAACTTGGCAAGGGATAGAGAAAGAAGGGTCATAAAACCTCCAACCAGATATGGTGAAGCAAATTTGAATGACAGCTATGAATGAAGAGATGCAGTCATTAGAAAAGAATCAAACCTGGACTTTGGTTGACATTCCTAAGAGTCAAAGGGTAATTGGATCAAAATGGGTGTTCAAGAGAAAGGAAGGCATTCAAGGAAAAGAGAAGATAAGGTTCAAAGCAACATTAGTTGCAAAGGGATTTTCTCAGCTTGAAGGAATAGATTTCAATGAAGTATTTGCACCAGTTGTAAAACATTGTTCAATCAGAATTCTTCTTTCAATTGTAACTCAACAAGACTTGGAGTTAGAGCAGCTGGATGTCAAAACAGCATTTCTACATGGTGATCTTGAAGAAACCATCTATATGCAGCAACCTGAAGGATTTGCTAAAGGCAGCAACAAGGTTTGTCTTCTTAAAAAGTCATTGTATGGCCTAAAGCAAAGCCCTAGACAGTGGTACAGGAAGTGTAATGATTTCATGATAAGAACTGGTTTCCAAAGATGTAGTTTTGATAGTTGTGTTTACATTCTGAAAGAGGAAAGTCAAGAATGTTCTCCAGCTCAAGAACATTCTCCAGTTTATAAGGAAGGTCAAGAATGTTCTCCAACTTACCTATTACTCTATGTGGATGATATTCTTCTTGCAAGCTCAAGTAAAGACCAGATTAAAAGGCTCAAAGCTGATCTTAGTAATGAGTTTGAGATGAAGAACTTGGAGAGGCCAAAAGGATCTTAGGAATGGATATAAAAAGAAACAGATTGAAGGGGGAACTATTTCTTTCCCAGGCTGTCTACTTGAAGAAAGTTGTCACTAAATATAGAATGCATGAAGCAAGACATGTTGGTACTCCTTTGGGACAAAATTTCAAATTGTTTATGAAGACTCACCTAAGCAGATGATTTAAGGCAAAGAATGAGTATAATTCTTTATGCTAGTGGAGTTGGTAGCATAATGTATGGAATGATCTACAGCTGGCCAGATTTGGCTTATGTTGTGAATGTTGTCAGCAGATTTATGACTGGTCCAGGAGCATTGCATTGGTTAGCACTCAAGTAGATTATGAGGTACTTAAATGGCTCACTGACAGTAGGTTTAAAATTCAAAAAGACTCATCATGACAATGAACCGATCAAAGGATATGTGGACTCGGATTATGCAGGAAACATGGACACTAGGAAATAAATTTTTGGATATGTTTTCACTCTATATAAGACTGCAGTAAGTTGGAGAGTAATTACACAGTCGGTGGTAGCAATTTCTACAACTCAAGCTGAATTCATTACGCTTACTGAAGGTGTTAAAGAAGCTTTATGGATGAAAGGACTTATTGGTGAACTAGTAATAAATCAGAATTGTGTTTCAATTAATTGTGATAGTCAAAGTGCTATGCACTTATCCAAACATCAAGTGTATCATAATAAGTCTAAACATATTGATGTTAAGTATCATTTCATAAGAGATGTGATCGATTCAAAGCAGGTTTCAGTTGAGAAAATTGCAACTGAGGACAATCCAGCTGATGCATTCACCAAATCACTTTCACAAGCTAAGTTCAAGCATTGCTTGGACATAGTTGACTTCGACAAAGAGTAAAGATGAAGCAATGGCAGCAAAACACTCAATTCTCAATTGTTTTTCACAGCTATGTCCTAAATAATTCCCCTTATTAAGAGATGCCATAGATACACCATCTTTAGAAGGGGGAAATTGAGTAGCAAATAAAGAGATGCAAGAGATAAGGATAATTAAGCCCCCATGAGAGCTTTTTTTAGTCTAGTTATTTTAGTAAAGAAAAAGAACTCTTTGAGGAGATTGTTAGTGGATTATAGGGCTCTCAATAGTATAATCATATCCGATAAGTACCGCTACTTGAGAAATATCATTCTATAAAATGCACTGAACTAACTAGGTGGATACGGTTATAGTTTATAATTTGTAATATATAATATATATTTAGAATTAAAAATATATAATCATCTCTATCTTTAAGTATAATATAAGTTCTTTTATTATAAATAAAAATTTGTTTCTTAATATAAATTAACTTCCTTTCAAATTACTAGATTATTAGTACTATTATTAATTATAATTATTATTTATAATATTTTCAAATACATCCTTAATTAGATACTAAATGATATTTGAGAAGTATTCAATATTAAATTGACACATCAAAAACACTCTTTATTTTTCGTAATATATGTGAAAATGTTAAAAGTGTCTATAAATAGGAATAAAATTATTACGATTAATTATCTAGGATCTTTTTCTTTCTCAGCTACACTTATATGTAGTAAATTTTTGATACTTTAGGGTGTGTTTGGGAGTTGAGTTTTGTAGGGGGAAAGTTTATTTTTCTTATTCAAAATTAGTGAAGTTAAAAAAATATTTGTTAAAACAAATCAATTGAAATTGAGATGTTATACGACTATTTATGATGTTATTCTTTCAAAAAATTTAAAATCTCAAATATATTGCAAAATATAGACTTAGCCCTTCAAAGTTCTCCCCTCCAAACTCCTCAAAAATCCAACTCCCAAACATACTCTTAGAATTTTGTTGGATATGGATTAGAGGTGTTCATGGTGCAAAACCAAAACCGCATTGGACAACACTAATGGTTTGGTTTAGTTATTGAAAACCACTTTCAAATCAAGTTCAGTGCATTTCTGAACCGGTTTAAAACTGGTTTATATAAATAAACTAGTTTAATATTTTGAACAAATTTTTAGTTAAAACCGATTTTAAAATAGTTATTCGGAAAAAGAATTTTGAAATTCTTTTCATAAAAAAATATCAACTTTTTTCGAGAAAAATAAATGTAAAAATTTTTTGAAAAAAATAATTTCGAAATTCTTTTGGCAAAAATTTTTCGAGAAAATTTTTTCGATTTTTTTCAAGAAATTTTTTTTCGAGAAAAATAGATATTAAAAGTTTCTCGACAAAAAAAAATTCAAGAAAAAATTTTTGATTTTTTTTTCTCAAATTTTTCAAGAAAAAAATGATTTTAT
>JBBPBP010000002.1:32544440-32560394 GCA_037974735.1 Cicer chorassanicum
ATTTTTAGTCATTTATTTTATAAATAATTATTTTGGGATAATAGTGATATTGTGTTTGATTTCCTTTATTGTTATATTCTTGTTATAACATTGTGATTTTATATATATTTATTATGATTTAGTAATTAATATAAAATTTTAATGTTATATTTATTTACCTTACAATTTCGACCATTCTCTAATGATAGTAATATTTTAATTCTAATATTTGAAAAAAAAAAAGAAGGTATTATTATAGTGATTATTTGAAATATAATAATTTTAGTTATTAAAGTATTTTAAAAGATTAATATATTCTATTCTATAAAATATTAGTTTTAGAATACTAGTAATGTTTTATTAATGAAATTGTGTTTAAAATAAAATAAAAGAATTAGAAAGGAGTTTCGGCAGCCAACCGTCCTAAAAGCAATTTTTTTATCAATCGGCCCATCCAATCTAATTCACGGCTCAATAAGTAGGCACTACACTAGTAGGATAGTCAATTATGTAATCAGTAATTCATAAACTAAAAACCCCTTCTTGGATCCTAGGAACAAGGATTTACGGTCCTTTAGAACAACCTTTTGATCTCAAGATTTCCAGCCCGGACTTTTGTATTCTTTTAATACAACAATTGAATACTCTACCCAAGTCAATCCTATGGGCATAGGGCAGACGACGGCGGGATGTCAATGCCTTTCTCTTGCTCTTGAAAGAATAGAAGTGGGGTTCGAGTTGTTAGAAAAGTCAAAAGCCATACTAAAAGAAACTTCAGCTGACGTCGCCGTAAAAGGAACACAACAATTGGTGATCGACAACGAAAACAACTTTCTCCATTTTTGTCCAAATTTTAGACAAAGAGTCGAAGGACAAATATTGTTTGCTCGTGGAATTGTATTCGTGTGTGAAAGCTCCGAAATAAGGTAAGGGGTGAGAGAGCGTTTGAATTCATGAGTATAATATATTGTGAGATGAACGGGAAAATCGTATTTCCCAACGATTCATCCGGGGCTCGCTACGTACGGCAGTAGCCCTTTGAGGGATAAATTAATTAATGTGCAAATATGGAAATTGTGAGATTAAAATATAGAATAGAAATGTTTGTAGGGTGTTGATTGATTTAATTTCTTTAAATGTGTGGTATTTGATGTTATTGTGATATTGAGTGTCAAATTAATTTTATGTATATGTTTGATTAGATGAGTTTATGTGATCTGATAATAAAAGATGGATGTGTTGTGATAATTTTATGTGATGATGATGATGCATGAATAATAATTTTTATTTTATAAATATTTGATAAGTTTATGCGATGAGGTGCGATTGATGATAGTGATGTCCTAAATTTGTGATGAGTTATGTAATGATGATGATGTGTGACTTATAATAGTGATGTTATGAATTTGTGATGAAAATATTGAAGTAACCCCTGATGAAATGATTGTGATTCCAATTTGTGTTTGAGATGACGGTCTTAATGGATTATCATAGGCCAACGAGGGGAGAAAATAAATATTGTGAATTTGTGAAGTGGAGATTATTTTGTCATCATATAGGTAGGGCCTGACAAGCCTAGCGATTCCGGGGAAGTACAACTGAGTTGAGCCTGATCGTGGCGGTCTACTGTTGAGCCTTAAGGCAAGACTGTTAGACCTTAGAGGTATTCGGGTGGGGAATTCCTAGGTGACTTGGAGGTAGCACTCCAAATGTCGGGAGCTACCATGCAACACACGTTTACCTCGACTGTCGCGTATATGTGTCTCGGGTTGAGTTGAGGGGATCTATGAGGACATGGCCAATTTGAATTGTCCGTCCACCGGAATGGTGGCATAGTATCATGGCCTCCTAACCAAGTACTTCAGAGTTAGAATGGTACCACATTGTGAAGTAGAGTCTAGACTCATGCATAGCATTGCATTTTCTTGATATGGTTTTCTTGTAATTAATATGTATCGTGTGCGATAATAATTTCTGCGATGATTTGATGTTATAGTGAAGTGTATTGATTTTCCTTGATTTTGACTATATAACGTGATGTTTTCTTTGAAGAATGTTTGTGTAATGATACGGTTTATTGATGATTAATTGCGTGTTCTTCTTACTTGTATTATACTATCAACATGATTTCAAAACTCACCTCCTTCGTTGTTTGTGTTTGACTGGCTTGGCCCTGCGTTTGCGAAATCGCAGTTATTACAGGTTAATGAGTCTTGAAGTTCAAGTTTGGGAGAAACCCCGCTCTGATAGGTGATACTGGAAATTAAGGGTTGTAATGTGTATTTTACTTATGTAATTATAAATGACTTTTTATATGAAAACCTTAGTACCAGTAAGTCTTGGGAATTAAATCAAGGAATTCTAGTTAAATCAAGTTCATTGAATTTTAATTGAGGAACAAAGTTGAATTGTTACATGTGTATTTAGAGAAACGTGATATCCTAAAATAGATATAAAAGCTTTTATTTTCTTGAACATATTTTCTTCATCCTCCGCGAGTTTTCTTCAAATAATTTAGTATAAATTATTATAAATGTTATTTTGGGGTTTAGGGTGTCACATATATAATTTATTAATATATAATATTTATTTTCAATTTAAATTTTTAATTTTTAAATTATATTAATATTAATTTTTTGTATATAATATAATTTTTTTAATATTAATTTCGAATTTTATATTTTTTTTTTTTTAATAAAGTCAGACATTTGTGGCGGCCTAAGCCCTCACAAAGGACACCTTTTGTGGCGGCCAAAGCCCTCACACACTGATTATTTTATGTCATGTCATCCTTTGTGGCGGCCTAAGCCCTCACAAATTTGTGGCGGAATTTTCCGTCAGAATTTTGTGAGGGCTTAAGCCCTCACAAATGGTAACCAAAAAAAATTGAATTTTGTGGCAGTTTTGGCCGCCACAAACCTTTGTGACTGGCTTATTTGTGGCTGCCAAAGGCTGCCACAAATTCTCCTGTTGTGGCTGCTTTTCTCCCTTTGTGAGAGCATTTGGCCCCCACAAAATGATGTTTTTCTTTTGTGTGGTGTGTCGGATAGAATACATATATAATATGATAAAATACGATATGATAAGATGTGATAGTACCAAGATAAACATTATCTTATATCGTATGTTGATGTGCACATGATAACAAATAGTCTAATATTATTTTATCAAGTTATTTATTTGGAACACACATCATCATGACATTATATTATATATTATATTTAAATGACAAAATTATCATTATAATTAGTCCCAAAAAAATTATCATTGTGAAACAATTACATACTATTTATTTTTCAAATAAATATACACAATACTTTTAAAAACTATAAATTAACAAAAAAAATACTTCAAAAACAATTAAATAACTATTGAATGTAATTTATGTTTAAAAAAATCCATTGACACTACTAAATAAATAATTTCAATTTTAAAAAAGTAATAATGGATAACTAGTTCAATTGGTAGTGAGAATGAATGCACGGTGGTACTTACCTCCTAGGTATCGATTTTCACATAAAGTAAAAATTCACTATTTCCAATGGAGAGGAAATAGAGGACGAGAAGGTCGTGATTAACAGTTTCGATAACAGTAAGGGTCGAGCTGTTACAAGGATCTTCATTAACATTATGAGAAGCTGGAGAAGGTTGAATGGGAAAGAAACAACGGTAGTGCAAGAAAAGCCAACGATAAGGAGAGTGCCAGACATAGTATGTTGTTGAGGAATGGTTGGACCAAAGAAGTCCATATCAGGAAATGCAAGGTACTTGTTAATATCAAAAAGGGAAGACACGGTATTCTGAGGAGAGACAAAAGCTGGAGCCATTTGAGAAACCCTCTCAAAATGGATAGGGGACCATGAGTATTTGGGTTCAAAAAAGTTTTCCTTTCAGAGTGTTTCCTTTTGTTGGAACCATGAGTATTTGGAGATTGATTCTCTGGGAGAGGGACATGTAGAGTGTGTGGAAGAGATGGATCTTTTTTCGTGTGAGAAATGTTCTTGGAAGTGAATTGGGATATTTTAATAAAGGATTGTTCATTTTTCAAAGGAACATTGAAGTATTTGAAATTTTTTGTAAGAACCATATCATAGGGGACAATATTTCTTTTTTAGTTACGAGTAGTAGATGTTATCAGGTTCTCAATGATGATGTAGGGTAGGTTCAATTTTTTGTAATGAAGAAGATGATAGATGATTAAGGCATCATTGTCATAAACATATTTATGACTGGCACTGTGAGGGAGAATGAATTGTTGACTAATATTGTTGAGGATTTTGGGGAGAGGTTTTAAATCTACAGAGACAAAAATGGTTGAGTCTGAAGTGAAAAGTTCATTGAAGACTGCATCTTTTTGGACATTGAGAGCAGCATACCAATCTTTTTCAAAGATGGTTGGTCCTTCAATGGGAAGATGCAGAATTTCAGCCAAAGTGACAAGAGTTAGATGGATTTCAACTCTTTTTAGACTTGTGACAAGCAAGGCTTTTTCATGAATGGTTTGGGCTTTGCAATAGAAGGCACAAATAACATCTAGATAGTAAGAATATGAGATTTCCAAGAACTTGGACCAGCCTAGAGCTTTAGTGTATTGTTTATTGTAGTTCGTTCAAAATGAAGATTATCAAACACAAAAACCCATCCAATCCCAACTTGTCTTTCAACCCATTTGTCTTGTTATATTTTTTTGATATTTGGATGAGAGAAGTGGTGGGATGAGGATTTTGGAAGTTGTTTTATGAGAACGTTATGCACTTTTGGTTTTTTGAGTAGATTGTTTAGAGAGTTGTGGATTTTTTATTTTTTGTTTTGCCAAAAAATGTGATAGAGTGGGTGATGACTTAGCAGTTGATTTATAGGGTGAAGTTGATGGTGTTTGTTGAGGAATGGATTTTGGTTTCCTTAAGGGTGATTTGGACATGTATTAAAGGCATTTTACTAATTTTGAGGGTGAAGTGGAGGGCTTAGAGGATTTTGGTAGTGATATAGAAAGAGGGGCAAAACGTTGGAGTGGAGGGGGAACTAGATTCATCATCAAAGATGGTGTAGATAGTTGTGTCCACACTTTTTGATTTTTTTTGAGGTGCCAACACCAGCCATGATTCTCATGGATCGTTGTTTGGTTGGACAATTGTATGATTGAGTTCGTTTATATTGTTTCTGAAAATGTGGTGGTGCTTAATTGGTGTTTGGAGGAATACGTTGAAATAGGAGAAGAAGTACAATATTAAGCGGAGCTAGGGAAATGGAAGGTGGATTGGGCTCAACAGGATCAGTATGGGTCGAGAGGATAGATTCATAAAGGAGACATTAGAAGAAGCCTAGGAGGAAGGTCGTTCTAGAGACCTAAACCATCACAGAAAAATGCTTCAAAAAGAATGACATTTCAGTGTTATCGTCGCAGAGGATCACATCTAAAGAAAGATTGTCCTCAAACTTGGTAATGTTGTGGCCAAAAGGTCGCTATGCTAGATTGTCAACAATGACAAAGTCGGTGGTGAGCAAAAGAAAAAATTCAAACTTCAAGGGATATGACATTCATGAATAATTTTCACAACCAAGGCAAACAAGAGGATAAATTAACCAAAGAATGCATCATAAGTGATAGAGTCCTCACAAGATATAAAATTCTCTCAATCACTCAAGTGTTTGGGCTACTGTTTACCCTCAAAGCACATCATGAAAGCTAGCACTACCATAGGCTTGACAAGCCTCTAACATCTATAATTGAAACACATGCACATAATGATCAAAAGGTCTTTATTCAGGTTGTAACGTGGCCAAGGTAAGGGTGAGATAATCCTAAGGAGACTAGGGCTAAAAATCAAAGAGGATAAAGGAGTAATGATCAAGAGAGAAAAAATAACTTTGAGAAGTAACTCAACAAAGTATCATCAACTTTTATTATCAACTCTCTTTACTCACAACATAACCATTTTCCTCATTTTTTTTTTCAATTTTTTTTTATTATTTTTTATTTATTTATTTTTTATATTTTTTTTTCTATTTTTTTTCTTCTTTTTTTTTTCTTCTTTTTTTTTTTTGAAATTACCTCAAATTTAAACAAACAAGTTGAGTTGAGCACCCCCACACTTATTTAAGGAAAAAACAAACTCCTTTATCCCCCAAGATTGGGTCAATTCATTGTTTTTCACTTTTAGGCTTGTAATGAGCTATACAACAAAAAATGGGATAATTAGGCTCAAAGGGGCTTAAACAAATGGATAATTGAAGGGTAGGCTTATTTGGCTAGTAGCTTAACAAGAAACAAATGCCTAGATCATTTCAATATATGCATGCGGACAAGAGTCAAGTCAAGTTCTAGCGTAACTAGCAATCATGAGTGAGATATCACACAAAAAAGAAGATGGAAAATTGTATTCCATTCATAATAGGCTCAAAATCTCACAAGGGAAAATTGTATTCCATTCATAATAGGCTCAAAATCTCACAAGGGTTAATGACCTGTTACAAGTTGGAATGAATTGAAAAAAAAACTCCTTTATCCCCCAAGATTGGGTCAATTCATTGTTTTTCACTTTTAGCCTTGTAATGAGCTATATAACAAAAAATGGGATAATTAGGCTCAAGGGGCTTAAACAAATGGATAATTGAAGGGTAGGCTTATTTGGCTAGTAGTTTAACAAGAAACAAATGCCTAGATCATTTCAATATATGCATGCGGACAAGAGTCAAGTCAAGTTCTAGCGTAACTAGCAATCATGAGTGAGATATCACACAAAAAAGAAGATGGAAAATTGTATTCCATTCATAATAGGCTCAAAATCTCACAAGGGTTAATGACCTATCACAAATGATACGCAATTTAGTATTTTAATCCAACTTATTTTACCAAGAATGCAAAGATAATATCCAATCATGCCAGTCCAAACAAACTCACAACATTTGCTCACAACATTTACAACCACAAAATTTGATGAAAAAGCATGCAATGCAATGCAATGCACATTTTTATTAATATATTTTTTTTTTTAATTTTTAATTTTTTTTATTTTTATTTTTATTTTTATTTTTATTTTTATTTCCTATCACAGATAAAATCCTCAATACTACCCCCCACACTTAAATTACACATTGTCCTCAATGAAAGTAACAAGTATGAATTAAGAGTAAGGAAAGGGAGCTCCCTGTTCAATCTTCAGTGTAGGTGGGCTTTTCCAAGGAGAGTTCTTCTATGGTAGTATCTTCAAGTACAGAGCTCTCATGGAATAGCTTGAGGCGTTGTCCATTTACTTTGAACACTTTGTCGGTGTTTTCACTTTTTATTTCAACTGCACCATGAGGAAAAGTGTTAGTAACAACAAAAGGGCCAATCCACTTGGATCGAAGTTTACCTGCCATAATTTTCAGACGGGAGTTAAAGAGTAAAACTTTTTGGCCAATGGAAAATTCCTTCCTAGAAATCATTTTATCATGATAGTATTTAGTTTTCTCTTTATAGATTCGAGAGTTCTCATAAGCTTCTAGTCTAAGCTCTTCAAGTTGTTGCAATTGAAGCTTTCTCTCCAAACCTGCTTTCTCCATCTCAAGGTTGCAGCTCTTAACAGCCCAATAAGCACGGTGCTCTATTTCCACTGGGAGGTGGCATGCCTTACCAAACACAAGTCGATAAGGAGACATTCCTATTGGTGTTTTGTAGGCTGTTCTGTGAGCCCAAAGAGCATCTTCCAGCCGACTGCTCCAGTCTTTCCTGTTTGGCTGCACCATCTTTTCTAAGATTTGTTTGATTTCCCTGTTTGAGATTTCAGCTTGCCCATTAGTCTGGGGATGATAAGGTGTAGAGACTCTGTGCACAACCCCATACTTCCGAAGCAAAGCATCCATGGTGCGGTTGCAAAAATGAGTGCCTTGATCACTTATGATGGCTCGGGGTATTCCAAACCTGCAAAAAATATTTGATCTGATAAAACCTGCAACAACTTTAGAATCATTAGTCCTAGTGGGTATTGCTTCCACCCACTTCGAAACATAATCAACAGCAAGCAAAATGTAGACAAAACCAAAAGATACAGGAAAAGGGCCCATAAAGTCAATGCCCCACACATCAAATACTTCACAGAAAAGCATAGGTTGTTGAGGCATCTCACTCCGACGAGTGATTGCTGTTCCTGCTATTTGACATTGTTCAAAAGTTTTGTAAGTCTCAAAAGCATCTTTAAATAGAGTGGGCCAAAAGAAACCCGAGTCAAAGACTTTTCTGGCTGTCCGTTGAGGACCAAAATGTCCCCCAGCTTGAGAGGCATGACAGAATTTAAGAATGGATTGAGCCTCATGGTGGGGAACACATCGCCTAATCACCTGGTCACTACAGAATTTCCACAGATATGGATCATCCCACACATAATATTTAACATCACTTTTAAGTTTATGAATTTGTGTTCTGGATGCATCTGCGGGAAAGACTCCAGCAACTAGATAATTAACTAAATCAGCAAACCAAGGAATTACCTCACGCAACTGTAGCAGTTTCTCATCAGGGAAATCATCTTGAATGGGGATGGGATCCTCATCCAGTTCTATTCTGCTCAAATGGTCTGCCACCAAATTTTAAGCTCCACTCTTATCTTTAATCTCTAAATCAAATTCTTGGAGTAACAACATCCACCGGATCAATCTCGGTTTTGCTTCTGGTTTCTTCAGCAAGAACTTCAAAGTTGCATGGTCAGTAAAAACAACTACCTTCGAACCTAGCAAATATGATCTAAACTTATCAAGAGCAAAAACAATAGCTAAGAGTTCCTTTTCAGTGGTAGTGTAATTAGCCTGTGCAGAATCTAAAGTTCTAGAAGCATAATAAATAACATGGGCAGCCCTACCGACCCTTTGTGCAAGAACCGCTCCCACTGCATAGTTAGACGCATCACACATAATTTCAAAAGGGAGGGTCCAATTGGGTGGCTGAATGATGCGAGTAGAGGTCAGTGTTGCCTTTAAGCAATCAAACGCCTTCTTGCATTTGTCATCAAATGTGAAACTAACATCTTTTTGCAGCAAATTCGATAGTGGAAGAGCTATCTTGCTGAAATCCTTGATAAAGCGCCTGTAAAAACCTGCATGACCAAGAAAAGAACGAATCTCGCAGATGCAAGATGGGTAAGGTAAATTAGAAATCACATCAATCTTGGCAGGATCCACTTCCATCCCATTCTTAGAGATCACATGTCCCAAAACTATGCCCTGTTCAACCATAAAATGACATTTTTCATAATTCAGTACAAGGTTAGTTTCAATACATCTATGCAAAACTCTATCTAAATTGTTCAAGCATACATCAAATGAGGAACCATACACAGTAAAATCATCCATGAAAACTTCTATACAACTTTCTATCAAATCAGCAAAAATACTAATCATGCAGCGTTGGAAAGTTCCAGGAGCATTGCATAGGCCAAAGGGCATCCTCCTGTAGGCAAGTGTGCCGAAAGGACATGTGAATGTGGTCTTTTCTTGGTCCTCTGGTGCAATATGGATTTGAAAATAACCAGAAAAACCATCAAGAAAACAATAATGTGAGCCAACCGTTCAAGCATCTGATCAATGAATGGTAAAGGAAAATGATCCTTTCTAGTTGCTTGGTTTAGTCTCCTGTAATCGATGCATACCCTCCAGATGTTCTGCACTCGTGTGGGGATAAGTTCATTATTTTCATTTTTAACCACTGTGAGTCCAGTTTTCTTAGGAACTACCTGCACCGGACTCACCCATTGACTATCAGAGATGGGGTATATAATGCCTGCTTGCAAGAGCTTGGTCACTTCCTTTTCACAACATCCAGAATTAATGGGTTGAGTCGCCTTTGGGGCTGCCTTACTGATTTTGCTCCATCCTCTAATAGTATCCTATGCATGCACATGGATGGGCTAATACCAGGAATATCAGCCAAGGTCCATCCTATTGCCTTCTTGTGTTTTCTCAAAATCTGCAACAGCTTCTCTTCCTGTTCATCTTCAAGTTTAGCTGAAATAATCACAGGTAAATTGTCACTTCCATCTAAATATGCATATTTCAAATTTTCAGGAAGTGGTTTAAGGTCTATAGTCGGTGGCTGCTCAATGGAGGGTATGATACCAGTCGCTGAAGCTAAGTCTGCAAAATCAATTATGTTAGTAGAAGTATCAACATCAGCATAATGATCAACCTGCAAAGCAGCTTCAATCTCAGAACACACAGAGCACAACTGATTATCTATGCAAAATTCACAAATAAAAGTATCATCAAAATCAGACAGTGAAGGAAAATCAGCAGTAAACATATCAGGGTAAGTGTCATCAACCAAATCAGCAAGAAATTCAATTTGAAAAATAGAATGCTCTTCCATGGGGTGTTTCATAGCATCAAAGATGTTAAATTTTACAATGTTATCACCAAATTCCATGGATAGAGTTCCAGCATGTACGTCAATTTTAGTTCGAGCAGTTTTCAAAAACGGTCTGCCTAAAATGATAGGCGCCTTGTTGGATTTATTCTCTCCCTCCATGTCCAGAATGTAAAAATCTGCAGGAAATATTAATTCATTTACTCGAACAAGTACGTCCTCCACAAGTCCAGCGGGGCGAGCATTGCTTCTGTTCGCCAGTTGAATGGTAACACATGTACTCTGTAAAGGTCCAAGAGCAAGAGAGTTAAAAATAGATGTGGGCATAACATTAATAGAAGCTCCTAAATCTAACATGGCATTTTCAAATTGACTACTGCCTATGGTACATGGAATGGAAAAAGTTCCTGGATCTTTGCATTTTTGGGGCATTGGCTGAATGAGGGCTGAAACATTACGCCCCATGTTTACTCTTTCATTACCTTTTAACCTCCTCTTGTGTGTGCACAACTCTTTTAAAAATTTGGCATATCTCGGAATCTGTTTAATTGCTTCAAGGAGGGGAATGTTCACTTCCAAAGATCTCCCTGTCCCTATCTGCCTCGTCCATTTTCTTAGTCTTCACCGCCCTTTGAGGAAAAGGAAGTGGTATATTTTGGTCATCACCAACAATTTCAGGTATCGAAATTTCTTCAGCAACCTTGTTATTTTTCACAACAGTTTCAGATACCTTTGGTGTTTCAACAGCTTTCCCAGACCTCAATGTAATTGCACTGACATTAGGGGCATTTGGATTTACTACCGACTGGGCAGGTAGTTGGTTTGATCCCTGAGTTTGCATCTGATTAATTGAAGTGGCCAGTTGACCAATCTTTGTCTCCAAATTCTGAATTGTGGAATCTGTTCTTTGTTGGAATTGAAGATTTTGGACAGCCATTTGCTTGACAAGGTCCTCTAATGAAGGTGTACTGTTTTGTTGCTGAGGAATGTTTTGTCGTTGATGCGGAATGTTTTGCTGCCTAGGCTGCTGTTGCTGTTGTTGTTGTGCAGATGAATTCCCCCATCTCAAGTTGGGATGGTATCTCCAATCGGGATTGTACCTGTTAGATGACAAATCATAGTTGGCTTTAGGGGTGAATATGTTTGCTGCATATGCTTGAGGAGTATCAGCAACTGGATCGTCTTGCAAGCTAGGACATGAATCTGTAGGATGTTCTAGAAAAGTGCAAATACCGCATACCACTGCTTGGGCTTTACCTACTGCCAATTTCTTCACTAAAGATGTAAGCTCATCAAGTCTGCTTTCCAGATTCTTGTGTGAAGAAGTTTGAATCTCATTCACTCCCTTTGTCAAAACAGCTGAATTGCTTCTAGTTGTAAACTGTTGGGAATTAATGGACATGTTCTCAATCAAAGCTTTTGCCTCTTCTGGTGTCTTATCGACAAGTGCTCCCCCACTAGCAGCATCCAAAATACTTCTATCCATAGGCAGCAAACCTTCATAAAAATACTGGATGAGCAATTGATCAGAAATATGATGGTAAGGACAGCTAGACACCAATTTCTTGAATCTCTCCCAATACTCATGTAGTGATTCTCTGTCAATCTGTCTAATGCCACATATTTCTTTTCTGATTGAAGCAGCTCTTGAGGCAGGGAAGAATTTTTCTAAAAACAATTTCTTCAATTCATTCCAACTTGTAACAGAACCTGGCTGAAGGTAGTATAGCCAATCCTTGGCAGTATCTTGAAGTGAAAATGGAAAGGCCCTCAGCTTGATATGATCTTCTGTGACTCCTTGAGGTTTCATGGTAGAACACACCACATGGAACTCCTTCAAGTGTTTGTGGGGATCCTCACCTGCAAGACCATTAAACTTTGGAAGCAAGTGTATTAAACCAGATTTAAGTTCAAATGGTACAGTAACTTCAGGATATTCAATACACAATGCATTATAGGTAACATCAGGTGCAACAAGTTGTCTTAAAGTTCTATTATTCATATCAGCCATATTGTGCAGCAAAATGTCACTTTTTTCACTGTCACTATCACTATCTGACTCTCTATTTGACACGTTAGCACTAGCAGCTCTATTAAGTCTACGCCGTAAATGGAAAGTTCTATCTATTTCAGGGTCAAGGGGGTGCAGATTTACAGAACTAGCCCTAGTCATGCATCATCATAACAGTAAAATGCAAAATCACAATTCTGAAAATTCCAACAATGTCCCTATTGCTAAAATTGAGATGAAAAATCGAAAACACTATCAAATAAAATCCAAAAAATATAAAAATACCACCAAAAATCTCTAAAAATCAAATAAAGGTCACGCAAATTTATTTGGATTTTTTTGAAAATATCGAAAATTCAAAAAATTAAAAAAGTGGTCCAGATGAAGGAATTTGGGAATTTGAGCCTGGAATCCTATAATAAGTCCCTTATAAAGGTGTCATGTTCCTTGATTTTTTTCGGATTTTCTGGAAAAAATTCGGAGCAATCCGCCAGTCGCCTGAAAATCGGATTTTTTTGGACTAGCAACGTGCCTACGAGCTAGCACAACCCTATCTGACCTGTAGAACAACAGAGCACAAAGAAACAATTGTTAGGATGGTTAGTAATAATCTAAAACTGGTTAATATTATTATCAGAGAGTCCCCGGCAACGGCGCCAATTTGATCCGCTGTCGCACACGGATCAAATACGATTTAAAATTAGTGCAGAAAGGGGTAATAACCCGAGTCGTTTCGCAAGGACTCCTGATATAATGATATTAACCGAGTTGAAATTCGAAATTGGGGGTTTGATAATGATTTGGTTTGGACAGATGAGCAAAACGATTAATCCACTTATTCGAGTTTCGAACCTATCACAGATTCTATCAATGAATTTTAATTAATTTCCAATTCGTGATTCTATTCTTATTTGACTACAGAATTGATCAAACAAGTGTACAATCAATCCTACGTTCGGTTTCATTGACTGGATTAAGCATCACAATCATTAAAATATTACAATTAACGATTAAGCATCGCAGAATTATAATTCAATTAAATTATGGATTGAAATCGAATTCTGTCAAATAAAATTAATCGATTTTATTGAAATTCAGTTTAAACAATCAGAAAATCAATATAATCAGATGAACGAAAATAGAATCATGAACTAAAAATTGACGGTATAACCTGAACCTCCAGGTGTGATGAAACTCTAAATTCGTGGATTAATCTGATGAAATTAGCCTTCCATTGAATTCAAAATAACAAAATCGCGTATCTATTTTATTCTGTTCGAAAATACTGTCTACATCTAAAAAAAAAAAAAGAAATCCCAAATATATAGTACTCGGACTTTTGGGCTTTAAAACAAGGAGCCCGCTATTTAAGTTATTACAAAGGTCCAGAATATGAAATCTGTAATTTAGACTCAGTAGAATTCGGAATTCAGATTTTTTTCAAACACAAAAGTTGTAGCTCTGATTTTTAGCTTTCCAACGACTCTTCGCATGCCTCAATCGGATATCCAGAGCTCAAGTTATGGCCTACAAAGCGAGCAGGGGTTAAAATGCAAATAATAAAATTGTAATTCAATTTCAACCCAAAGTTTAGAAATAAGCTAAAAAATTATTCTAAGCTATAAAGTGATTTTAAAAATACTAAAACAAAAGGATAAAAACATGTGCCCGAGTGCTATGATCAGTCGGCAATGAGGCTAGAGAAAATATCCAAATAATTTATGGCAATATTAGAGGAAGGGGCAAAAACTCGACTATTGAACAGCGACCCAAGAATCAAAACGATAGGACGACCATAAAGGTATTCATAGTGAGGGATGTTGAGGCTTCTAAACCTACAGAGTTGGTATAAGGTATGTGTCTAGTCATATATACTTCTTTAGTAGCACTATTGTTTGATTCGAGAGCAACACATTCTCTCATATCTATATCTATGAGGTGTGTTGAATTCTCGAAACTAGAGTTAGTAGATCTCGATAATAAGGTAACCATTTCAAATTGGCCATGGAAAATAATGGCAATATGTTAGGTTTGTGTAAATTGTCCCATTACTTTCGAAAATCAAATTTTTTTGGTAGATCTTAAGGTTCTTTGGTTTTATGACTTATATATTATCCTTGAAATGGATTGATTGTTTGCAGACAACATAACCTTAAAATGCAAGAAGAAGATGATAATATTTGAAGAATGAAAGAAATATAGGGACCTAGTGAATATCACTCATAAACTTATGATGTTATTCTCCATGACTGGAGAAGAGACATCGACGACGGAATAATTTCTAGTTGTGTGCTAGAAAACTCAACAAGGAAGTTGTGAAGAAGAAATATCCATTGCCAAGGATTGAAGACTTGATGGGTTAATTGAGATGAGCATATGTATTTTTGAAGATTGATTTGAAGTCAAGATACCATTATATTAGGGTGAAGGAAGACGATATCCCTAAAACGGCTATTAGATCTCGATATGAACATTATGAGTATTTGGTTATGTCATTCGATGTGACCAATGCCCTAGCAATGTTCATGGATTACATGAATACGGTCTTTAGGCCACACCAAGATCAACTTGTTGTATTCATTGACCATATTATGATCTACTCAAAGAACAAAGAAGAAAATGAAGAACATATGAAGATAGTACTCATCAAAAGGATTCATCTGAAGGAAAGACAAATGTATGTGAAAGATAATGCTCGTTAGTAACTCTTGCTTGAGTTACTTCACTTAATAATTCTTTGTAACATTAAGTTTCATCAATCTTACTCTTCTATGTTTTTATATTACATTCACGGTCATGCATAATTTTTTATTTATAAAATTTGGAATAAGATCTCATAGTGAATATTTACTTGTATTTTATAAACTATAATATACGTTGAATTGAACTTACTTATAACAATATCAAATATTGTTACAATTTTATAAAAAAATTACATATTTGATCTATTCAATAAGAACTAATAATTTTGATGGTTTGATTGATGAAATTTAATGTATACCTAAAGTTATTAAATGGATTAACTAATGCAAAAATTAAACTTGGAATCAACTTTAAACGCCCCCAACGTCTCATTGTGAAACCTAAGTAACTAACGTAATACATTAATAATGAATAATCGTGTTCCGTTGAAAATAAAGAGGAACTTAAACTTAAAAATAATGAATATATATACTTCAAAATGTATATATACCTATAATAGATGAGTACAAAGTGTTTGTTGATCCATAGAATACCGCGTGATATAGATGAAACCAAGTATTCAAAATACATTGATATATCAAAACACTAAATAGGAAATATTTTGACAATACACCCTAGCTACCAACAAGACAATTGTCCTCATCACACAACACTAGCGTCTCCATTTCTAGTTGTATCCGTACTCAACAAATCATAACAACACATGCGCCCAAACGATCCATATTTCTCCCAAAACACAAATATACTATCAGATCTAATTAAGGATGAAAGAAACGCAAATTATAGATGAAATCATCAAGGTTCAAGGTTTGATAAGAGATACCTTATTGTCAAGGATGGATCTCCAACTTCTACCAATCCAATAATAATACCTCTTGTACCAAAACAATCTATATTCCACAACAAGTTCAAAACAATAAAAAAA
>JBBPBP010000002.1:32573679-32586311 GCA_037974735.1 Cicer chorassanicum
ACATTTTAATAAATAAAATGAAATTATTTGGTTACATTTGAAAAAAAAATATAATTGTTTATTTAGTAGTGTCAATAGATAGTTTTAAATATAAAATCATTTTAGTATTTATTTACTTTTTTAGAATTTTTTGTTAAATTATGATATTTAAATATAATAAGTTAATTTAAAAAAAAAACTAATATGTAATAGTTCACAATGGAAATTTTATTATTTAAATATAATATTAGTTCATCTTCTGTTAAAACTGTTAAAAAATTCCGAACACCGTTAAGCTGGCGTCACAATGTTTTATAATTTTGTAATAAAAAACAAAAAATAAATTAGAAATTAAAAATCTGATTATTTTTTGAAAAGAAGATCAAAACTAAGAACCCTAATTTCTATTGTCTCCCTCTTCTCACCTTCACTCATTTTCTCTCCTTCTTCTCACGATCTTCACACCTTCACCATTAAAATATTATTACACTCACTTTTTAATTTCATTTATACTCAAACGTGTTATTGAAAATTGGAGCAAAGAAATGCTTGAAAATAATTTATTTCTACTTTGAAGAGCTGTAGATCAATATTTTTAATCACAATTTTTTTTCAATTACCATAGCTGTAGATAATTGAGTGGATATATCTTCACAATTTTTTTTGTTTAATATATTAGTTTGACTTCTCTGGTTATATTTAAAAGAGGCTAACAAGGCAAGATACCCCTTAGCAGCAAAATATTTTTTACTTAAAACATTAAAGGTCCTTTTACTCGTGTAAAAAAATTAATTTTAGGAAAACAAATCAGATTTTTACTTGTATTTTCTTTGTGATGTGATCAAATGTAAACAAAACATATATGCTTCTCAAAAGTTGATAAACAAAACATATATGGTAAAAAGAATGAAATTAAGGGTGAAAGTGAGAAGGTTGTGAGAAGAGCGAGAGAAAAGGGGTGAAGGTGAGAAGAGGGAGACAATAAAAATTAGGGTTCTCAATTTTGGTTTTCCTTTTCAAAAATAATCAAAATTTTAATTTCTAATTTATTTTTTGTTTTTTATTAAAAAAATTAAAAAACATTGTGACGCTAGTTTAACGGTGTTAGAATTTTTTTAATAGAAGTTGGAGTGAGGGACCATTTTAAAATGAATTTGTATTTGCAGGGATGTGAATCAAACAAAAAAACTTACGGGGACAAAAATAAAAAAATATTATAATTGCAAGGACCAAAGACATATTTAAATCTAATATACATTATATAATGTCATGATGAGAGGTGTATCGAATACATGATAAAATAAAATGTTGTTATATTATGTTGGTTATCATGTGTGTATCAAACACATGATATGATAATGTTTATACTGTCACTATCCTATCATATCCTATCCTTATCCAGTTTTATATTCTATCATGTCTCTATCATATATTGCGCATCAAACGAGCCCTTAAAGTTGTTGGAAAAGTTCTAATGGTCATGAAAAAGTTTTAATGTTACTAAAAATATTGTTGCTCTAGACAAGGTCGAAGTTGAACGTACAAACAAAGATATTCATGGTACGTAACAGTACTTACTGTATTGTTAACTATCATTTTGTTGATTATATCCTCCACATTAATCTAGGAGACAACACTATTATTCAAAAAAACTTCTCCCACTAATTATAAAAAATTTGATAAAATCGTGTAAAAGCTTCCGACTCGAACTCAGTTGATTTTGGGGAATTTGAAACTGTTCAAGAGACACTTCAAGAATCTAAGGTTCAGCCTACACAAGGTCCTAAAAATGTAATTCATGAGGTGTTTGATTCTGGCTAACCTAATTCCGCTAACACAATTATCTATAAGAAAATCATCAATATCTAAATATGTGTATTGTTGGTTCTTTGAGTGATGTTGTTTTTGAAGAACAATGTTCAAAATCATCAAATCTATTCTAATTTAGAATTCAACTCAAAGGCTATGTATCGAGTATGACATATTCAAATGTTATTGTTACTGACGATAATTTACATCCAATGATTTCTCACGACTTAAAGATTTTGCAAGGCTTTTAAAAAAATGGAGAAGATAGCGAAACAAATTGTACATATGATGAGAAGCTAGCAAATATTAGTTTGGATAATTGCTTTACTTTCGACGAAGAGCTTTTTACGGAGGTAATTTCTAAGGCAAAACAAAAAATATGTAGAAAGATGCTAAAGTATATAAATTCAAAGGTCAGAAAACCTACATGATTTCAGAAATATTTTGACACTTTTTTCTTTTCTAGATTAGGTTTATGTCCGAAAATTGTTTTCTTTTTAATAAATTTTTAACTTACAAAAAAAATCTCTATTTCATAAAATGTAGCGGATATCCCATAAGCTAGTAGATAGATGTTAAGTTACCATCAATGGCGGATAAATTAACTAATACCAGAATGAGTTGGTAGTGTTTGATAAAATTGACAGTTGAACTAGCTGATAAATATAAAATGATATAAAAAGATATTTTTAACTAATTTTTAATTTTTTAATTAAGATAATAAAGATAAAATTGATAAAGAAATTGTTAATACAGTTTTTTAAATATATTATTTTTGTTTGATAATAACTGTCACTTCCAAAAAACAATTATTATTCTAAAATAACATTTATTTTTGTTTGTCAGGCATCCCAGTGACTTGACTCTCATATATTTAAATATGGTGAAGTTTATGGAAAAAATAATAAATGCACCTTATATAAATGTTTATGTTATGAACAATTTTTTTTTTCCCTACAAAAGCACCTATAATTAAGGACATAGATAATAGGTAATATTTATTAAAAAGGGTAAAAAGCCAAGTTCTACAAGAGGGTGTTCATATCCAAGAGATCTAAAATAAAATCGCAAATTGATCTAAAAAAAATAAAAACTGCATTACATAAAATATTATTAAATTTTTTTTATGCTATTTTGTAAAAATCACATGGATCGTATAGGACTTTGGATTCCCTTTTTAAAATCGAACCAAATGACATACATAAATTTTAATACTTATTTATTTTGTATTAGTATGATATATTGCATTCATATATTATTCTTGGTTTTTATTATTTTGTGAATAATACTGATTAGTTTAATTTAATCTATTTCTTTCTTTTTCATTTATTTTAAACATAATCTATCATTGTTATTTTGTAATGTTACATTTTAATATTTTATATGTTATATTTTGCATCAAACCATCTATTTTATCATATTTTTATATTATAAAATTTTGCCATATATCTAAATCAACGATTCTCTATCCATGAGACCATGATCGATAACCATACTAACAATCACCCATAATGAGGGACTATATTTAAACATTTCACGATCCAAATAATATTAGCAAACAAACAGGGTTTAAAAGGATTCAACTCATCTTGATTTCATTCTCTTCCAAATCTTCTTATACTCTTTTTTCACCGATCAACCGATTACACGGTACACTATTCTCTCTCTCTCTCTCTCTGCTTTCCTAATTTCTATGTATATAATCTGATTTTTGTTTATACTATTTCTGTGTTTCAATATCAAAATGCATCAATCATATTGGTTACACTCATTCCTAATAAATTGTCTATCATTAGCGATGAAACGGTTTATTGAAAGATCTCCTAAATATGGAATTTAGTTTTTGCCTCTCTCAAAAATATATATTTGTTTGCAAGTTAATTTCTCTTTTCAATTACTATTACAATTTATGTCAACATCAAGTGCTTTATATTACTTGATTTAATATTTTCTCTTGTGATACTTCCTACAGGTTTAACTATTGTTTGAAGCATTGCAAGCAAAACTTGGTTGTCTCGTTTGGAGATGGAGAAATATGTTGCTGCCACAAATGTAAAGGTTAGCAACCATATACCTGACGATCTTGTCCTCTCTATCCTGTCTAAATTGCCTATAAAATCTTTGAACCGATTTGGATGTGCATGCAAATCTTGGACTCTCTTGTTTGAAAACCCTCATTTCCTGATAATGTATCGCAACTATTTCCTTTCTAATAACCATTCTTATTACGATGGTACTTCTATACTCCTAAATCATAGTCTAGTTCCTTTGACGAATGAACTAGGTGAACCATTACACTCTACATTGTATTTACTTTCTGGTGACAGGTTTGAGAATAGGGTCAAATTAGATTGGCCACCTCCATTTCACGAGGATGACAGTTTTATTCATATTTTGAGTTCTGTGGCTGTTAATGGGACTCTTTGTCTCACACATGAGACGGACCCGTACGCAAAATGTGTATTTTGGAACCCTGCTACAGATAAATTCAAGGTCATTCCACCCAGCCCTTTTGAGTCTGTACCATATCATAACACTTGATTGAAACCTCATGGTTTTGGTTATGACCATGAAAGAGATGACTATAAAGTGATTCGACAATTAGATTTCTTTGTTGATGACAACATAGATGTGCCATGTGAGGAACCTATAGGTTTCACCCCGATGTGGGAGATATATAGTCTAAGAAGTAATTCTTGGAGGAAACTTGATGTTGACATGCCTGATCGTAGGGCGTACGACGAACTGTACATGGATGGAGTTTGTCATTGGTGGAGTACAAATGATTACGGTAGTCTTAGTAATGTTGGGCCATGTTTGGTGTCATTTGAATTGTGCAATGAGGTGTTCCTTACAACACCTTTTCCTTCAGACATGGTTGACCGTTTTGATATTTTACACTTGGTGTTATTAAATGGGTCCATTGCTTTCATAATATATGACAAAACAACTACTTTTCACATAAGAATATTGGGTGAACTTGGTGTGAAGGAGTCGTGGGCTAATATCTTCATTGTCAAGCCTTTACCTTTCGTTGAACATCCTATTGGAGCAGGAAAGAAAGGCGATATATTCTTGAGAAAAAATGAAGATGAACTGGTATGGTATGATATGAGTACTCAGACGATTGATGAGCTTCGTGTTAAAGGAAGCCGAGATTTATGTTGCATTGTAGTTTATAAGGAAAATCTTCTTCCAATTGTAGGTTTATGACTTTGGTTAGTAGGTAACGATAACCAAAAAATGATTGAAGTCATATCCAGATTGGTTTTATGTTGTTTACAAAATGGTTTGCCAAGTATATGGAAAATCTAGAAACTATCAAATAATATGGATTTCACTTTATCAATTTTATTTCGTAGTTTACTCTATCTACTTACAAACTCATCTAGTTTCCATTTTATTTGTAAGAACTTTATTTTTCCTTTGCTTAATGGACTCTAAGTTAATGTGGAAATACGTTTTTTTTTTGGAAACTTGATATTTTAACGAGCAATATATCTCTGTTTGACCTCATCATGTACTCCATTGTGTTCAATTTTGTGCTATATCATTTAAGTAAACCAACTATCAGTAATTGATGGAATATTATTTTTTTTAAAAAATAAAATATCTATTGGATTTAGTAACATGTATCATCCATCTTCTGTCAAGTTTTACTTTCAGTATTGTTATTTCGAATACACATTTGTAGTTTATGATTTATTCTTGTTTAATTATACTTTTGTTAACTTGTAAACTATGTTTTAGCTACAATGCTTAGCATTTTAGGTTATAATTTTTCTTTATCGTTCCCCTGTAATCCATATCATCTTTTTGTTTAAGGTTTAGATATCTAGTCAAATAAAGGTGAAATAATCTCAATGTATCAACCTTTACTATACTTTTATCAGGGAACATGTCTACAAAATCAAGTAGTTGGTTGAAAGGGATTGGATTTCATACATAAGCCTGTAATATTTGGATTTAACTTGTCTATTTATCATGTATACGGGATGTATGATATAAAGTTAATATAATAATATACCACATTTTTTTGCTCTATCTATACTTTCTATTTTGTCATGAGTTGAAACTGAAGATAAGATGACTCTTCTTTTGTTTGAGTATCCAGTAATGAGATATTGTATCACAATGATTTAATGTCCTTTGTTGATGAATGCTAACTATTTGAAGAAAATATGGGGAAAGTATGAGATAGTTATCAATGGCTTGATTTATTTGTGTTTGCACTTCCATTTGTTTCTCAATGTCAAATTCAGAAAGCAGATTTTAAAGGTTTTTTGGGTTTATAAATTTTCTGTATCCTTCCTCTAAAATCTATGTCATCCTTTTGTTTAAGTGTTAAGTTTCTGACGAGTCTTGGTGTATCAACTTTTACTAAACTATTATCATAAAAAGCTGCAATTCTCAATAGAAGTTTCATATATTTTCTTCTAGTTCCCTACAAGAATGTTGGTAGTTTTATTTTTTTTTTTTGCAAGTTGACGACACTTTTGAAATAGATGCATTTGATGATTTTTGACATTAATCCTTAGTTTATTGCTATTTTATTTTCTCTCCTTAATCCTTTACAAAGATAGGTAGTAAGCTGAAAGGGATTGATTTCATACACAAACCATTAATAGAGCTCAAATGTATCTTGATTTTTCAATTAATATTTCATTATTTTGCTAGTTTTCTCTAAGAGAGCCTTTTAAATATTTTGACTAAACTTTCATATTCCATAGTTAGCCTATAACTCGTGTGATTAAATGGCTTTTACACTTTGGTAGTAGTCTTTAACTTCATATGTTAATGACACATTATATTAGACTCTTAATGTCCTTGTAAGTTATATGAATTTTGACATATAAATAGAAGTCATGTACAATTATAAAATAAACACTTTAAAGAACACAATACAAATATTATTTTGTTGTGTCTTGCTCTCCTCTTCTATGTCTTGCTCTCATTTTAGTTAATTTTCATAATAATTACATGCATTTTTAAGAGAAACTTACCTGCACAGTTCTTTTGAGATTATGTTGAAGTGTTGATTGCAGTATGTTGAAAGAAGAGCACGAACAACACACTCTCTAACACATACTTTCAAACACATTTTCTTAATTTGTTAAAATTCACATAAGTTACATTAAATCACGTGGATCTCATATTAACCATATAAACTTTAACCCGTCAAAGATAGTATCCAGAAAGTGTTGTGTTAGTGTGTTAGCATTATTCATGTTAAAATCCAACTCTGCCGCTTCAAGTAAGAATATCTGATTTGCATCCTTTCATTTATCATATAGCTTAATATGCCATCGGGCTTCAAGCCTTTGGACTCTACGATGCAAATTGCAATGGAAGCTCAAATGCACGATTCACTTGTTCCAACAAGATACTTCTTCTACCTTCATGAAAGCCTCTTAGGTGGAAGCTTGTGAACAGGGCTTACTATTGAAATTTGCTTATAGTCCAATAACATATCCCCTCCAATTAGTGAGGGGTTGATTTATTTTATTTTATTTTATAACGAAATGAGATTGAAAATATTTTGAGTTAAATATTTTTTTAATTTCTATAAAATTATAATTTTTAAAGTTTATTTTTTAAATGTTTTTTATTCACTTTTAATTTTTGTTTTGATTTTATAGGGATTTTTTTAGAAAATAAAATTATCAATTTTTTATAAATTATTTTTTTACAAAATATTGAATAAAAGAGAATAATAAAATTTTAAGAATTAAAAAGTTGAGAATAGAGAGTAAAATTTATTCTACTTTTTTTCTTAATTATTAAAATTATACTTCAAAATGTGAACCATGTTTGTGAAGGTATTGGCTTGATCCAAAATGTGTTCTCCTTCATAAGAGAGAAA
The DNA here is from genome assembly GCA_037974735.1 of Cicer chorassanicum. Lineage (NCBI taxonomy): Eukaryota > Viridiplantae > Streptophyta > Magnoliopsida > Fabales > Fabaceae > Cicer > Cicer chorassanicum. Next base: position 32,581,331 of record JBBPBP010000002.1, read on the forward strand.
CGTTGCCTCGTAGAGACTTAAGATTCCTTTGGTATTTTTGACAAGACATTCCTTAAAATTTCCATTTTGGTTCTTGAACCTCTAACAAATATATGTACATGATTAACAAAACCAAAAATTCAAATGTCTATTTAAATGTTGACAGAAGTGTTTTAAAATCCTTTCAAGTGATCGGCATGATCAAGACACTAACTAATTTGCTGACAAAATAGTTCATGACTATTATAATGTTAGAGATTAAACTGATTAACATTTTGATAATTTGAGGACTAATTTGAGTTATTTTTGCTGAGTCAGAGACTAAAATGACAGTGTCCTATACTTTCAGAAACTAAAATAATGATTTACTCTAAAAACAATGACAAGAAAATTAGATACCGACAATTATAGGGATGGAAATATGTAGACTGTCCGACAAGAGTTTACGACATAGTCTATAATATACCTAAGTCAGACCATACTTTTTTTAAATAGACAAGGACAATTTTTTTTAGAAGTCGATTTATCTAAAAAGATCATACTACAAACCATTTTTTGACTAATCGTGTTACAAACCATAAAAAAGAGCTTTTAAGCATATTAGACCGGTCTATTTAAGTAAATATAAATAAATATTTATTATTATCATTATTATTATTGTTGTTATTATTATTATTATTATTATTATTATTATTATTATTATTATTATATATTATTAGATTTTAAATTTTGAATTTTATGTTAAATTATAAATTTACTAATCTTTTGGATATTTAATAATATTATTCTACATTAGTTTTTGACATATTTAAATATATTATAATAAAATAGAAATGAAATATAATATCTAATAAAGTTAAATTTTTTAAAATGTCATGTTAAATCTAAAAAAAACACTTGATTTCATTAAACTATTAGCTTGTTTAGTCTATTCAAAAATGTGTTTATTAATTATTTAAAACAATTAATATGAAATACCTTTTAGTAAGCTAGCGGTTCACATCAATCTTTCATAGAGGCTAGACTCAAACCTAATAATATCTTATAGTTGGTCACATGCCAAACTTTATTAGATCTTAAATTTTTTTGATAGATTAAACTCTATCTTGCAAAGATTGTCTCCCATTAGCTTATTCCCACTCATACCGACACACCTAAATCAAAATTAATTTAAAATTTTAATTATTTATATAATGATTAAATATAAAAAAAAATGACATTAGTTTAGATGATTGATTTGTTGGTTACTATATCCAACAAAAACTTTGGATGCGGAAGTTTGTCAAAATATTTATTGAGATCTATAATTTTAGAGTTAAATAACTAGTTTTAATATTGTAATATACTTCTAGACATACAAATTTCACTGTATTTTTCTATTATAGTTTTATTTTTTGAAATATTAATAGTGTTAGATCATGAGGGAGCTTGCGAATTATCACATTAAATTAAGAACAAATATATATGTGGATTGGACATTATTTTTTTATCAAAAACTATAAAGTATTCAATATATGAGTTATCTCATTTATGTAGTGCTTAACATTTATTTTTCTATAAAATAAGAAACTCTTATTCACATTTAATATATTAACAAATAGAAATATTTACAAGATGATATTTGACACCTCATCATTAGTGGTGGTAAAGAGACGGAGTTCCAACGACCTCACGGTGGTAGGATGGGGAAGCTCTGATAAAATTGTGATCGGTCGCCTCCCACCACCATTGATATTATTCTTTTGTAATAAATTTATAATTTTAAAAGTAATTAATTACATTGATAAACATCACTTTTTTTTTAAACTATGCTTTATATTTGTTGAACTCTTAACCAGTTTTCTGAGATTAGTGCATATATAACACAATTATAACAATTGGCAAAAGTGGTTAGAGTTAGTTTGATGAGTTTGTTGTCATGATTGTCCCAAATTAGTTAGACTCTGAGCTACTTCCCTCTATATACAAACTGAATTACATGTATTCTTCATACACTTGAATTTATTAATCAAGTAATTCAACCGATTTTATCTCCATGAGTATTAAGAGTTTTTAGTTCACAACATTATACCTGTCGAAACATCATAACCATCTAAGGAGTCTAAATCTCAAGGCAGTTTGTGTAGGCTTCTAGGAACAATCGTATCATTATATCTTTTCAAAGATAGGAATTTATCGAGTGTTTCTTCGATATATAATAAAATATTTAATATACAAAATGTTTGATATTAAGTATGGATGAAAAAAAAATTGTATTAATAGAATGAAGAAAATTGTTAATTACAATGTGTGTGTGAAGTGCTGTGTATTTATATATGAATTATGGAACTAATTTTTGTCCTTTCTAATCTCAAATTTTAAAGACACCTTACTAAGTTAATTTTGTGTGTTTTCTAATTTCAAATTTTATTTAAATAAGTTATTCCTTTATTATTTTATTTTATCCCAATTTAAGTATTATATTTGTAATGGGCTAGAAATACAAAAGTATTTAACAATAAAATTAACATTAGAATCTCACCAAATCAATGGAATAGAAAATGTATACTAACAAGTGCTGTATTTTTGCTAAAAATAAAAAAGTATTTCACAACAAAATCAACATTAGAGTTTCAACGAATTAATGACATAGAAAATTTATCACCAGATAAAACCAAATGTAACTATAATCATAGTAGAAAAATCATAGTAGAAAGACTAATTTCTTTTAAATGTTGTTGATTAAGGTAATGTAATTAAAATAACGTAGAGGTTAGTGAAGAGTAGATATTAGTCGGAACCTTACCATTGTCAGCTAATTTCCACAATGTATTCAATCTTGAGAGACGTTTTGTTTGGTATTGTGGCTAAGAAAATAAAACTAATTAAGGTTGGATATTGTGATTGTGATATACAACAATATAGACCAAAAAAATGCAATGTAAACTAAAATATATAGAGTTGATTATAATCCACGTAGTATAACTATTTTGATTGTGATCAAATTGTTGTATAGGATGTATGTGGTCACTATTGTATGAAAGATGCAATGAAGGAATAATTAAATCAAATATTTTTTTTATGTTTTTAGTAGGTATGGCAACGGGGCAGGGCGGAGGCGGATTTTGCGTCTTCCACCCTGCACCAGACTAATCGGGAAAAACCCGCACCCGCACCCGTTTCATAGCGGGTGTAGAATTTAAGCCCCATTCCTGCCCGCAACGGGGTTGGGGTTTCCCCCCACACCTGCATATATATATATATATATATATATATAAATTTAAAAATCATATCTATTATAATTAATATAATAAAATATTTGTTATTAGACAATTATAAAATAAAAAATATTTTCTATAGAGATAAGATTAAATTTTTTAATATTTTAAAAAATATTAAGTATATTCAATATGTATATGTATATAAAATTTAAAAATTACATTAATATTACTTGCGGGGCGGGTTCGGGTGCGGGTGCGGGGTGGATATCACCACCCCACTGCCCCGCCTAAATCAAGCAAGTTTGGATGGGTTACCGCGGGTGCGAGTTATATTGCCATCCCTAATTAGCGATTAATTAGCAATAATTTGTATTGGCAATCTAATACATAAATATAAAACACTATTTTTATTATTTTAATAATCATGTGAAGTAGAATAACACTTTCATTGAATACCAATACTCAACCAAATTAAAAGTGCATAAAGTTAGCAACACACTTTCTTTAATTGATTAAAATAAACACGGGTCCCACTAAATTTGTATGGAACCCACATGTTTTGGTGGGACTTATATAAATTTTAATCAATTAAACATATTCTATTACAAAATGTGTGTTAAATAGTGTGTTGCTAGCCGTCATTAAAAGTTACCTAAGAATTTACCTTTTATATATTTAAGTTTATCTTTTAAGATAGATGTACTAAAGTGGACTCCTGCCTAACAACCTCACACTACTAACACATAATGGGCTTTGGCTCCATACATGCGTGCTACAGCCTACTACGACCTACGACCTCAATGCTCGTTAACAAATGTTCGATAATCTTCACAAGGAAATTCTTGTAACCAGGCGCAAATGTCTAGGTCTCGAGTTCGACTCCCACAAAAGTAAAAATCTCGCTAATTTTCAATTGTAGGAAAAGGGGACGAGAAGATCATGAGTAAAGTTTTGGTCGGTGGGGTTGGAGTGTTATAGTCGGAGCGTGATCGTTGATAATTGTAGTGGTCGATGGTTGTTGGAGGTTTGTAGTCAGTGGCGGCGGCGATCGGCAATTTGAGATGGTGATGGTGGAGGTGATTAGAGATAAGGGTCGGTGGTGGTGACGGTGGTTACAGGTGGGTGGTTGTGATGGGAGATGGTGCTTATAGGTAAGTAATGGTGGGTGGTTAGTGGCGGAGGTGGTCATAGATAATTGTCGATGATGGTGGCAGTGGTTGAAGGTGGATGATCGGCGATGGTTGCGGTGGTGGTCAGTGATGGTCGGAGATGGTAATCGGTGGTGGTTTGAGGGGTATTTATGTCTAATAATAATGACATGTTAATTTAGAAACAAAAACAAAATTATCAAACCTATATTTATGGTTTTGAGTTTTTAAGAAAAACTATTTTGAAATTAAGTAAAAGAACAACTCAACCCCATTTTACATGAATATGTTTTGGTTTTGAAATTGATTTTCAAAACTAGAAACTCACAACCACCCCAAACATATGCTTAGGTATTTCAATTCCTTTATTATTTTTTTCCATCATATTTTAATTCCTTTTTACTACTTAAAATACTATTCTACTATATTATTATTATTTATACTCTTTTGAAAAATACTCTAATCACAAATACACATACTCATTAATTTTATTTTATTTTTCACAACTAAAATATTTTTTTATTTAAAATATTCACATTATAATATTACCATTTTTAGAGAATAGTTAAAATGATAAAATAAACAAATATAATATCAATACTTTATATTAATCACAATAAATATGTATAAAATCATCATGTTATAGCAAGTATA
>JBBPBP010000002.1:32586649-32628736 GCA_037974735.1 Cicer chorassanicum
AATCCATACGAAAATATCACAATAATTACTAATACACATAAAATCAACTAAAGTTTTATTCTACAAGATACTATTAGTTTTAGAAAATAATTAAATGTAATATTAACAATTTATATTATCCATTACATCATATCAAATATTTATAAAATTGTCACACTAAATCATGTACATGTATTAGGAAAATTAATCATAATATCAATAATATATATTAAAAAGGAATATGTTGTGTTACAATTCTACCCCCATAAAAGAATTACGTCGTGGAAGTTCAAGCTATTAAAGAGTGTAAATTGTTTAAATTTAATCTTCTCACATGTTCGTTCGTAAGGTTTGAATATAATTCAACTCATTGTACACATGCTTAAGAACTCTTACTAAGATCAATTTTTTAAATTGCTAAATTCTATAACATTATTCTATACTAAGACCTAATTATTCATAATTGTCAAGTTTTTACCACTCACAAAAACAAAATAACATCTTAGGGGTCACTTCCTAAGCTTAACATCTAAATCATAGAATTTACCCTAGATAAAACAATGGATTTTTTTTTCTCACAATAGGTCCAAGAAAAACTTTCACTTGTGTTTCCCTTACAAATTACTGCATCTAATAATGTCTACCAATAACAAATTTTATTAACCTACACTATTGTTGTTGAGATTATGAATTAGGCGAGGAATTGGCTAACAACACTCAACTGTGATTCCCTTTTCTTCAAATGATAGATATGGGTTTTCTAACAATTCAAAGAGTGTTAAGTACGCTGTATTTATGTTTGAGCTATTGAACTATGGAATACATAAAATAAATGAACTGATAAAAATGATAGATATGCAAAACCAATCCTACTGGCCATAAATTCTGGCCTGCAAAAATGTAGCTTTGCTCAACTAATGACGCATGTAATGTGTGATAAATTCCGCTTATGGGAATTTGTGAACCTTGCTTGAAGTATTCTTTCTACTTCATCTTTGATCGGAAGCATTAATTTAGGATTAAATCTTCTTGGAGGTTGTTTGTGTGACTTATATTCTTCTCTAATTGGTAGCCTATGGTCAACTAGTTATCTAGTTAAACCAGGGATCTCATGATAACTCGACGCGAAACAATATGTGTATTGCTTTATCAAATCCTACTAATTGGTCCTTTGGTCCTCGATCAACAATCCTCTAACCTTGTTTATCTTTGCTTCCTTGAAGTCCTCAAGTTAACTTCCACCAGTAGGTCTTATGCTTCAAAGGTTGGCAATTTCATCTAAATAAATGATTCAATTGCTTGACCTTTAAGATCCTCAGTCGAAACTTGTTGAGATTCTTGTTCCTTTAACTCTCTTTCACTTTCACCCTTAAAAACATGGAATGAAATACCATGGTCTCGACTCCCAATGTTTCTAACCGATCTAGGAGGTTCTTTAGTTCATGAGGGGGACTAATCTTTGAGAACCTCGTCAAAAGGTTGTAGGTTGGTTTGAGCTTTTAGTTGGTATTCCAAATGAGTGAGATTTCATGCTTCTAGGGTTCCTTCCTTGTATTCTTGAGGAACCATTATAGGACTATGATGGGGTAGATAGAACAATTCCATAAACATTTTGAACTCAATTGAGAAGGGATTCTTACAAACTTCAAAGGTTTCTACTTTATCACTAACCCAAAACATGAGTCTTTGATGAAGTGTTGAAGGCACACATTCACGAGCGTAGATCCAGTCCATTCCCAAAATGATAGAATACGAAGGTTTTAGTCTATAATAAAGAAGGTTGGTCTTATTTCCTTTGTCTCTACCACAATGTCAACTATGAGGACACCTAGTGCGTTAAAGGCTACTCCCTCGAAGCTGACCATATTCATGTTGGTATGGATAAGATCCTCCATATTTTTACCCAATTTCTTTAAGGTTAGTATTGGCAAGGACAACCCCGCCATCAATAATGACTTTGGTCAACATCTTATTGTTGATAATAGTTTCGGTGAACAATGGTTTAAGATGTTTTAATATGTCTAAAGTTGGCTTTTCAAAGAACATATGTTGGCTTCCTTATCAGTCGCTAAGGAAGCTCATTTAGTGTCTTTTACAAACACATCTATTTCTAGTACATTCGGTTGAGACCCGTTTCCTCGTAATTCAAATGAATATGGCCGATGGTATCATTGGGATCTATGCCAATGTTTGCACCTTCATTGAAAATGGTGTCTAAGATTGACTCTCCTTATGAAGCTCAGAGCGGTCTTCAAGTTCCTCATCCAATGAATAGGAGAAATAAGTTGAGGCTACCATATTTTCATAATTGGTTGTTGTCTGCAAGGTTAGTATAGATTGTGAATCATTCATCATGGTTTCCAACTCTTCTTGGTTGGAATTCGGAACATCTAACATATCATCATTAGAGATTTCATATGCTTTAAATCTTTGAAAATTTTGATTTGCCACATTAGACACCTCCACCACCTTTGTCATTGTCTAGGTCAGTTACTTGTCCTAGGAATGCTTTATCAAGAACTTCCAATACTTCATGTGAAAAGACCTCTTTCTGCCTCTAGCCCTGCCCTTTAGCAATCAATTTTAGAGAATGCTTCATTTTATGGATTAATCTATTCCTTTATCATCTCCACTTATGAGTTGTAGTGAGGACAACGACTGATGGTACCTAAATGTTTTACCTTTTGATTGACCACTTAGTGTTCCTTAGGAGTTTTTGTTAAGGGCTTCCTCATTCTCTGTGCTATTAGTTCACCTTTGTCTTTGATAATTATCTCTAAAGACGGCGTGCCTTTTTCCATGGTCACATGTGTTCTTCCCTTTTGAGATTGTCTTGTCATAAACTTTTGGCAAGGTCGATTGATCGTTATCAACTATAGCAACCTGACCTTTACCCCAATGTTTTCCTGACTAATTTTTAGTAGATAAGGGCCTTTGTGTGAGAGGTATTGATCGACTAGCTCCCTAGTAGGACGTCCAACCTTATCAGGCTTCCTAGATTTAGAATTACCATGGATTGATGTGATTTGGGCTTCTATTCTTTCAAAAGATGATATCTTTTCGATCTCTATGACTTCTGTCTTGGATTTAGTTGTCCTGCTTTTAGATTGCCATTCTTATTGTAACATCCTCTAAATTTATTATTTAAAAATAATTAGAACCTATCAATATTATTCAATATTAAATTATGTGTGATAATTATTTGTCTTGTTCGATTTTTGTAGTTGATAAAGTTATTAGTAAGAATTATTTATTCAATGGAGAGTTTAAATATATATATATATATATATAATATATATATAAGTAGATATATATTATATGTAGATGTATTTTTCTAGTGCAAGAAGAAATTGGGCTAAGGGTTTGAGGCTTAGTGTGACCCAACCCACTTGAATGATTATAAATTTGGGCTATGTGTTTGTGGCTTGGTTTTTATGATCAAGGTTAAAAAAAAAAGGTGACATTTTATCCCTCTTATTCTTCATTTAGGCCCAACATTATCTAACCAACAATTTCCACTTTAAATTTCCCTAAGTCCACAATTTCTGTATACTCACTAATAACAAACAAAAAAAAATTCTGAAACCCTAGCCACCATCACCTTCACACCTCATTTTCTTTGTGTATCCAAGCTTGGAACTTCATTTCCTTATGAACAACTCCGTGGGGCTTAAAGCTTTGTACTAGGAAGAAAAGCGGCCAAGGTAAGGGCTTTTCCCCACACAAATAAGAGTTAGGCCATTGGTTGGATGACATGAAATAAATAATCGTGAATTACTTCTATTTTAAAATGAATAAATATAGACTAACGGATTAAAATAATAAAACCCCAATTTTTTGTTTACATTGAATTGTAATATATGACTTCTATGGAGTAATGTATGAAATTTTATGCTATGTGTGATAGTGTTTCTCAAGGAATCCCTGGAACCATTGTTGTGTTGTGTTTATAAAATGGGTTTGCAATCCATGTATGTTCTCCAACATAACCAAAGTTTGTCTTGGTAAATTTGAATCCACTAGGGTTAGCACAAATACATCATATTGTGGCAGCTGTGTTGTGAGGTTAGCTAATCCAAGTGGGTAATACTCCCATGGCTCCTAAGTCGGATATTCCATAGTTGATCTCTTAATTCCAGCTATTGGGAAAAAGGCTTATCCTCTAGCGCATGACATATTGTTCCCTTGGTGATCTCTCAATTCCATAATTGATCTCTTAATTGCCATAAGGTGAGACTTGCGACATTCCAATCTGTCCTACAACCTCAGGTGGCCTCATTGCCATATGTACCTACCCATATTGAAGATTAGTATGATTATATGTATCTTTTGCCACTGGGTTCCCTTTAGGGTTAGTTGTGACAAAAGTATTAACTTGAGAATTACAAGGAACAAAAGGTACATGTTGTATAAGATTTGACTGCACCTATGTAGGTCATGTCGTTGCAATGATCGACTGACATTGACTTATAATATTTTCCTTACCCTAGTTCCCTTGTATCCATTGGATTGAGGATGTGAGAGAATTGTCACCAGCATTGGCTCGTTTGGCCTCCAACTCTCTAGCTTGTTGAACCTCATTATGAACCATGGGCTTAACAATGTCAACAAGATGTTGTGAGACCTGATACATGTCATGTATCCCTATAATAATTTATTGTACAATGAAAGATATGGTCATAACCATTGGTTGCTCAGGTGTATCAACCACTAGATCCCCATAAAAGTTACGAATGGCCACAAATGTTGGCATTCCATACTACTAAGACTTTTACCAGAACGCAAGTGCATCCATCAAACATAATTGTGACTTGGCGAAGCAAACTTTTCAATGGTCGCAACCGGAGTGTTCTATTAGTCGTGTTGAATATGTTATTGGGATTTAGAATTAGTCGAGGAATCGACTAACTACTCTCAACTATGATTCCCTTTTCTTCAAACGATTACACTAAAGAATGAATTTTGTCTTTCATCTATGGGTTCCTTAACTACTCCAACAAGTGCTAAGTACAATGTCTTTGTGTTTAAGCTACTGAACTAAAGAATAGATAAAGTAAATAAACTGATAAAAAAGATAGGTATGCGTAAAAATCTTGTTTGATTGATTGAGTGTGTCTAAAAATATTACAGGTATTGGTATTTATTGGAAAAACTAATTATACTAGCCATGAGTTACGGCCTACAAAAGTGTAGCTTTGCTTGGCTAATTACGCGGGTAATGCGTGATAACTTCCTCTTATAGAAATTCAGGGCGCCGCACAATCGGCTCATTTTTCCTATCTACTTGTCAAGTATCATTGGCAATATTTACGCTTTCCTTTTCTTGGAATCGTTCCTTTGTGTTAATTCTTAGTGGCGCTTGTTAATGGAATATGAGCGCATCTGCCAAATTATCAAGTTCTATTGAGCTTTTCTCCATTCCTAAGCCTTTACAACCTTTGTACACCTCTATAACTTGAGAAAGATTAAACTGTCTCACATTCGGTTATTCCCTGAACACCAAACCATACACCGGCTAAAGAAAATATGGCTATCCCAAAATTTGACTGTTTGTTGTTCTCATATAAAAAATTATTTATTTTTTAAATGTAAACAACTACAATCATCTAAACTTAATCATATTCTTCCAAAAATTAAAAAATTTCATGCTCACTAATTATTCTATATCGGGTTAGGTTCCATAAAAACAATGTTTCTAAAACTTTCAACAAAAGGTTATGGTTCTACTATTTCTAGCAAGTCTTAACTTAAGATATCAATTATTCTCTAGTTATCATTAGACAATGCTCGTGGTTTTTCCTCCAGCTTTGGAGTTTTCATGTTATTTTTGTGTGTTTTAATTGTGTTTATAAATTTCTCATGTCTATTTTTTGGTTGAAGCTAGGGAAATGGAATTCTTAGTATGTTATGTGATTGCAGCTTTGTATGGTCTTTTACATTAGAAAATAAGGGTGATACTGTGAAAGTGTTGTTTGGAAATGTTTTGGCTAGGAAAGACTTGGTTATTAAGTGGTCTCTTGAGACTCACCTCTCTTTCTTGGAAACCTATCTAATGCATAGTTACAGTATGTCAAGTTTCGCTGTGAAGTTTGGGGTAGAGAAATTTGATGGAAGAATAAATTTTGACTTAGGAAAAAAATATTCAGGTTAATGATGTGTTGATATAATCATGATTAGCACAAATTCATTGATTGACATTGATGTTTGGTGTGATGCGTGAGTATGTCGATTGCTGAAGAATTTCTTGAGAAAGCCAACATGGAAGTTGCACCTTAAATTTTCAACATAATTTTTCGCCATGTAGAAGAAATTCTTGAAATGATTTAGTTTCAAATGAAAATTATTCAAGGGGTTTAACTTCAAGTTGAAATTCATGGAGTGGATTAGCTTCATATGGAATATAGATTTTATGGTGGAGTATGATAGTGTTTTTGAACTATGATTGTCAGTGTAGGCAATGAAAGCTGAAGATGTACCAATATCAATCAAGGTAGAGATTGACGAGTTTTGTAGAAATTGAATAATCTTGAAAAAGTCGCACATTGCTTGAAATTGTAAAGGAAGACATAGCTTAAGACTATATATATTTTTCTAGTTCTTCATTACAAATCGCACCAGTTAGAAACACTTTAAACTTGTATCTGATTATTTTCTCTTATACTCTTGTGTTAAAGTATTGTGAGATGTAGTTCAAATATTTGCTTTAGAGAGTGTAACAGTACGGGGAGCCATTGGGATTATGAGAGAAGTCTATATGTTGTAATAATTTTTACATAACGTCATTCTTTAGTTGTCATTATCCAACAATAGTAGTTTTTTTTTCAGGGGTCGAACTCTGACCCTCCTACATCAAATTCCTTCAGTATCCTAACTCTTATCACTAGACTACACCTTCGAAAATAATATTTTGTCTTACGTTTTTTTATCATTTAGTTATTTTACACCGTGATCTTATCATACAATGTATGCATTTCCCTTAATACAATGTATGCATTTTCCCTTAAAATTCTTGTTATCAATCGTAGTAAATACAAATTTAAAATATTTATTAAATAAAACAATTATTAGATATAAAAATATATTTGTCAATTATAAAAAGACATTAAGTATAACATAACTTCGATGACTGATGAGTAAAAAAATGATGGAAAATTATTACTTTCGTCAAAGAAAGCAAATATAATAAGTAATTAGTAAACTTTAATATCTTCTTCAAATTACTTTGGAAAGCCGCGGAGTGCAAATAGCAGTACCATATATATGGGCTTTGAATTGCCTATTTGACCGTATTGAACGGGTTACATACATGCCCATCGACATTATTTTTATGAAAATTACTTATCCCTCGGTAGTCGGTAGTGACAAATTCTCAAATCTACACTAAATCTTCATTTTTTTCTATTCATCAACTCTTAATCATAAAAAAAATAAGTTTTTTGTTTTCATATTTTTTATTTTAATGTTTATGGTTATATATATTTTTTATTTATAAGAGTTTCTATTGATATACATATATATTTATATTGTTGTAATTTCAATAGATAATTATGAATGAATTTTGATGGTATTATGCAAATTGATTATTTATAATTAAATTTATATTTTCCAAGTTGTTATATGTGAATTGTGTCATAAAATATTTTTAATTTATAATGAGTTTGCAATAAGAAAACAATTTCTTTTAAATTGCCTATGTAAATAAATTTCTGTAAATTGCATATGTGAATCTGGGATCGGAGAGGATGCAAACAAATTTCTTTAAAATGATTATTTTTACAGAAATATTTAAGTGAGAAGTGAAAGCAAAACCTCAAAGTTTGAGATCTATTCATTCAACAAAGATGGTGATGATCCATATGCCTTTATCCTGCACCTCTCTCACATATCTTCTTCACAGAAAGAACTCTTGCAAAACATGCCCCTCCTCACCGTCGATGACATTGATGATGTTCAACTGCGCAAGATTAATCAAGCCTTTTAATGATGTTGAAGCTAGTAGTCAAGAGTTTGTTGGTTTGGGAAAAGATTCATAATTAGGGTTTTCGGATTTCTTGTTTGATGTTGAGGGTGGCTTGGAAAACAATCCTAAGTTCAATTTCAATAAATTTCGCAGAGAAATTTTAATTTCAAAGGATAAATATTTGAGCTTTAAGGAGAATTTTGAAATCCAAGATTTCAATCAATTGATGATGGTGATGGTGACGGTGATGGTGAGAAGGATGGAGTAGTAGAAGGTTCCGGAAGGGGGAGAATAATAACGAAGAATATTTTTTGGTTTTTATAAATTATTAAAATGATTAATAAATGTTTAATGGTGAGGCAACAAAAAAGTTTAGTCGACCATATCATCAAACCAAATTTTGTCCATTTTAGCCACAAAAAAAAAAATTATGATGAATAATTAAATTAAATAAAAAATGAAAATGTCATGGTCAATTTGAAAGGAAATAGTTTTGCAAGGACTAAAATGAAAGTGACCATTAATTATAGGGGTCGAAAACATGTTAAGCCAATCTAATATATTTAAAATGTTCAAATGTAATAAAGTGTTGACTTTTGTTTTCAGAGATGGAAAGAGATGCTGATATTATTCGATTATGACACGGTAGAGAGACTCAACATTGGTATGTATGCAAAGAGCGTCAAATCAAAGCTACTGCTAAACGATAGTGGATTAGAGGTGAAAGTTATCACTCTTAAGAACATGTTGACGCTGAACATGTTGACACTAAAGATATACAAGACGAGAGATACCTACACCATCGTCGTCGCCGTCACTATCACCATATGCACCATTTCAGGGACCACCATCACCACCACATGTTTAGGGGTTTTGAAGGGGTCTCATTGATATGTCTTTGCTACCACATTTTGAGGATCACGTGGCGGCTCACATATAGATTGGAGATGTAAGTTTTAATTCTAAATTTATTTAATTATGGATTATTTATTTACTTATTTAATCATAAAAGACTAACAATTGATCTTTTTAAGAACATGTTCCTCTTAAATGCGTCAAGAATGGTAGAAAAATATGTTAGGTACAAGTTTAAACTTTTACCGTGACTTGGTTTTGGAATCCAATCAAAGCCTCCTACTTAACTAATCTTGGACGCATAGGCTACAAGTTAATAGATGTTGGCCTATTATCTGCATTTGCTGAGAGGTGGCACAGAGATGCTAGCTCCTATCATCTTCCTATTGATATGATAGTGACTCTGGACGATGTGTCGTATCTTCTGCACTTGCCCATCACCAAACACCTCATAGCATATACACCGCTAGTGAAAGATGAGGGGGATGAGTGGTTGCGTAATGATCTTGGATTTAGCTTAGATGATGTATTGGAAGAGGTAGAAAGAACTAGAGGATCGCATGTTAGATTCTTAACCCTTGAAGTCCAATTTTTGATTCATCTGAACAAATCAGTCCATTTTGTTGATGATGATGAGGTGAGAGAATATCACCGACTTAACGCCATTAGATGCTATTGATAAGCTAGAATTTATCTATTTTTATAGCTTTATTTGATAGGTTAATTTGATGTTTTTAATTCGGTTTTAGTTCAATTTTACTACATTTTTGTTTTGTTTGATTGCAAGGAGAAGTGAAGGAATAAGTGAAGATTTTTGGTGCAAAAGAGCCTTGAAGTCAAGTGGTGCAGTCATGGTGCATTATGATCAAGAAAATGAAAGAAAAATCAAGTTCCAACAAGCATTATTGCATGACAGTAATGACCATTATGGCCATAATCTGTTCACCTTCTGTTGCTGCCCCTATTATTGCTTGGCAGTAATGGCCATTATAGCCATAAATTGCTCATTTTCTGCTGAACCGTTATCCTCCTATGAAATTATGATGGTTTCTTGTAATTAAAGCTCATGAAGGCACCTAGGACTATAAAAAGGACCAAAATACTCAGTTTTAGACACACACTCTTACTCACAATCTCTTACTACTCTTTCTTTTCTTCTTGTATTTCTCTTAGAAAATTTCTAGTTTCAATAATATTCAGTTTTCTATTTTTGTTTTGTTATTTTATTCTGTTATTTTATGTTTTTATATTTAAGCTTTGATTCTACTATAATCATATGTGAGTAGATCTTCCTTGTCTTGGGATTGTAGGATTTCCAATGTTGGATCTCTAACAATTTCTATTTCTTTTTGTCATTGGTGTTGATCTTTTAATCCAATCTTAGAAAGAATCATATTCATATTTAGATGTCAAATAATACACCAAAAGGTAGATTTGATATTTGACCCCTAAGATTGGACAAGAGAATCAAATCATGAAAATAGATTCTGGTTCTTTTGAAATCATGAAAGATATCTTCTCTTAAAGGATTTTGCTAATACATCAATCATGAAAATAGGTTGGTTATTAGTTTAAAATACACTTTTGTTCTTTGAAAGAATGCATTATTACAATTATTTATCTGATTTTTAAGAGTTTAACACCTATAACTTAGAGAAGGTTAATTTTATTGTATCCTTCATTGTGAAAACTACAATCCCAAGGCTTTATTTTTATTGTGAATTTTAAACCAAAAATCATTATCAATATTTACTGTTTTAGCTAATCATCATAGTAAAGAGACATTAGTACTCATAACAAAGTCCTTGTGGGAACGATAATTTTTACTACGCGATAATACTGTGCACTTGCGGTCTTATCAGCTATCTTCTCTACTTGGCGGGCACTACCATATTCAGCGATAAAAGTGCAACCTACGTCGACGTTATGTACGTTTAGTACTTTAGAGACTTGGGTAGTGTCCAAAAGTATGCATGGGGTATTGCTGTTCTTTCTTTCTTGTATTGTCAGCTAGGGGATGCTAGCAACCCCAAAACGAAACAACTAGCTAGTTACTTGTCCCTTATCCAGGTAATTAAGAGTTATAATTAATGAATTATTTATAATTATGAGTTAATTTAATTGGAATATTTTTTTATAATATTAGTTAATTTTATTGAAACATTATTTATAATTAACTTTGAATCTATTTTTTTTGCTTCAGGAATGGATTATGCAACATTTTTGTACCATTGCCCATAGACTCTGCAAGCTAAATATGACAAGTTCCTTCAATGTGCTTGTATGTTCATTCTACATCGAGATCATCCATTGGCAGAGACATACGATAATACATTGGATTGGTTGTCGGTCCAAGATTATTGGTTTTCCCTTGTGACGACCACCATCTAACTTGTCCGTTGGAGGAAATATGATGGTACTCTGCCCGGAATAGATTCGGATTTATGATGAAGTGTCCTCATTTTCATGAGCACGTGCTTAGCCGATTTCGATAAATCTAAATCATTCATAGATATCCAGACTTATCTGGTCCTCCTACCATGAGTATGCATGAGGTCGATAAGGCATATTTGGATTTTAGATTACATCTATTTAGTCTAGACATGTGGGGGCTATTCGTGGATAGGAGTTGGGAAACCGTAGTTGGATATGTGACTTGGTTTTA
The DNA here is from genome assembly GCA_037974735.1 of Cicer chorassanicum. Classification (NCBI taxonomy): domain Eukaryota; kingdom Viridiplantae; phylum Streptophyta; class Magnoliopsida; order Fabales; family Fabaceae; genus Cicer; species Cicer chorassanicum. The sequence continues at coordinate 32,598,109 of JBBPBP010000002.1, forward strand.
TATGGTTTCCCATCCTTTCATACAACTGTTTATAAATAGAAATCCTCCGAGACTTATAGACTTGAAGGTTCACGCTGCAGATTTATAGGATGGTTTGAGATCTTGAACTTCAAGAACGTGAGACGACGTAGGAGGAAACTCGCGTATATGAATGTGTGCAGCAAATCATTAATCACACACTATTTATTTTTATATTGTAAGAAGAAATGGAGTAGCATTAGGAATAGAGTTACATAATAATATTTATGTATTAGAGATTATTACTTTTGATTTATATGTACATTATTTTAATATTTTGGTTAATTAGAATACTTTGGTTAAACGTACATGGTTAATTATAATATTTTGGTATTCTTGTCAAATGCTGAAATTTGTGTTTTCTAGAATAAATGTTGTTTGTGTGTTTTAGTTGCTGGTAAAAATGATTTATTAAAAACTACATAAATAACATAATTTAAGAATTACATAAATAAACAAAACATAGCATGATTTTTTCATTATATAACGTAAATTAAAATAACAATTTATATTAACTAAATCACAGATCTCTTAAGTTAGTGATCCATTGAAGAGTTGCCCTTACTTGGAGAACATTTACTTGGGGAACACAAAGTGCACAACTTTATTGGTGTTTTTCTCTGTAAACATCATTAAGTACAAACATAGATTTTACGCCTGTATCATTCTTAAGATGCATTCAATCAAAATGAATAGTACCTTCTAGGTTGCTATTTTTGAGTGTGATGGAAGAACAACGATTTGATATACAAATCACCTTTGTAGTGGTGTCACCTACCACTCTAAATATGCAATTAAAATGACTCTCCCGTTTTTATAGAGTATCGTTGTTACCAATTTCAAATATTATTGGAGATTTTAAATGTTCGAAATAAACTTCAACCTGTTCTTGAACCATGTATGAAATTATAATAAGAAAAAAGAAGTTTAATATTTGTGATGACCTAAAAGACCCGTATTTATATATGTGTCTGTGTAATATTAATTACACAAATTTGGGTTAAACATGAACCACACAAATTGTTTATAAATGTATTTTACTTGGCAAAAAAGAAACATTAATTATCTACTGGATTCATGCATTTGGTAGTTAATTTACATAAAAACACAAAACTGGGTCCTGACAGCTGGTAGTGTATTTTACTTGAAAAAAACATTTCAGTATTTTGTCGGAATACGTATCTAGTAGTTAATTTATGTTAAATTACACTGCCGAATCTTTGAATCCGGTAATGTATTTGACAGAAAATTGTAGAAACTGCAATATGTAAAACCAGGAACAGCTATACGCAAAACCAAAATCATATCAGCGCCACAAGCGACAAATACAACATATATGCATAAATATAAATTTGGTTTAAACATCATATCAAAAAATACGCCATTCATGTCATTATACCCGTAATTATCGTATACATTTAATAGCATCTTAATGTGGTTTAATAGTTCTATACATCTTAACTAATCTGTTTCAAGGTCAATGACATCATCTTCATCTGTTACTTCAATTAGTTTGTCAACGTTTGATTTTTTGGTGGTTGAACACTTTTTTCAATTTCCATGAGTTCATCAAACAAAGACATCATTTCCACAAATGGATCCTCCCATGATTCTAATTCTGGTTTGCGGCACACTCTCCATTCTACATATGTTAGAGGTAATTGACAACTACTCTTCAAGTATACATGAACAAAATGATTTTGGCTGACCCATCCAATGCACAAAAGATGTGACGTTGAATTTGGGGGTGGACGACCTCGTAGTGGTAGAACTGAATTACAAAAACTCCATCTGAAATCTTGTCAACTGAATTACAACTATATTGTATTAAGTTGCAACAAGATGCCCCATTTCTGGAAATGACATCCATTTTTTTTTTGTAGGGGCCTTACAAAACTTTCCAGGATACAAAGTGTATTTGATAACATTTAATCGTTTCTCTCATGAATACAATTTGACACAATTTGACTTGTGCTTATTCATCTCTCTAATGAGATCCTGGATAATTGCCTGATTACCCTCACCCTTACCACGATGTGAAGCGACAACCTGAAATCCACAATTCCCATCACCAACAACATCCATAATTTTTTCATTATACGAATGCATAAAAAGAGGCATATGATAAATAAATGAAAATTTTGGTTTTGGGAATGGATTAGGTGAGGGATTGCCAATATGTGTGCTATTCTTTCTTGGGCATGATAATTTTGATTGAAAAACTGGATTGTTCGAATGTAGTTAATCAACATGCTCCCACAAGGACTGAGAACGTTTAGTTGACCCATCTATTGGTGTACACCTAAGCTTCTTTGGTGCACCCTTGGTTTTCACCTTCACACTAGCTGGATTCAACAAACGTCGTTTTTGGGAAAACTATTTCACGAATTTGTTCCTTGATAAATAGGTTCATACCGTAATCCGATTTGTCAAATCGTTCATGAAATTCAAACGTGTACCTAAATTTTATATACTATCACATGAATTCACTAAATTAACAGTACACTAAATTGGGCATGAATTCACTAAATTCACTAAATTGCGTTGACTGTGAAGACTGCAACTCGTTCCAAAGTGTTGCCTCTAATACACAGTACACTCTGAAGTTACACTAACTCCAAAGACTACAACTCGTTCAAAAGTGCTGCCTCTAGTACGTAGCACAATCTGAAGTTGCACTGACTCTAATAATGCAAAAAAGATGAAGTTGCCCATGCCACTAATTCTAAGTCACGCATCTTTGCATCTACCTTTGACTATGATTATTCAAGCAACACAACATCTGACTCTAATTATTCAAGCAACACAAAAAATGACTCCAACAATCAAGTGAATGATTTTGATGGAGAAAAGTCAACGACTCTAATGGAAGGTCAATTGCTCTGATAGATTGAGCAACATACTAAATTGGACTTAGTCGTACCCATACTTTTGAAGGTTCAACAACAAGCCCATAATTGTTCTGCCCAAATAAATTCAAGTGTATGAAGGAAGACTCAAGTGAATCCATTTGAAAATGCAATATGGAGAAAATATACATTATATCTTTCTAGAATAACTGCTCATATCAGATTTAGAAATAGGGAAATTTACTAAATGGTTATATTATCAAAACATATCTATTAGAATTATATTTGGAATAAATATTTGTTGACCAAGTTGGAATGAAGATACGATTCATAATTCACAAGGGACAAAACTAAAGCCCTAATTTTTCCTATAAATAGTACTCAAGACTGAAGAAGACACCACGAATAACGAACAACAAACTCAGAAATCCTAAAAACCAAAGTTATTCAAAAAAAACCTCAAGAGCTCAATTTTTCTAAGTATTCAGAGTTTAAGATTTTAAGTTCTAGCAATGCACTCGTTCAAAGTTAAATACTCTAAGTGTTGTAGTGTGGGAAAATCATTGTATCAAATCTGCATAGTATAAGCAAAAACCAAAACACTTACCAACTCATTGTAACCTAACCTGATAGTGGCTTTAATGTTCCTTAAGCAATTTGGGGTTGTCATATTGTGCTAAGAAGACTTGACTTGTAGGGTCAACGTATTGTGTGCCTTTAACAATATAGGATTGTTTGATTGTGTGGAGAAGACTTGAGTTGTAGGGTCAAGGCATTGTGTTCCTTCAACAATATGGGGTTGTCGGATTGTGTGGAGAAGACTTGGCTTGTAGAGTCAAAGTGTTTGTGTTCTTAAAAAAATTTGGGGTTGTGTGACTATTTTGAGAAGATTGACTTGTAGGGTCAAGTGTTGTGTAATTCAAAGAGTTGAATTAGTGGATTAAATCTTTTTAAGTGATGGGACTAGACATAGCTACCAAGGTGGTAGTGAACCAAGATAAATTTCTTGTGTCACTTTACTCCTGCATTCCTTAGTTTTGTTACTGCTTCTGCTTGAAGTCATCAAACTCGTACCAGTTTTAATCAAATAATAAAAAAGAATCCAACTTAGACAAACACAATTCAACCCCCATTCTCATATTTGTACCTTCAACAAATGCATCATCTGAAGGAGATTCCACTACAACGTGTCAAACCCTTATTATGGTGTTCCGTAATTCTATCAGTTTGACCTTTTTTGCATTCGTATCTACAAGTTTCGCAAGTTTTACCTTCACATCCATCTTGCATCTAGCTCTGACATTTTTTGAAATATGATAGCGACATAGTAAAGTAGTAGAGGTTGGAAAAATCTTTGCAACAACATTCATCAATGCAATATCTCTTTCAATCACAATTACCTTGGGAATCTTGTCTTCAGACTTTGACAAATTACAACACATGTCTAGGACCAAAGTGAAATTATCCTCCTTCTCAAACCCGAGAAAAAAAAACGCAATTGAATATGTCATCTCTGTTGAAGTCACACCAACAGTCTCAAACAACAACATTTCATATTGATTTGTTTCATAAGTCAAATCCATCAACAACATAGTTGGAAAAGTGTTAAGCAACTTGACTAAATCAGGATGAGCATGAAAAATATCTTGAATTTCAATTTCAGACTTATCATTTGTTCTATATTTCTATACGTATTTGTGATCATCCAAGCATTTCATCAGATGTTGCATTTTAGATCTCGAACCCCTTAGAGTCTTCTTGTATCTTTGACGCACATTATAAACTTACTTCATTGTAGTCACACTTCGATTCCAATGTTTGTTATGGTGGCAGAAAATAACCATGCAACCTGAATGGACATTCACATTTCCTAGATCCCGTTTTTTTGCATTTCAACTTCTTATTGGTTCCTCTATACACACCACATTTTTTGCAACCCTTTTGTAATTACCACTGCAAATCGTAACTTAGGTGTCTGACGATGAACCCAAGAAATCAAATCATCTCGACAACTATATTTATTATCAGTAATAAGTTTTATCACAACATCAATGTCAATCACCAATGGCTTTGAAATATCTGATTTCAAATCAGTTGTTTCCTTCAGTTTTAAGTCAAGTATTGGCTAAGGTATTTCTTCAACTGCATGCTCATGTTTGGGTTCAATTGCAGGCTCATATTTCAAATCGGGTGTTAGTGAATGTTTGGATTCATCTTTAGGCTCAATCGTAACTAACTACGAATATTAAACACAAATTAAAACTCAATTATGCAGAAAACAGACAATTATGGACTGCATTAACACCTACCGGTTGCGTGATTCTAGTAGTGTTCCAATTTTGAGAAACGCACTACCGGATCCTAGAATCTGGTACCACTAAGTACAGAACTTCAAAAACTTTAACAACCAAAATGACAATAAAAATGGTTTAAGAGCTACATTACTTTTGCACTGAAGAAAAATAGATTTCATGATGTCAATGGATAGAAGAATGTGGTTTTGGAACTACAAAAACGTGAAAATAGGTGAAGGATTTGAGCTTGAGTGTGGAAGAGTAAGTGTTTAGTTAGAAGACTTACATAACTTTTGTATTGGTGTGTACCCGATGTCAGAATACGATAACTTAAGTTACCATATTCACGCATTTAGGAATTTACTGACCGGGAACGTGGGATCTGATAAAGGGCAAATTTTAAATTTGAGGGGTCTCTTGGAAACACTTGAAGAGGGGGATAAGGAACTTTCTATTGTTATTCTTGATCCTCTTTTGTTGCTTTCAAATGGTTGTGCTTCATTTCTTATTCATGATTTTATGGCAGTGTCGTTCACTCTCGTTAATCAATGGAACAGCAAAACGTTTTTCAATAAAGTTTACAAATCATTTTCTACAATGTTTTTTAGTCAATGGTCAATAGTTATCATTATTATTTGTAATTTTTTTTTTACAATTCTACAAATCATTAAAATTTATATATGTTAATATTTTTTAGAAGAATAAAATTAGTAATGATACTTGTATATTCCTAGCATTACAAATCCTATACCACCCATATACAAACCTAAGACAACTTCTATAGTACTATATAAAAAAAAAGTGTATTAGAACTATCAAAATTTTAATTAATAATGGAGTTAGTTTTTTCACTAACTCATCCATGTCATTATTTATATATTGCATATTAAAAGTTGACTAAATCAATAGTACGTATATTTTCTTCTTCAACAATATATAAATTATTCTATAAATAAAAATTTTAATAAAAATCATATCACATTAAAAGAGACCCAAAGTATATAACTTAAAATTTTGGTGGTGTTAAATTTATAATCTAATAGATTGATCTAGCTGTAAACATCTCAACCCACAAAATCAAATTTTGGTGGAGTCAATCAAGGAGTCTGTAAGTACAGATGTGCACCTAAGAGTGGGGCTGAATTAGGTGTTTAAGAGTTTTTCTTGTTTTCAGCGAACTAGCAATTAATTTTTGCGCTTACGGATAGTAAAAGAAAAAGTAAATGGCAGTAATGTTAAGAACACAACAATATTATCCTAGTTCCCCTTATACCCAAGGGTATATCTAGTCCTCTTGCACACCACAAGAGATTTCTCCACTATTGTTAGAAAATGTACAAGTCCCACCCTAGGACCACTGCTACAAATTTCTAACAAAACCTCTAAGATAACACCCCACTATCTTAGATAAGACTACTTAAAGAAAGTACTACTTTCTTTTTACAAACACTGTAATTTGGTAAGGATATAAGAGTATGAACGAGAGGTATAATGATAACAATCCAATATTGCTTCAAGTACTTTGAGAACCTTTGTCAAGGATATGAAAATGAAATGCAAGTACTTGAATTATGAAAAATGACTTTGAGAAAAATAGAAAAGTTGTTCAAAGTCATTCAAGGTTTGGTTGTGGGATTGTCCATCGTTTAATATGAAGTTATGGTGTATTTATACTCCGTAAACATCTCTTCAGATTCGTGGCCATTGATCCAAGAGGTTTGAGGAACAATTGAAATGATTTAGAACCATTTCAGATCTGAAAAATTGCATTGCTTCCAGTTGTATTTGAATACAGGATGTATGTATTCGAATACACCTCTTTGTAACGTTCAAATTTATTCAAAATTTACACCTTGTATTCAAATACAAGGATGTGTAGTCGAATACAGATTGATCAATTTTGCCAGTGACTTGCTGGTTGTATTCGACTACAACAAGTTGTAGTCGAATACACATGAGAGGTTTTTGCTATTGACTTAGCAATTTTCATCTGTATTCGAATACACTTATGTTGTATTCGAATACACCTTTGTATTTTGTTAAACATATTAATTTTAATAATTTGTAAATGTAATTTTGACTTTTGAAAATACTTTTTATGCATATGTAAAGATGAAAGGTTCTCATGTACTTGATCTTGTGATAATATCATTTACCTTTACATTTAAACATCTAATATGTTTGAATTAAAGTTTATCAATAAGATATTTTGGACTTCTTCTTTATGAGCTTGTTGTCTTTATCATCATCATTGTTGGTCTTTTGTCTTTATCAAAAACATGTATTTTACAATCTCCCCCTTTTTGATTATGACAAAACTTTTGTTGTTTGGAGAGACTGTATCATCGGAAAATTACTCCCCCGTAATTTATGCGTACTCCCCCGTTGAACTTGAATGTTTGTGATCATTTTGGAAAAAGATGGAAGACCTACAAATAGTTTTAAAAACAACAAAATACCAAACTTTTCTCCCCCTTTTGACATGATCAAAAAGAAGGAAAATGTTGACAATATATAAAGTAGAATCCAAGTAATTTTAAGATATAAAAGAGAAGGCATCATAAAAAGTAGATATAAAAGATAATATTCGAATATCAAATAATACCCAAAATCATGTTCAAGTATTATATCGAAAACATATTTAAAAGGAAAATTAACGAAAGCATCATAAGAACTGTTAAACAAGCTTTATCAAAAACTATTCCTAGTATACGAACTACATTTTCAAGTTTTTGTTTAAAAATGATTTTTTTTTCACAGAAAATGCAACATGTAAGGCACATATTCATATATTAATAAAATATATATTCATATATTGATAAAAGATATATATCAAAGAATTAATTCTAGCAACTTATCAATTGAAAAAGCTTTATATATGGACGAAAACTCGAACTTGTATTTGACTACACTTGTGTTGTATTCGAATACAAGTGTTTCTGGGAATGTGTATTCGATTACACTCAGACTGTATTCAAATACAAGATATTCTGCAAATATGTATTTGATTACATATTCTGTGTATTCGGCTACAGTTTCGAATTTTTTGCAACAAAAAACGAATTTTTCACGAACAATACACCAAGTAATGCATATATTCACATATTTAAGAACAAATAAACACATTTAAGAACAAAGAAACATTAATGACTTAATTCTAACAATTTATCAAGAGGAGAATTTTTAAATCTTGAAGAGTGATGACAAAGTACATTTCTTTACCCACACGTAATGCCCTTTTGGAACACTAACGTTTCTAATGTGACAGGCATTAGGTGTGTGACCATTAAGACCACAATAAGAGCAAGTAGAAGTAAAACTAGCATGTGTATGGAATTTATTTGAATTTATTTTCTCTTTATAATGATGATCCTTTTGTAAAATTGTAATCTTTTCTTGATTGGATTGATTACTTGTTTTAACAAAAATGGTCTTATTCAAGCTTGGTTTATAAAATTTTTGAGTACCCAAGACCACTTTTGTCATGTGAGTATCTTTGCACATTCAAAACATTTTCCATCCTATTTGTCCTTTTTCGTATCGTTCAATTACTCTATTTAATTGAACAATCTTGAAGGAGAGTGAACCACATTTATTGCAAGTAAAATTCTGTTTTAGTTCTTCAGAATCTTTCTCCATAATGTCAACTTTTTCTTGAAGACTTGTGATTTGTCTCTTTTGTGTTGACACAAGTTTGAATAGATTTTTACATTCAATAAGAAGTTCCTTAATGGCGTTTTTAGCATCATTATATTCGATAATTAATTCACTATTAGTTTTATTATGATGTGGAGAGTCGATGTTATTAATCTCTTCTTCGTCATCTGATTGATGCGATGCCATCAATACAACATTAGCGCATTCTTCGCTTTCTGTTTCTAAAGATGAACTCACTTCGTTGTCTTCCCAAGCTATGTATGCCTTCTTAAAGTCCTTCTTCTTGATGGCATTTTTCTTGATAAGGTTTGGACAATCTGCCTTGATGTGTCCTTGCTTCCCGCATTCGAAGCAAGTGAAGTTTTGGCTTGAAGTAGAATTATCCTTTTTCTTGAAACATTCCTTTTTCAAAGTTCTATCATTTTTAAGAAACTTGCCAAATTTCTTAACAAGGGAAGTAATGTTTTCGTCTTCATCAGAATTTTCTTCTTTGATTTGTTCCTTTGATTCGGTCTTTAGAGCAATGTTTTTTGTCTTCTTTATTTGACTTTCATTTTGCTCTAACCTTCCAAGTTCAATTTCGTGTTTTGAAGTTTTCCAAATAGTGCAGAATGTGACATCTTTGATAAGCTTTTCTTTTCTAATATTGATGTCACCTTTGGTTGCCAAGCCCTTGTTAGTGATCTTAATAATTTCAGATTTAGTTCATCGTTGGTGAACATCCTTCCAAGAGCCGTCAAGTGATTTGTTAAGTGGGAAAATCTTTTCTGCAAGTCTAAGATAGACTCTCCGGGCTGCATACGGAGTAACTCATATTCTTGAGAAAGTGTATTAAGTTTAGATCTTTTTTACCTCAACGGTGCCTTCATGGGTTACTTTCAATGTGTCCCATATTTCTTTGGCTGTTTTACAGTGAGATATGCGGAAAAATTCATCCATTCATAATACTGATTGTAGCATGTTTTTAGCATTTTTATCAAATAGCACTTTTCTTTTATCATCACCAATCCAAGAATTCTTTATCTTAATTTCTTCTTTGTTGTTGATGAATGTTGTTGGAATGTAAGGACCATTTTCAACTGCATCCCATATGTCGTCTCCTTGTGCTTCAAGATATGATTGCATACTATCTTCCAAAAATCACTGTGTTTTCCAACGAAGCATGGTGGTTTGTTACTACTTCCACCATATCTGAAAATAGGTTGTGCGGAAGCCATGAGTAATGATCGAGGAGTAAGTTACCTTGAACCTGCTCTGATGCCAATTGTAAGTACAAATGTGCACCTAAGAGGGGGGTGAATTAAGTGTTTAAGAGTTTTTCTTGTTTTCAGCGAATTAGCAATCGATTTTTGCGCTTACGGATAGTAAAAGATAAAGTAACTGGCAGTAATGTAAAGAACACAACAATATTATCCTGGTTCCCCTTATACCCAAGGGTGCATCCAGTCCTCTTGCACACCACAAGAGATTTATCCACTATTGTTAGAAAATGTACAAGTCCCACCCTAGGACCTCTGCTACAAATTTCTAACAAAACCTCTAAGATAGCACCCCACTATCTTAGATAAGACTACTTAAAGAAAGTACTACTTTCATTTTACAAACACTGTAATTTGGTAAGGATATAAGAGTATGAACAAGAGATATAATGATAACAATCCAATATTGCTTCAAGTACTTTGAGAACCTTTGTCAAGGATATGAAAATGAAATGCAAGTACTTGAATTATGAAAAATGACTTTGAGAAAAATAGAAAAGTTGTTCAAAGTCATTCAATGTTTGGTTGTGGGATTGTCCATCGTTTAATATGAAGTTATGGTGTATTTATACTCCATAAACATCTCTTCAGATTTGTGGCCATTGATCCAAGAGGTTTGAAGAACAATTCCAATGATTTAGAACCATTTCAGATCTGAAAAATTGCATTGCTTCCAATTGTATTCGAATACACCTCTTTGTAACGTTCAAATTTATTCAAAATTTACACCTTGTATTCGAATACAAGGATGTGTAGTCAAATACAGATTGATCAATTTTGCCACTGACTTGCTGGTTGTATTCGACTACAGCACGTTGTAGTTGAATACAGATGAGAGATTTTTGCTACTGACTTAGCAATTTTCATCTGTATTCGAATACACTTATGTTGTATTCGAATACACCTTTGTATTTTGTCAAAAATATTAATTTTAATACTTTGTAAATGTAATTTTGACTTTTGAAAATACTTTTTATGCATATGTAAAGATGAAAGGTTCTCATGTACTTGATCTTGTGATTGTATCATTTACCTTTACATGTAAACATCTAGTATGTTTGAATTAAAGTTTATCAATAAGATATTTTGGACTTCTTCTTTTTGAGCTTGTTGTGTTGATCATCATCATCGTTGGTCTTTTGTATTCATCAAAAACATGTATTCTACAGAGTCAAGATTCTTGAACAAGGTAACCAACTTTAAATTATATCAATAATTAATCTAAATGTCCAAGTTTGACTCATTCAAATGGTCAATGGTTTTGAATATTCATTTGTTGTCATTGATGTGCAAAATCCTTGATTGTGGTGGTTTGCCTAAAAAAAATCAAATGTCACAAGTATGTTTGTTACACAATTTTGGTCGATGTCGCTTTGCTCTCTTGGTAACGTGGTTTATGAATTATGGCCCTAATTGCACAACTTTGTTTCACAATAAATTGTAGATTAAGTGCGCAGTTCCCATATCAAGTGAATTTTGTATGATCATACATTGTATCCTTTGGTGATTGGACTAAGATGGAAGAACACTAAGACTCCACTTAGTGAATGCGCTATGAAACGTGCCTCTTGTAATACTTACAAATACAAGCAATCCTCTAATTCGTCTGCTTCTAATGACTACAAAAAACATCTGGTCGTCTGCCTCTGATAAACTTGACAAGTAAGGGATTATCTGCCTCTAATAATCACATCAAGCATTTGATCGTTTGACTCTAGTTAATAATGTATGCTTTGATGAAAGTCAACATTCTGATTGAAGACAATGCTCTAATGATAGTCTTTGTTCTGAAGAAGACAACTTTTTTGTGCATCTTCTAATAAACACCCTAAATCAGTTATTTGTTTGAAGGTATATGAGACCTGCTCTATTCATCGTATCCGTTGAAGGTGCAAACACGAGAAGGGGGTTGAATTGTGTTCGACTAAGTTGATAACTTTTTCATTATTTGATTAAACTGGTTCAGACTTGATGATTTACTTGGAGTAGAAGCAATAACAAAACTAAAGAGTGCAAGAATAAAGTGACACAAGTAATTTATCCTAGTTGACCACTAACTTGGCTACATCCAATCCTTTCACTCAGTATGTTTTAATCCACTAATTGAACAACTTGAATTACAAAGCACCTAACCTTCCAAACCAATCTTCTCAAACAGCCTGACAACCCCAGACTTTTGAGGAACACACACACCTTGACTGTACTAGCCAAGTCTTCTCCACAAAATCTGACAACCCCATATTTTTGAAGGCAAACTAACACCACTATCGGGTTTGAATACCAAGGTTTGGAACTTGAGTAATTGCTTATAACAAGTTGATTATAACAATGACTATCACACTCTAAGAAAAATACTTATAAAATATTTCTCATTCGAACAAGTGTTTCTCTCTTTGAACTCTAAGATGAATTTGGAATTTTGAGCTTGAGTTCTTCAACTATTTTCTGATTTTTCAATGATCTTCTTCTTCAGCGTTGAGTATATATTTATAGATTAAACTAGGGCTTGAATTTAGTCCTTGATTAATTCTGAAGTGTATCTTCATTCCAAGCTTGGTCAACAATGATCTTATTCAAAAATAACTTTGAACAAGATGCTTTTTGATAATATGTTCTTTAGCCAATTATTTATTTCTAAATCCAATCTAAGCAATTCTTCTAGATTGATTATGTTCGCATTTTGGTCAGATTTAGTTTGTAAATTCTTTAGATTGATATTGTTCGTATTTTGTTAAGATTGAGTGTGTAAATTCTTCATATTGATATAGTTCGTATTTTTTTAAGATTGAGTTTGTAAATTCTTTAGATTGATACTGTTCGTATTTTGTTAAGAATGCTTCCGCAAATTCTTTAGATGAAACTTCCTTCCAATTGCTTGCTTTGATCTAAGCGGAAACAAAATGTTGGACCGGTTCTTGAACTTTCCCAAGTAGGAATATGACTAAGTTCAATTCAGTATTTTGTTCTTTGTCAAAATCTGAATCATATCTTTGCAAATAATAAATGTATCTTCTTGTGAGTGTTTCTTCTTGTAAACAATTCTTGATCATATCTTCTTGTAAATAATTCATATCTTCTTGTAGATAAATCTTGATCAAATCTTCTTGTAAATAATTCATATCTTCTTGTGATAAATCTTGATCAAATATTCTTGTAAGTAATTCATATCTTATTGGAGATAAATCTTGACCAAATCTTCAAAAACACGAATCTTCTTTCATACTATATGAAGTCAAATATATTGTTCTCATAAAATACTTTTGTTAACATCAAAACTCTAAGTATAAAACCTACTTGATTACAAGATTCCTTTACTCCTTTTGTGTTCGTACCAAGATACGCATAATCAATTACAAGGATTTGTTTTTATAAGTTTTTAATGGCGAATCAATCTCAGAAGATTTAATACGAAACTGCATGATACATGCTGATTTCTTAGAATCAGGACAACAACCAAAAACCCTAAGGATCTCTATAAAAGAACGTACAATCCTTGATTGCAAAACACAAGAAATAACACATTGCAATAAGCATAGTATAGCCGTCTTTACACTCTTGTTCTTAATTTTTGTTTTACCTGGTGCTGATAAATATTTCTAAGAGTACAACTTTGAAAACACCCTCTTGTTAGAGATTGTTTTCAGCGAACCTAAACTTATTCTTTTGTAACGTTGCCTAGTAGTGGTTGTATCCCTCAATAGCTTGACTGTACTAAGCTAGAAGTTTGAGAAGACATGAACATAGTTAGTTTTACTAGTAGGTGTTCAGTAGAAGTGTGATTCAATGGTGAATTAGTGGATTAAATCCCAGGTTCATGGGACTTGACGTAGCTGCCGTGTTACTGGTGAACTATGATAAATTGATCGTGTTATTTTGTTTTTCTTTTTATCCGCTTTGTTTTCATTACTTTGGTTTAGTCTTTCTATAAAAGGTTTTTAAAATAAAACATAATTTAAACCCGTTCTTTCTTGTGTTTCTTGTTGTGCATATTCATCGATGCAAATCTCTGTCAATGGCAATTACCTTGGAAATATTGTTATGAGACTTCAACAAATTATGACACATCTCTAGAACCTAAGTGAAATTATTCTCCTTTTCAAACTTGTTAAAAGAAAACCCAATTGAATATGTATCTGTTAAAATCACACCAACGATCTCAAGCAACGACATTTGGTACTAATTTGTTTTATAAGCTGAATCCATCAACAACTTAGAAGAAAAAGTGTTAAACAACTTGATTGATTTAATATCTTGCATTTTAGTTACAAATTTATCAATCGTTCTATATTTGTATACATATTTGTGACATCCAAACATTTTAACAGATGTTGCATTTATGATTTTGGACCCCTTATAGTCTTCTTGTATTTTTGACATGCATTATAAACTTGTTTTAGTTTTTTCACATTTTCATTTCTTCTGTCTTTCAAAGCCATTAATTTTTTTCCAGTGAGACCATGTTCCTTGTCATCTCACCAACAAATTTCTTTTCTTCTGCCTTTAAACAACCAACAAAGAGATGGCCTTCTTACTTTGGATCCATCTCATGGTTGTATTTTCCTAATACAACACTAAGATTCCATTCTTTTGTTGTCAAGAAATAACCACGTAACCTAAACGAACATTCACCTTTCCTAGATCCTATGTCTTCGCGTTTCAACTTCTTCTTGGTTCTTTTGTACATATCACCCCTTTTGCAACCCAATATAAAAAATTATTTTCTTCTATCAGAACCATGATAATTTTTTTATTACTATTGAAAATCTTAACTTGCTTACTGCACAATGAACCTATGCAATCAAATCTTCTCGAGAGCTATATTTCTTATCAGTAATAATGTTTTTCCCAAAGTTTACATCATTCACCATTGGTTCTGCAATATTTGATTTCGAATCAGCTGTTGCCTTGGATTTCAAATCAGTTGTAGACTCAGGTTTCAAATCAGGTGAAGACTCATGTTTTTATTTAGCGGGAGTATCAACCATAACTACAAACATACCATGCTATTTCACAAAACAATTAAAACAAATTACAAATTATGTTTTGCAAAAAATTATCATTTTGGTCTATAAAAAACTATTACCATATGCATAAACCTTATAGTAGTAAATGTTTGAAAAGTAACTACCAGAAGCATGAATCCGATAGTTTTAAATATTTGAAAAATTTACTACCAAATCCCATAATCTGATAATATGTAGTACAAGTTTTCAAAAGAGTTTAACGAATAAAATGACAAGAAGGAGGATATTAGAGCTAAATTACCTTTGTAATAAACGAAAATAGTGTTGACAAAGCCAATAGATTGAAGAATGGTGTTTTTAAACATAAATTTTGTGTGAAAAGTATAAAGATTTGAGGTCGAGTGTTGAAGATGCAATGTAAAAAAAAAATCTAACATGACTTATGTATGGATAGATACCAGAATCATAAATATGAGAATTTAGTGAACCAAATTCTATTTTCCAAAATAAGGGATATTTTAGTTAGTTTGGGAGCCTCTAAGCAAGTGTGGGGATGAGCAACCATCTTCTTGTAAACAATTGGATTTCATAGGACAAGCCCAAGTTTATGTATTGGGGCTTTTATTAGTAGAATTTAAAAACCCACTTTCATAGAAAAAGGCATAGCCGACACAGGGTAACAGAGCAAATTAATAGCAATGGTCACTATAGTTCTTAGCTTGTAGGGGTATGATGGAGTGATCTTCATTTTCCTATCATGTTTTGTGAATAATCAATGGACCATATTCGGTTCCGGTAGGTAAGAGCTAACAAAAGATAATGGCCATTTGAGAACTATTGAACTAGGGTGCCTAACATTATTTGACAAACCATTAAAAAATATGTGTAATTCTAGTAGGCTAGTAGCCTGACTTAAAGAGAAACTGTAAATCTGAAATCTTCTTCACGCTAAAAAGTTATATGTTATTATGCAATTCTTAAAACCTAGATTTAGATCTAACTTCGAATAGAAACTATCTTTAGATAATAATGGGAGTAATTCTTACAACCTAGAGATCACAATCAACTTAAAAAAAATTATTATTTCATGTTGGAACGAAATATGTTTAATAGCCATATAATTTTTATTTTTTTTATTTTTGCAAGCAAGTATAAAATATTATACAACGTTCTTCTAAAAAAATTTAAATTTTTTTAACTTGAGATGAATTAAATATAAGTTTTTTAAGATTACTTTTTGTAAAGAAACATTTATTAATATTGCCAAAATGTTTGTAAAAAAAAATCATTAAAAAATATATATTAACATAAAACTGTTTGATGAATAACTTTGTAGAAACTAAAAATGTAATTTTTTTTTTAGATTAAAAATTTATTTAATCCTATAATTATTTGTTGTCTATAACAAATAAATTGTTTGCCGTCTAATTTGAAATTGATAATTGGAGGTCTTAACCCTATAGTAAAGTAAGAAAATCAATTATTACTTTTTCATTTCTCCTTTTTCATTTATTACTCTATGCGAAGAAACCACTAGATTAGATCTTCATTCTCATATGAAAGCACTCAAATCCACATCTTTTGGTATCTAAGTAATTCCACATGAGATTAAAGATCTAACCAAATGGTTTCTTCACATAAAGTAACAAATGAAAGGGGATAATGAACAAAAGATGGATTAGGGCGATAAGATGGAGAAGACGCCACAATCAAAGATGATTGATAAACCAATGAGAAAGCGTCACAATGGTAAGGAAACCATCAATAAGATTCAAGCAAGTTCTAATCTAAAAACTCATAGATGAGACATATCTCACTCAACATTCTCATTAAGAAAATACTCCAATTCATTTCAAATTTGTCTCAAATGAGATTACAAATGTCTATTTATAGCAAGACTATCTCGACACCTAAATGAGTCATAAGTGATACCATTCTTTAAGCCCATATTGAGCTTACATCATATTTTTCTAAAATAAACTAAATGTAAGGAAGCAAAATATGTTCACTTACACATGACATCAACTAAATCTATATTAAAACTATTACAATTCCAAATTAAAGCAAACTAAGAATCACTAAAAATCAAAATAAAATAAATAAAGTTCACCCTAATTTATTAAAATATGGATCATCTTCATGCTTTTAAGGTCCTTATCACTTCTCTATCGTTTCTCTACATTTAATCTAAGTTCTTTATGATTCAACTTTAATGTACTTAAACCATTTTATAATTATAAGTTGAATGTTTTGATAAAGAACATATTTTTTGTTTAAGCAACACAAATAATTTTCTAAAATAGAAAAACAGAATTCAAACCCCTCATTTTCTTGTATTTTCCAACACCTTCACAAACCACAACACCTACATCCATTATCGCATTTACTCAAATCAATAAATGATCCTTCAATTTTTATCATGACTAAGCTACAACGGATCTCTCAAATCAGAGTATGGTCTGATCAAGCGAACCAATCATAGAGCTCTGATTACCAAACAACTAGGGGCTCAAAACTACATTAAATAGAGAGTTATGTCTCATGTATACTTACTTAAACCCTACCATCACCCCTGCCTTACAATGACATCATAATTTCTTTGTGATACACCCTTATTTATTGGAATATAGACATGCCTTACAATGACATCATAATTTCTTTGTGATACACCCCTATTTATTGGAATATAGACATGAGGATTGTATGAGAAAAGGATAACTTTGTATTCTCAAACATGAACATAACATATTTTCAAAAACTCAAATGCACAACTTCTAGAACGAGAAACACAAGATAAAAGGGGAGAGAGGGTTAAATTATGTTTCATTTTAAAACGTTTTAACAAGGCTAAAATAAAGTGATGAAAAAAAGAAAAACAAATAGAAAAATAGAACGACACAGTCAATTTATCCTAGTTCACCACCAACGCGGTAGCTACGTTCAGTCCTTTCAACCTCGAGGATTTAATCCACTAATTCACCAACAAAATTACACTTCTCCTGAACACCTACTAGTCAAATTGACTGTGTTCAATTTTTCTCAACCTTCTAGCTTAGTACAATCAAGTTGTTGACAGATGCAACCACTACTGGGGTAAGTTACAGAACAAGTTTAAGGGTTTTCTAAATAACTTTCACAATAGGGTGTTTACAATGTTGTACTCATCGAAAATATTTCTCAGCACTTAGACAAGACAAAAGATTAAGAGCAAAAGTGCAGAGACATCTGTATTGTGCTTATTGTGGTATGTTGTTGCTTGTACTTTTCTCGTAATTTTATAGAGATTTTTAGGGTTTCTAGTCATTGTGCTGATTGTAAGAAATTAGCATGTATCAAGAAGTTTTGTATCAAATCATATGAGATTGATTCGTCATTAAACCTTTACAAAGATATCCTTGAAATTGATTATGAAGATAGAAAGACCAGAGGATATTATGATCAAAGTATTTCGTATAAACCTTCAGACAAATACATATTTAGGGTGTTTAGCAGAGTGTTGTCTTTTTATAGCGTTGACTTTTCATAGTGTTGACTTTTCAAAGTGTTGACTTTCATCCGAGCATAGACTATTAACAGAGTTAGGCGATCAAATGCTTGATGCGATTATCAGAAGCAATCAATCACTTGCTTGTCAAGGTTATCAGAGGCAGAGAGATTAGATGCTTGTTGTGATTATCAATCACTTGTTTGTCAAGGTTATCAGATGTAGAGAGATCAAATACTGGTTGTGATTATCAGAGCCAAACTAATCAGACCATTGCTTGTATTACATAAAGTCACCAGAAGCGCGTTTTAGAGCATGTTTACTAGACTTAGAATGTGGGTAATAGATTGGAGTCTTGACGTTCATTTAACTTTGTCCAAAATATGACAAGATGTAGCGTGAACTCATATAGAATAACTTGATTTGGAAACTGCACACTAAAATAGAACATTAATACTTTAAATTGTTCCCACAAAATAGTTTTGTTATCATCAAAACAAGTAAGGGTCATAGTTCTTCAAACTAACTTGGCTCTAACACAACTCCTAATCAAAACAACATTAGTTTTCTAAACAACATAACTATGACATATGTTCCTAAATGTTAAAGTTATAGTTACATTATTTTTTTTTAATAAATTTTTCATAAAATATGATCTTTGTACATAGTTTAAATCAATTTTTCTATTTTAAAATAACTATACCTTTTTATAAGTGATTCAATAGACCGACACAATTTGTGACCTCTCGTGGACTAGTGCTTAAAAAACACTTAAAACTGTAACGATAATTGGTGACACTACTCGGATTGAAACAATAACTTGAGTGATGTCGGTTTAATGAGTTCGATTTTAAAAGAAAAATATTCATTTTCTTTTGTTTTAGTGAACGGACATCAATTAAAACACTATCTCAACCATATTATTGAATATGACATAAATTTTTAATAATGAGAAGGGTCATAAAACTTTAACCGAATTTAGAATAATTTTAAACTATCAACCCACTGTGCACCACTTTGATGAGGGATTCACTTTAAAAGTTTGGAAGTAGGATGGCAAAATAATATCTATCCGCGAATGTCTACGAATAAAATCGGCGACTGATACGAGAGGAGTAGCTTAACAGGTATATGCGGATAAACTAAATGGATATTTTGATTACCCGTTAGTTAATCGATACAAATGTGAATTTAATGGTATCCGTATCCACGAATATCCATACATATCCACAAATATCCGTATCCAATAGTAAATTAATAAAATTAATATATATAATAATAGTTTTTGTTAGTGTATTAATAGTTTTTTATGATGAAATTTTGTTATATACTTTATTTATGCGTTCATGTATTAATGCAACCAATTTTTTTTTGTACATAAATGACTTTTTATTTACTTAAAAAATAATATCCATAGATATACTCTTATACATGCACATACTTAAAAATCCACCAAATATTCGTTAAATGGATACCGACACGGATATGGATAGTGTACAAATATAATTTTTTATTCAATAGATAAGATAGAAAAATAGTACTATCAATATCTATGAATACTATCCCTATTTGGAAGAGGTATATTTCCAATTGCAAAGGACGTAACTATTTACAAATTTAGTCGTTACTTAGGCCTTCACATCAGTTATAGATAGGGGTGTAGGCGAGTTTGGTTGAGCCGGTTTTGACAAAATCTGATACCCGAACCGATCGATTATCTTTGGGTTGGGTTGAGTTTTAAATCCGTATTTTTTTTATTTAGTCCAAACTGAACCGATCCAATTAAGAATGAGTTGAGTTGGGTTGACACGTTATACATAAATAGTAACCTTTTTTATTTTACGGGAGAAACATAAGTAACAACAATAACAATTTAATTGAATGAAAATATATTTAATACTTGAATGTCTCAAAAACCATAAAATTTCACACACACCATTCACCACATTTTAGTTTACTAAGCTACCACAATTTTTTAATAGTAGTGCTTCATTTGTTTATTTTTAGAGTACTTACTATTTTCAAATAAAATACTAAAAAAAAAGTGTTTAATAGATTTAAATGTAAACAAATTTAAACTAGATTCATCATATTTAATATTAATTTTTAGAAATATTAATCGATTGATATTAAATACTATGATAAAATGTATGTAAAATCTATAACAATTATTGATTAATCGGAATATTATGTTTAATTTACCCAACATTTTATTGCATAAAATTCAATTTATCATAAAAATCAATATACTAGATAATATTTTAAAATAAATTGTATCTTGCCCGAATGACATAGATAATCTAGGGAAAAATACTCTGCACACCTTACTTTGATAAATAAAATTATCTAGAATAGAAGAAGAAGAAGAAGAAGATGAGTGGCGGCGCGACTGCAGAAAGTCTAGAACAAAAAAAATGTGGGTGGCAGCGCTGCTGCAGGAAGTCGGGAACAGAAGAAGAACGTGTGCGACGACGCGTCTGTTGGAACACAAGAAGAAGGTGGGCGGCGGCGCGAGGAAGTTTGGAACAAAAGAAGAAAGTGGCGCAGATGTGGAAGAGAAGAAGAAAGTTGATAGCCAAACAAATTTTAAAAAAAAAACACAACTAGTCATCAGGTTGGGTCTACAGGTTGACGGGTTCAAATTGTTGAATCCATTACCCAAACCGAATATAAACGGGTTTTAACGGGTTGGATTGGGTCGGACTGAAAAGTGACTGGATATATGGATAAAATCGTGTTGAGTTGAATTGAATGATCGGGTTAGCGGGTCGACCCGCACCCATGTACACCCTAATTATAGAGTTTAAGTTCACTCCTTTAATGACATGTGAATCAAATAGTTACGTACCATCAATATTCATTAGCAAATAACAATACTTCAAATACACACTTAAAAAGCTACTACATCTATACGTATGATTGGTATTAATGATATGAAATGGGTCAGCTAAATAGGGTAAGGAAGGGGGGCACTTGATAGTGGTCCAATTGACGTAGTAACAAAATAAAGACAAGGCAACGTTTGTGGACAATTATCCTTCCTTACTTTGCGTCTAAAACCAAAACAAAATTAAGAGGTGTTGTCGTGGTCAAAGGCCATATGGATTCCGCCCCCTACTTTTGTATCAATGATGACATCAATAAGACAACCAGCTCCATCTGGACTGGCCTCATGTGAGATACTAAATGTTGTGGGCCCATCATATCTTTTTGGCAGATGCTCTTCCACCTCTTAAATTTTTCAATTTTTATCGGATCTTAGTAATCTGAAAATGAAAATATTCGATTTGATAATAAAATATAACATTAATAAATTCACTAAAAGTTTTAATTTGATAATATCTTGTACATATTTTAAATAAATATTGAGAAATAGATTAACTGCCACCTATTTTTTTTTCTACTGTGGTCCCCCCTTCCTATATGTGTTTGTTTTATCTTTTTTCTTTCTTTTCTTCTCCTTGTTTAGTTACATTCTTGAAGGTGACCTATGCATGTATGAATAGATTAAGTCAGTGAGGAAACAAAGGGTTTTGAGAATCTTTTTCACACGCACTAAGATTGTTGTTATTTGTAGTTGTAGATCTTGTAGGGCTGGACATACGGTCGGGTCCGGACGGATTCGGGTCCATATACCCAATCCAGCCCAATCCGCGGGTACAAAACTCAGGCCCAATGTCGACCCATTTGGTATTCGGGTTTGTCGGTTTTCGGGTCTCTGTTTGGACAGTTCTACGGGTCGGGTAAACCGGTTTTAATTTGTATGGGCTTTGAAAACTTTGGAGTCCAATTAACAACAATTTTATCTATAAAAATTTCTCATAAAACACTAGTTAACATTTTTACTTGTATAGATCAGGCCCATTTTTTAAAACACTAGTTTACATCAAACATCCTTCACAATAAAATTTGACATAAAAAATCAATAGAACATATTAACAGGGCCATCAATTAAGAACATATTAGGACCTTCATCTTTGGTAACAAACCTAAATAATATATAACAAATTCATGTTTAGGATTTCATCCATATCAAAAACTTGCCAACATAGTCCAGAATAATTCAAACTTTATAATTACAGTCATCCACAAATATTTAAATAATTATATATTACAGTCATCCAGAAGTATTTAAATAAGTATATATTCCAACCCAAATCTATTAACAAACATAGTAAAAATATATTTTGGAACTTGATGAGAAGTATGCATATGGTTGATGCTGCAGCAGCTGTAGCCTGTACGTATAACAAAAATGGAATTAATTTCATAAGAATATCAAGAATATAACCTAATGATAAAATAAAGTAGAATACATCAATATAAATATATAAAGTTTAAACTATAACCTTGAAAATCGACTCCCAAAAGGTGAGATAACCGATTCGAGGTTGAAATGAACCACCGTCAAGTCTCTTGCCACTAATTTATTGGAAAAATAAAAGATTAAGTACAACATAATCAGTTCATAGCCAATTAAGTTCTCCTTATATCAGTTTAAATACTAAATACAACCTAACAAGTTCATAACCAATTAAATTCTCATTCTATCTTTAAATACAACATAATCAGTTCATAACCAATTAAGTTCTCATTCTATCAATTTAAATACAACATAATCAGTTCATATTATAATCTAAACTACTAAGTATGGCTGATCAATAATACTAATTACTAAGTTAACAATAATACAAATTTCAATAAGTTAAAAATAATATCAAATTCATACTAAGTATTAAGTTAATAATAAAAGTTTCAATTACAAACTTAACTAAAGTTTAATGATACATAAAAAAAATATATCAAGGTAGTAACTTACCCTTTCACATGTGGAGACATGAGTAAATTTGTGTGGTTCCCAACAATGATGTTCATTTAAAAGCTGGTGACAATCAAACACAAAATTAGTACCCAATAATTCAGAAATTTCAGTAAATATAACTCAATAAGTCCAACATACAGAAACCTACCAATTATCAAACATGAACCACACATAAATTGCTGGCAGCAATCAGTCCAACAAACATCAACAAATCATGTTCAAAATGATGCCGCATAAGCGCAGTTTTCAGCCAAAACATCATCCTCAAAATACAGGCATGTGTTGTGCAAGTATAAGTCATATATGACTTCAAAAAACTCAAAAAAGTCTGAAATCTGAAACCTATAGGTAATTAAATAAAACTGAATTAGCATAATTGTTAGGTTCATTATTAAAGCTCACTTAATTATAAGTATAATTTTTCTTACTTAAAAAACTTAAGCAGGTCCAGGAGCAGCTGCTCCGCCAATAATAGACTCTTGCCTTCCACCACTAGTTATTGTGCCTTGTTGAAGTTCTACAATGAATAAACAGTTTAAATTAAAAGTTTATTTACAATAACAAGAAATAATCTAATTAAACAAGTACTAATACAAATTACACAACCTGTCACAACATTCTCAGATATCTCAAAATCTTCTGTCAAAATCAGGTCTTTAAAGTATGAGAAAGAGGGCTTCAACCAGTTCTGAGTGCAGATCAAAGCTTCTGCCATTTTTGGGCTCAAGGAGCTCCTATAAGTGTCTAAAACCCTTCCACCTGTGCTGAATGCACTCTCTGAAGCTACAGTTGACACTGGTATGGCCAGAATTTCTCTTACCATTGCTGCCAAAATAGGGTAACGAGCACTGTTTTGCTTCCACCAAATCAAAATATCAAATTTCTCACAATCTACTGAACAAGCGTCACTTAAGTACCTCTCAAGTTCGTTTTGTTTATCAATAGAATCTTTTTCTTTCAAGTGTTGTTTAAAGGCATCTACCCGTGCAAAAAATGATGGATTTTTAGGGGGGCAGATTGTTCAACAGATCGGACAGCAACAGATCGGACGACAACACTACGATCATGGGAAGATTTGTACCAAGTGTACAATTTCATTAAACTATCCTTAACATTTTCAATTTTCACCTTACCAACGTCCTCACCATACATGTTATCAAAAGTCCACTGAATATACCTTAATTTATAACGAGGATCACATATCACTCCAAAATAAAGAAAATGGTTGATTTTTTCAATGTCACCCCAATATTTATCATATTTTCCCTTCATATATGAACCCATTACAGCCACAATAGTATTCAAGTTCATTGATATTTTGTCAAGCTCACATTGAATAGAAGCCAAGTTATGAAAAGCTGTGTGAAGAGACACTTGTTGCGACGATGAAAAAACCTTTGTCGCTTCAAAGAAAATCTTTAAAAATCCCACAAATGCGCGAACTCTTTCCCAATCATCAGCAGTAGGAGGACCAGCAACCCCAAACCAAGTCAAATACCCAGAATCCTCACCCTCTAATTTATCAAAAGCTGCTTGATACTTTTCGGCAGCTTCCAACATCATGTATGTTGAATTCCACCTTGTGGAAACATCAAGACTAAGAAGTTTTTTACATGTTATATTACAAATATCAATGCATTCCTTAAACTTCAAAGCTCGTTGTGGAGAAGAACGAACAAACCGAACTGCATTGCGAATGCTACGAATAGATAAATCTTGTTCTGTTAACCTATCCTGGACTACTAGATTCAAGATATGGGCACAACACCTCATTTGAAAATAATCCCCTTCACCCATCAGTCCATTCTTGTTTTTAAGTCTCTTGTTCAAATAAGATACAACCACATCATTGGATGATGCGTTGTCAACAGTAATTGTAGACACATTTTTAAGACCCCATTCAATCAACACCTCTTCAATTTTTCTACCAATAGTGTCCCCTTTGTGATTTGGCACTAAACTAAAGCTTATAATCCGTTTCTGATAGTTCCATTCTTTATCAATGAAATGAGCGGTAAGGGTCATATAACCGAGATTTTGAATGGACGTCCAACAGTCCGTAGTAAGAGCTACTCTACTGCAATCAGATTTGAACAATGCCTTAAGCTTCAATTTTTCAGCAAGATATAGTTGAAAACAATCCCTAGCAATAGTCCTCCTTGATGGGATGGTCATTTGTGGCTGCAACTGTCTACATAATTGTTTAAAACCCTCACCTTCAACCACTCTAAATGAATGTTCATCAAGAATAACAAAAAGGACAATGGCATTCCTACATGCTTGGGCATTGAATCTTTGGCTTGATGGAACCAAACTACCACCATCGCCAAAAGAAAGGTTTGTTTGAGTGGGGTCATTAAGAATGTGGGCTGGATTACTTTTGCATTTCTCAGAGTGAGCTTTCATGTTCGAGGTTCCATGTGTTTTAGAATGACAAAGGTATCTTTGGTGACAATGTTTACAAGCAGCAGTAGGGATAGGTTCATCGGGTAAAATGTTAAAGTCCAACCAAACCTTAGAGGTTCTCCTAGGACCATTAGCATTGGGTTTTCTTTTTTTACTACCCATAGGAAGAGGAGGAAGCCCATCTGCAGCAATAGCTGCTTGTGTTGGTTGAGAATTCTCCACAACTGAAATATTTTAAGAGTTTAATTATTAATTTTTTTTAATAATTAAAGTGTAGTTTTTAAATATTTTTTTTATATATATAGTTAAACTATTTAAAGTCTTTTAGATAATTAAAATGTTTAATTAATAAGTAGTAATAGTAGGATACGTACTAAGTAATATTACATAAAAACTAATTAAGCATGAGAATACATAAAATTTAGGCATAAAGGATACATATTAAACAAAAACAATTGCAAGTATACAGATGAAGCATACAAAGTAATAAAGCAAGAAGTACGCATAAAAATTAAGGATAATAGATACATACTAATAAAGAAAAAATTAGTTGCAAGCATACATATTAAGAAAAAAATTAGTTACAAACTCACAGTGATGATGCTCCATTACTCCTTGCTGTCCTCCTTGACTGTTACCCTCTCCTTGCTCCATCACTCCTTGTTGTTCTCCTTGACTGTTACCCTCTCCTTGCTCCATTACTCCTCAAAATAAAAACCAGAATTAATAACCAACCAGAATAAAAACCAAACAGCAAAAACCATAACAATAATAAACTAATAAAATAAACAAACATGATAAAAAATTCAGTTATGTTAAAAACAAACTACAAAGAAGAAAGCTTGCAGTCCATAAACACACACTATCAGAATAATGTAAGTTTAAAAACTAACAAGAATTAAAACAAAATAACAAATTTATTCAAATTGATCAAAGGGTACAAATTGACAAGAATAATAATCAGTGAATGCAACAAATCAGAGTAACAGTACGTGGCGTTGTTCTATATGAAGTCGAGCCTCAATGAACACAAGTGTTCAATGATCCAAAGGATGCTCAGTTACAGTTTCCAGCCGATATACTGTTTGTAAGCAGCAGGATGATTTCTGATGCACAAGATCAACCAAAGTTGCAAGTGCAGAGCATACTTAGTTTTGAATGCACAAAGATATGTAAAAAAAATACACAGTATTAGAATAATGTAAGTTTAAAAACTAACAAGATAAAAAAAATGTTAAAAAATATAGTTAGTCAACAAACAGCAAAAAAAATAGAATTAATAACTAATCATAATAACTATTAACTACACTTAATGAAGAAAAAAACCAATAATGGAAATGAGTTAAAATAGTATTTAAACCAACATCGTGATTCTCTTTCAATGCTACCAAAGGAAACCAAATTTCAAAAAGTAAACAGAAGAAAAACAAGAAAATAAATTAAAAAACAGCAACAAAATAATCAGTCCACTGTATTGTAATTATTCATAAGAACCCTTTTAATCAATTAAGAAACCTTTGTAATAATATAGTAAATTTTATAATATTAATATATTTTATTTATCAAAAATAATAGTATATATTTTTACGATTGTAATTTGGATATATTCTAAATTTGGTATACTTTTGTAATAGGATCATTTTTTAAAAATATTATCCAACAGATTTTTAACTCAAAATTCATTCAAATTTATTCAAATTGTTTATATAGACATAAACAAAGACGCCGCAGGATAAAAAGGGTACAGATCAACAAGAATAATAACCAATAAAGGCAACAAATCAAAGAAACAGTACGTGGCGTTGTTCTATCTGAAGTCGAGCCTCAATGAACACAAGTGTTCAATGATCCAAAGGATGCTCAGTTACAGTTTCCAGCCGATATACTGTTTGTAAGCAGCAGGATGATTTCTGATGCACAAGATCAACCGAAGTTGCAAGTGCCGAGCATACTTAGTTTTGAATGCACAAAGATATGTAAAAAAATACACACTATTAGAATAATGTAAGTTTAAAAACTAACAAGAATTAAAACAAAATAACAAAAATGATGAGAATAAAAAAAAACAAATTAAGAACACAAACATGTTAAAAAATACAGTTAGTCAACAAACAGCAAAAAAATAGAATTAATAACTAACCATAATAACTATTAACTACACTTAATGAAGAATAAAACCAATAATGGAAATGAGTTAAAATAGTATTGAAACCAACATCGTGATTCTCTTTCAATGCTACCAAAGGAAACCAAATTTCAAAAAGTAAACAGAAGAAAAACAAGAAAATAAATTAAAAAACAGCAACAAAATAATATGTCCACTGTATTGTAATTATTCATAAGAACCCTTTTAATACATTAAGAAACCTTTGTAATAATATAGTAAATTTTATAATATTAATATATTTTATTTATCAAAAATAATAGTATATATTTTTACGATTGTAATTTGGATATATTCTAAATTTGGTATACTTTTGTAATAGGATCATTTTTTAAAAATATTATCCAACTGATTTTTAACTCAAAATTCATTCAAATTTATTCAAATTGTTTATATAGACATAAACAAAGACGCCACAGGATAAAAAGGGTACAGATCAACAAGAATAATAACCAATAAAGGCAACAAATCAAAGAAACAGTACGTGGCGTTGTTCTATCTGAAGTCGAGCCTCAATGAACACAAGTGTTCAATGATCCAAAGGATGCTCAGTTACAGTTTCCAGCCGATATACTGTTTGTAAGCAGCAGGATGATTTCTGATGCACAAGATCAACCGAAGTTGCAAGTGCAGAGCATACTTAGTTTTGAATGCACAAAGATATGTAAAAAAATACACACTATTAGAATAATGTAAGTTTAAAAACTAACAAGAATTAAAACAAAATAACAAAAATGATGAGAATAAAAAAAAAACAAATTAAGAACACAAACATGTTAAAAAATACAGTTAGTCAACATACAACAAAAAAATAGAATTAATAACTAACCATAATAACTATTAACTACACTTAATGAAGAAAAAAACCAATAATGGAAATGAGTTAAAATAGTATTGAAACCAACATCGTGATTCTCTTTCAATGCTACCAAAGGAAACCAAATTTCAAAAAGTAAACAGAAGAAAAACAAGAAAATAAATTAAAAAAACAGCAACAAAATAATCATTCCACTGTATTATAATTATTCATAAGAACCCTTTTAATAAATTAAGAAACCTTTGTAATAATACAATAAATTTTATAATATTAGCAAGTAACTAACCATAATAACTACACTTAATGAAGAAAAAACCAATAATGGAAATGAGTTAAATAGTATTGAAAGTGAAACACCAATCATGATTCTCTTTCAATGCTACCAAAGATAACCAAATTTAAAACAGTAAACAAAAGAAAAACAAGTAAGAAAATAAATTAAAAAAACAGAAACAAAATAATCAGTCCATTGTATTGTAGTTATAAATTAAGAAACCTTTTAATAAATTAAGAAACCTTTGTAATTATTCCTAATTTGCTTATAGGCAAGGAAACTTTAGCTACAAAATGCTATTGAAAAGATTTCAATTCGATTCTTCATCCCAATTATAAAGTAAAACAAAGAACATTAGAAAGTACCGTATAGAAAGTTTAGCACAATGTTTAAATTTGCACTAGAATCAGTAAAAATAAGGACTATATTCTAGCTTAAGCTTCAAACATGAATCTACAAAACATGACACATACCAATCAAGTTTTCTTTTTCTATTTTAAAATAAATAAATTTTATGAAATTAAAAAAAAAATTCTTCCAAGTAGAATCCAAGAAAAGAGCACATCATGTAAAAGGATAAGAAAAAAAAGTTTAAAAAATAAGCAACTTTCCGAAAAGTTTTCAACTACAAAATTACAAACCCAAATTTTAAAATCAAACCAAGTGGAAACACAACCAAATTTTAGAAATCCAGAAAAAGTAAAGTGAAAACACAACCAAGTGGGGTTGGTTTGTTGCAACTTACACCTCATATCCCAAAGGCATACAAAAAAATTGAAAACAAATTCAAAAACCCTAACCTTTTTGTTCTTGCTCATAGTGATGATGACCTTCCAACACAGAAATAATGGCACGCTCAGTAGATCCAGTACCTTAACATAGATGAAAAAAATGAAGTTATTTATTCAAACCCAGATAGTAATAGAAATGAAAAATCTAACAAAAAACTTAGTGTACTTTGAATAAGTAAAAACGCGTGTTAAAAACAATAACTAAGATCGTTAAAAACAAACACAAGAAACTCATATCATGTTGCATGTACCTATGTGCGTTCGTGAAACATCTTTTCTCCATTTACAGTTAAAGAGAAGAAAAACGGTGGAGTTGGTGGTGGTGGCTTCGAAACAGAAACAGTGGAAACGGTGGAAACGATGGAAACGATGGAAAACGATGGAAACGGTGGAAATGGTGGAAACTGGAAACGGTGAATGTTGAGTGAGTGAGGACTGAGGGTGGTGATGAGATGAAAATTAGGGTTTCAGTTGTTACTGAGTGAGGGCTTTCAAATTTTCAGATTTTGGGCCTCTGGATTTGGGCCTTTTTTTTTCTGGATTGGAGAAAGCCATGTTTTTAAAAAATATATATAATATTATTAATCTGAAACGGGCGGGTCCGGGTATCCATGGTCCGAAAATTCTGAACCGAATCCGCCCATTATAAACCATAGGGACCCGTTTATGTTGACCCGCGGACCCGCTAACCCGCTTTTGCCCACCCGTTGCAGATATTGGGCCGCGGGGCGGTTCGGTTTGTATTGGGCCGCGGTTTTTTGTCCAGATATGTATTTTTTTGCTTGCCCCCCCTTATACTAGGGCTGGACAAAAAACCGCGGCCCAATAC
>JBBPBP010000002.1:32642705-32681849 GCA_037974735.1 Cicer chorassanicum
TATTAACGGCTGTTTAAAACAAATATTTTGTTATATCTAATAAAATAAAGATTTAATTAATGTGATTTGTTGACAGTTATATTTTGGTTTAGTTGTAACTTCAAATGTCAAATTATTTATTTTATAACTATCATATATTCTATGTATATATTATAAATTAAAATTTCTTTTTCTTTATATTTCATTGTTAATATAAAAGTGTAATAAAAAAAAGGATAATAATAAATTATAAATATGTATAATAAATTGAGACATGATTGCACTTATTTTTTTAAAATATATAAAAATAGTTTTGAAAACTTCCGAGTCTCTATGTACAAATTAAAAATCTTTTAATGCGATAGATTTATTGGTTATGCACATAAAAATGATGATAAAACCTTTAATATCATGCATGAAAGAGGTATCCCAATAAAAAACGAATTCTAAGAAATATAACTACTTTGTAACTGTCATAACAACCTTAAAATTGTCAAATTTAAGTTTGCAGGTTGTGTGAGTCGATTCACACAGTTGTTAGTCGACTCAAATAACTCAATTCCTTATCGATGAGTTGATTCATACTACTTGTGAGTCGATTCGCAGTCCTAAAACTTCAAAAACTAAGTTATTGAAGTTCATGAGTTAATTCATAGGTAGATAAGTCGATTTACAAAGTGAAAAATACTTATAAAATGATTTGAAATGAATTTCAAAGGTTACCAATACAACATGATCTTGCTTCAAACTTAATGCATGTTATAACACATGTACATAAACTTATACATGATAAAAACTTCTTTTCTTATGCAATCTATCTCGATCAAGTAGTCTATGCAAGAGTTAGAGAAGGAGAATCAACAAAACACCATCTAAACTAAACAAGTTAACATCATTCAAAATATTAAGTATAAGACAAAACTAACTAACAGAATCCTTACAAATACAATATATATTCAAAGATGTTATATATCTTTGTGAAAAAATGTGCTTCTTTTTGAAATGTTTGCTTACGTTTATAAAATAACCTGTGGTTTTCCTCAAGTTATCTTTACAAAACCTTTAAACTTTCTAAAAAAAAAAAAAACCTTTGCGCTCTTTCTCATTACCTTGTAAAAATGTTTCAATCCATCTACAAATCCTCAACTTCTTCTCACACATTGATGGTTTCATCAAGCTGCAAATCTATTCATCCCAAGGTCTTCGTTGAATCAACAATAGATCTCCAATTTCTTCACAATAATGACTTCAATTTTCGAGAAAAAGTGATAGTAATTGGATCGGAACCATTCTTCTAAAATAAAATTCAACTATGCTATCCAAGATCAGTTTGGTAACATTACAATACATGTTGACAAATAAGCAATAGTTGATGCATTTGGATGTGCTTGCCACGACATTACGTATTCATCGTGTTAGAATTAAGTTGATTTGAAGAACTATGATCTTACTTATTTTGATAATAGCAAAATGATTTTATGGGAACAATTTAAAGCACTATAATGTTATTATTAAGTGTGCAGTTCCCAGATCAAGTGAATTTTGTATGATCCTATATTGTATTATGTGGTGATTGGACTAAGATGAAGAAACACTAAGACTCTACTTCTAATTCCTTATGTTAAGTCTGCTGAACGTGCTCTGAAACGCGCCTCTGGTGATTATGGCAAATACAAGCAATACTCTGATTTGTCAGCATCTAATGACTACAACATGCATCTGATCATCTGCCTCTAATAAACTTGACAAACAAGTGATTGTTTTCCTCTGAAAATTGCATGAAACATCTGATCGTCTAACTGTGGCAAACAATGTATGCTCTGATAGGGGTGTGCAAAATATGTGGTTAATTGAACCATATCGATAAATTGGATTGTATTCCACACAAAAAAACCAAACCAATTATATGGTTCATGAATTGAACTACATATTTAAAACAAATCATTTAACCAAACTTAATTCAAAAACCACTTTAACCATTTTAAAACTTTTTAAACCTCAATTAAGATTTTATTTTTGAAAAATAATCGAAACTATTTATCTCAAAAAAAAAAATTATCGGGAAATTTTTAACATCTATTTTTCTCAGAAAATATAAAAAAAAATTATTGAAAAAATTGAAATTTTTTCGTGAAAATAATTTCAAACTTTTTTCGTGAAACCAATTTTAACTAAAAATTTGTTCAAATTGATAAATCAGTTCAGATCTGAACCAAACTTGATTCGAAAGTGGTTTTCAAGAACTGAACCAAACAATTAATGTGATCCAATTCAGTTCAGATTTTGCACCATGAACACCCTTATGCTCTGATGATAGTCAATGTTCCGAAGAAGACATATCTATTCTGTATCCTCTAATAAACACCCTGAATTCACTTTGTGTCTGAAGGTCTATGGGACATGCTCATCGTATCCTCTACTCCTTCTGTCTTTGTACCAAGATACATATAATCAATTATAATGACTCGTTTTGACAAGCTTTTAATGGTAAATCAATCTCATAAGATTTGATACGAAACTACATGATTCATGTTGTTTTTTGCAATAAGGACAACAATTAGAAACATGAAATATTTCTATAAAAAGAATGTGCAATCCTTAATTGAAAAGCACAAGAAACAACACACTGCAATAAGCACAATACAATTGTCTCTACACTATTACTCTTAACTTTTGTTTTACATAGTGCTGAGAATTATTTATGAGAGTACAACTTTGTAAACACCCTTTTATGAGAGATTATTTTTAGAAAGTCTAAATCCATTCTTTTGTAACCTAGCCCAGTAGTGGTTGCATCCCTCAACAGCTTGACTGCACTAAGCTAGAAGGTTGAGAAGACTCGAACACAATAAGTTTGACTAGTAGGTGTTTAGTGGAAGTGTATCTCAGAGGTAAATTAGTGGATTAAATCCTTTAGGTTGAAAGGAGTGGATGTAGCTGTCGGGTTGGTGTTGAACCAGGATAAATTGGTTGTGTTACTTTGTTCTTATGTTTATCTGCTCTGATTTCGTTACTTTTGTTTAGTCTTTTTGTAAACGATTTTTAAAATAGAACACAATTCAAACCCCTTTTTCTTGTGTTTCTCATTCTACACTGCGTATTGGGAAATGAACTTCAAGAAAACCAATGGTGCAAAAGTAGATATGAAGCTTCACAAAACTAATTTTGGTGAAAATGAAGCACTCATTAAGAACCCGACGAACTACAATAGAGTTCTACTAGAAATTCTTGCACGTACCATATGTTAGTGCAAAAATGGTTTTAGGTACCATCATTTGATTGATGTTTTGATGACAACGAAAACATTAACAACAATTATCCCCTAACTATTTGCTAAGTGTGCATATTAAGTTAGATGATAAAGATTTGTATTAGTGACTATCTATTTTAATGTAACATAAATTATGAGTAAGTTAGAGATAAAAATCTAAGTGTTTTTAACACATAATATTATTACCTAATAAACAAGTAATTATGTTTACTAATAGAGTAAGTCACGAAATAGCAATAAAATCATAACAACAAACATTTGATAATCTACAGTCTGAGTCAAAATGTTAAAGACAAAGGAAATATGATCATAAGTTTTGAACTGTTGTTTTCAACTTTATTTTACTTAAAATGTTTTATAATCATAAGTTGAATGTTTTGATAAAGAACATATCTTTTTCTTTAGCCAACACAAATAATTTTCAAAAATGGCAAAATACAATTCAAGTCCCCCTTTCTTGTGTTTTTTAGCATATTCACTATACTCCATAAATTTGAAGTTTTAGAAATTGTACTAGAAAACTTGAAGTTCACAGTGATGAGTATTCTTACACAAGAACATACTTATCTGCCACATAATTTTTAGTAACATGAAATTCAATTTCATTCACTATAGGATATCATAGGTCAACAAGAGTGACTTCTTCATTCCATATGCAGTTCTTGAAGGTGCTGGAAAATACAAGAAAAAAGGGTTTGAATTGTGTTTTCCGTTTTCAATACTATTTAAATTTTATTTCAAAAATTGTTTTTTATCACAACATTCAATTTACTATTAAAAGAGATTTAAAAGAGGTAAGATTGAATCATAAAGAACTAAGACGCGAGAGTTAAAAGGGGAATAAAGGAACCACAAATATTTTATACTAGTTCACAACAAACTATTGCTACCTCTAGTCCTCTCCTTATAGAGAGATTTTGCCTCAGTACAATCGAGGATTTAATCCACTATTTCCATATATAGTTGTACAAGTATTCTTTACTCTACCTCTTCACGCTTTGAGTATTTTTCTCTAGCCTCTCTAGGCTGTTGTTCCCAGAACCGTTCTTCAATATACTAGCAACTTGTTGTTGAGGTTCATTAGGGTCGTTGCACCTTTTTAGGTACCTTTTTAAGGATGAGAAGGTTGTGCCACTATCAGACTTACAGAAATCACTTCTTGAAATTTGTATGAAAACTAGAGGAAGTAGAGGGTACAAGATCAGATGATTGAACAATAATAGTATTGTCTTATAGACCATCAAAGCAAGCAAGTTCTGGATGATTATTAGAGGATCCGCAGAGATAGAGGATACAGTGATCAGAGGATGTCTTGTAGATCATCATATCATTAACTCTTGTTAGAGCGTTGACTTCTATAGAGGCATTGACTTTGTCAAAGAGTTAACTTTACCATAGGCGTTGAGTTTATCAAACGATCCATAAAAGTTAAGAGTCAAACGATCAGACATTTGATGAGATTATCAAAGGCAGTAACTTGCTCGTCACACTTGTTAGTGGCAGAGGCAGAAGAATTCTTGTTATGCTTGTTAGAGGCAGAAGTTGAAATATTCTTGTTACGCTTGTTAGAGGCAGAGGTAGATTAATTATTTTTAAGCTTATGTATCAGAAGCAAAAGAACATTATCCATGTTGGGTTCATCAGAGGAAATTGAGGTACTACATTGCTAGCATCCCAGAGTCAAATGAAGCTTGCGACAATAAGGGCGTGTGTCACCAAACTTACGTTGTCAAGCTGATGTGATGTCTTGGTTTCTTTTGCCTTCGTCCAGTCATCAGAGGATAGAACTTATATTTCCACGCATGCTCTAGTTTCTTTTGCTTTATTATATCGTTCTCTATTAGAAGATCTCTAAAATATTTGTTAACATGACTCTTGCCTTTAATTTGCACATTTAGTATATATAGTCAGGGGATAATGAAGGTGCAAACACGAGAAGGGGGGTTGAATTGTATTTGACAAAGTTGATAACTTTTTGCTAATTTGATGACGGCTGATTGATTTTTATGAATTACGTGGATAAAAAGCAATCTGATTCAGACGTAGCAAACAATGAAAGTATAAATAATTTGACACATAAATTTATCCTGGTTCACCATTTATCCTTGTTCACCACTAACTTGGATACATTCAGTCCACCCATTCAGAATGATTTAATCCCCTAATTCAATTACCTTGAATTAGAAAACACCTGCCCCTCCAAACCATTCTTCCCAAACAGCCTGACAACCTCAGACTTTTGAGGAACTAACTGTTGGAACCAAGTTGGTTTTACATTTAAAGTTTTGATGTTAACAAAAGTATTTTATGAGAACAATATATTTGACTTCAAAGAGTATGAAAGAAGATTAATGTTTTTGAAGAAAATCTTAAATAAGATTTGATTCAAAATTATAATTGATGAAAATCTAAAATAAGATTTGATTCAAATTTATAATTGAAGAAAATCTTAAATAAGATTTGATTCAAATTTATAATTGAAGAAAATCTAAAATAAGATTTGATTCAAATTTATAATGGATGAAAAATCTATAATAAGATTTGATTCATATTTATATTTGAAGAAGATTTGAAAAATATTTGAAGAAGATTTGAAGAATATTTGAAGAAGATTTGAAGAATATTTGAAGAAGATTTGAAGAAGATTTGAAAAATATTTGAAGAAGATTTGAAGAATATTTGAAGAAGATTTGAAGAAGATTTGAAGAAGATTTGAAAAATATTTGAAGAAGATTTGATTAAGATTTGAAGAAGATTTAGTGAAGATTTGAAGAAGATTTGATTAACATTTTATGAAGATTTGAAGAATATTTGATCAACATTTAATGAAGATTTGAAGAAGATTTGAAGAATATTTGATATGAAGAATTTACAAAGTCAATCTACACAAAATTGGAACAGAATCATTCTGAAGAATTTACAAAGTCAATCTACACAAAATAGGAACAGAATCAATTTGAAGAATTTGCAAACTCAATCTAAACAAGATACAATTCAGAATTAAATAAGGACTAAGTTGAAGCCCAATTTTTCACTATAAATAGACACTCAAGGCTGAAGGAGAAAAGCATCAAAAAGTAGAAGAACTCAAGCTCAAAATTTCTCAATTCATCTTAGAGTTCAAAGAGAGAAACACTTGTTCAAGTTAGAAATATCTTTTGAGTGTTCTTTTCTTAAAGTGTGAGAGTTATTGTTATTATCAGCTTTGTTAGAAGCAGCTACTCAAGTTTCAATCTCTTGTATCCAACCCGATAGTGGTTTAGTTCCTTCTTCAATCTGGGGTCGTCAGGTTGTTAGGAGAAGACTTGGCTTGTAGGGTCAAGGTGGTTAGTTCCTCAAAAGTCTGGGGTTGTCAGGCTGTTTGGGAAGACTGGCTTGGAGGGTCAGGTGCTTTGTAATTCAAGGTTTTTGAATTAGTGGATTAAAGCCTTCTGAATGAGGGGACTGGATGTAGCCAAGTTAGTGGTGAACCAGGATAATTCTACGCGTCAAATTATTTATGCTTTCATTGATTGCTGCTTCTAAATTCGATTGCTTCTACTCCAAGTAAGTAACCAAATTCAAACTAATTTTTAATTATTTATAAATTATTAAAAAGGTATCAACTTTGTGCAAACACAATTCAACCCCCCCTTCTCGTGTTCGCACCTTCACTAACCACCTTGACCCTACAAGCCAAGTCTTCTCCTAACAACCTGACAACCCCAAATTGAAGAAGGAACTAAAACACTATCGGGTTGGATACAAAAGATTGGAACTTGAGTAGTTGCTTCTAACAAAGCTGATAATAATAATAACTCTCACACACTAAGAAAAGAACAGTCAGAAAATATTTCTAACTTGAACAAGTGTTTCTTCTACTCTTTTCTGCTTTTCGATGATCTTCTTCTTCAACCTTTAGTATCTAATTATAGTTAAAATTTAGGCTTCACTTTAGTCCTTGTTTAGTTCTGAATTGTATTTTATTCAGATTGAGTTTGTAAATTCTTCAATTTGATTATGTTCGTATTTTGTTTAGATTAAGTTTATAAATTCTTTAGATTGATTTTGTTTGTATTTTGATCAAATTGAGTTTGTAAATTCTTCAGATTGATTGTATTCATATTTTGCTGTAGATAAATCTTGATCAAATCTTCTTCCAATCTTGACCATATCTTCTTTTCAACTTGGTCAAAGATTTTCTTCAATGATAAATATAAATAAAATCTTATTTTAGATTTTCATCAATTATAAATTTGAATCTTCTTGCATACTCTTTGAAGTTAAATATATTGTTCTCATAAAATACTTTTGTTATCATCAAAACTCTAAGTATAAATCAACTTGGTTCCAACAATCTCCCCATTCTTGATGATGATAAAATTTGTATTTTTGATAACAACTTTTCTTTATATTTTTTTGACTCCCCCTAACTTAGGGCTCCCCCTAAGTCTAAGTATCATTTTCACCGAACTTTATCAAATATCTTTCTCCCCCTAGACTTGGAAGTGAAACTTTTTTTTCCTCTTTTTTGTTTTTGCTTTTTTTTTTGTCTCTTTTTTTTCGTTTTTCTCTTTATTTTTTGTTTTGAATAACATGAATATAATATAATACAAGAAAATATAAAAACTAATGTAAAACTAAACTACTTTGAAGTGATCACAACATCAGTCAGGTATCAAGGTAAGGTTTAGGTTTTTCTTGATGAAGTCAAATCTATCATCAAGTAGTTGTTTGGTGAATATGTCAGCGCATTGGTGTTCAGTGTCTACAAACTGAATGTTTAGTACCTCTTTTTGAAAAAAGTCCTTAATGAAGTGGTGTTTGATCTCTATGTGCTTAGCTCTACAATGTAGGATGGGGTTTTTGGTTAGCCAAATGGCATAGGTGTTATCAGAATAGATGGGAATGTTGGTTTCTAAGATTTTGTAGTCTTCTAGTTGATGTTTCATCCAAAGTATTTGAGAACTACAGCCAGCTACTCAAATGTACTCAGCCTCTATTGTTGACATTGCAATGGTGTTTTGTCTCTTACTTGACCAAGATATTAAGTTGTCACATAGAAAAGTGCAGTTACCACTAGTGCTCTTTCTCTCAAGTTTATCTCCTCCATAATCAGAACCAAAGTATCCACTCAGTTTGTACTTGGGACATTTCTTGTAGACAAGGTAACGTTGGTAGTGCCTTTTAGGTATCTAAGGATTCTTTTAACAACAATTAAATATGATTCCCTAAGGCCAGCTTAAAATCTTGCACATACATGTACACTAAACATGATGTTAGTTGTGGAAGTGGTAAGGTAAAGTAGAGATCCTATCATTCCTCTATTTGATTTCCGGTCAACTATTTGGCTAAATCATCTTTTTCAAATGAACAAGTAGAGTGCATTGGTGTAGCCATAGGTTTGAAATCACTCATCTTAAATTTCTTGAGAAGCTCTTTTGTATATTTAGTTTGATGAATGTATATACCTTTTTGACTTTGCTGAATTTGTATCCCTAAGAAGAACTTAAATCCCCCCATCACACTCATTTGAAATTCAAGTTGCATCAATTTAGAGAATTCTTGGAAAAGAGTGTCATTAGTAGATCCAAAAATAATATCATCAGCATAAATTTGGATAATAAAAATGTCATTTTCTATTGATTTTCTAAAAAGTGTATTATCTACCTGATCTCTTTCAAAGTTATTTTTAAGCAAGAAGTTACTAAGTATATTATACCATGACCTAGGTGCTTGTTATAGATCATACATATATTTCATAAGTTTAAAAACATGATTTGGAAATTCAGCACTTCAAAACATGGAGGTTGTTTAACATAGACTTCTTCACTTATATAACTATTTAGAAAAGAACATTTAGCATCCAATTGAAATAATGTAATGTTATTATTTGTAGCAAAAGAAAGTATACGAATAGCTTCTAACTTGGTCACTGGAGCAAATGTCACAGTGTAATCAATTCCTTCTTACTGACTGTAGCCTTGTGCGACAAGTTTTACCTTGTTTCTGACCACTTCACCTTTTCATTTAGCTGGTTTATGATAACCCACTTAGTTCCAATAATATTCTTCTTTGGTTTAGGTTCTAGATCCCAAACATCATTCCTCTTAAATTCGTTTAACTTTTCTTGCATTGCAAGAATCCGTCCATCATCTATCAATGCTTCATCAACAGTGGTAGGTTCAATTGATGAGAGTGAGCCAAACAAAGTTGTATTTTTTAATGATGATTTGATCCTCTAAGGATCACTTGAACTTCCAATGAGATGAGATGTATTGTATTTCCGTCCAGATTTTCCTTTTGACTTATATTGACTGATTCTAACTTATCAGATTCATCCTCTGAAGCTTTGTCTTCTTTTTGTTTGTCTACATCTACTTCCTCTAGTTTCGATAAACTTGTAGTATCCTCAACTTGCTTTGACTTTTTAAGGTCAACATGTTTGTCATATAACATAATATAAATAAGATAATTGAAGAATGAAATCAATACAACCAGAACATCAGTTTTGTTTCTGGTGGTTTCAACTTGTTTCTGAAAACCAAACTTGTACGCTATTTTTGCTCAAGTGTTCAGATTCTGTGGATCTCCTTATTCCTCTAAATTTTTGAGAACCTGCAAAATACTTATCTAGCTTTGATTTTTAAGATCTAGCTTCTTATTATCACAATAAATATAATATCAGAAAATAATTAAATTTAATTACCTTGCCACTCCTTGTTGTCACGACATTGACATTATTTCGTGGATTCGGAACTATGTCACTAGGCAAATATCCGAGCGCTCTTTGTGCTAATTGTTGAGCAATTTGACCCACTTGGGTGCCAAGATTCTTTATTGAGGATGAGTGATTTTTCTGGATGGCTCTTGACTCTTTAATGAAAACACTTGTGGTCATTGCTAACTTCTCAATAGCAATCTCTTGAGCAGCGTTACGAGGTGGAACTTGATTTGCTTGAGCTCCCTGTTGACCTTGAGGTCCACCCTGTTGATCTTTCCATGAAAATTTTGGATGATTTCTCCAACCCAGATTGTAAGTACTAGAGTAGGGATTGTTTTGCTTCCCGTTGTTACCCACAAAGTTCACCTCATCTGATACTTCACAAGCTCCATTTTTATGTGATCCCCCACATAAATCACAACATGTATGTTTCAATAATTTGACGGAGGCCACTTGGGGTTGCATATTTAGAGCTGCCATCCCCTTCTTTATCTTAGCGGTGATAACATCTTTTATCTGTTTTGAGAGCAGCTTCCCTTGAGCTTAACCAACATCCACGACATTCAAATCCAACATACCACTTTTTGACCCACTACCTTTACATACAACGTCACTTGTTCATTTGATGCATGATCTCGATAATTTTCCATGCTTCTGATGTGGTTTTGTAATTCAAAGAACCGCTTGTTGTAGCATCCAACATAATTCTAGTGTTAGGCCTTAAACCATTACAAAATATTTGCATTTGAGCAGTGTCGTCATAAGCGTGATTGGGGCATGCCGTTAGTAAACTCTTGAACCTCTTGCAAGTGTCACGAAGAGATTCCCCTTCTTTTTATTTGTAACCGAAAATCTCTTGCCTTTTTCTAACAAACACAGGTGGGGGAAGTATTGTTGCAAGAACTTATCTTCAAGGTGATCCCATATGGTGATGCTACCGGAGGGTAAATAATTAAGCCACTGCTTAGCATCTCTTTTTAATGACAATGGAAATAGACTCAACCTCTTGCCTTCTTTAGTGTTACCATCCACCTTCACTGTCTCACATAGTTCAAA
The DNA here is from genome assembly GCA_037974735.1 of Cicer chorassanicum. Taxonomy (NCBI): domain Eukaryota; kingdom Viridiplantae; phylum Streptophyta; class Magnoliopsida; order Fabales; family Fabaceae; genus Cicer; species Cicer chorassanicum. The sequence continues at coordinate 32,653,715 of JBBPBP010000002.1, forward strand.
GAAGTTTCTGAGATGTCTATTGGAATCTTCATTATGTTTACCGGAAAAATGAATCTCTTTCCACTCTCGATACATAGCGGGACTTATTTCAAACTTGTTGACTGTAACCGGTTGGTTATGGATGGCCAACCGAGCACAGTTTCTATCTCGATTCCCATACTCGCCGAGGGTACGTTTAGGTGATGGTGGATCAGCCATCTCAGCAAATATGAAGAAATCCCCCAAATCCTCTTCTTCCACTACTAATTGTCTTTCCCGTTGTCTCCTTTCTCAAGTCGCCTTTCAACTTACTTTCGCAGTTTTTTTTATTTTTTTATTTCTGAAGCAAAAAGAAGTTTAGCTAAGGACTGGCCTCACATACAAGGTTAGACAAATCGTGAGTAATGAAAAGTTTTAAACTAAAAAAAAAATAAAGACATAAATTTTATTGCAGAGCAAAAAATTTCAAGTAAAAAAATTATTACTCAATAGTGATATGGCAATCCCTGACAACAATGCCAAAAACTTGATAGCATTTCAGCAAGTGTACTAGATCGTTGCAAGTAATAATTAAAATGGTAGTACCGAGTGTCGAACTCAAGGATTGCGTTTTACTATCGAATTATGTTTAATTACTAAAATTGAACAAAATTTTCCAAATTAGTTGAAATAATATTTGAAACAAACAAGAGTAATAGAATTGAACTTTTATAATAAGAAAAATATCAGGGATGAGTTTCACTTCGAGTCCAACCTTGGTTTCTAATTTGATCGTAGTTACTGAATTCCGTTATTGAGTTATTACCAAATTCTCTTTATTATTCTTTCCTTAATGTCTTAGTGACAGAACCTCTAATTCCAAAGTAACCTCTAATTCCTAAGTGGGTTTAAGATTAGAATTAAGTCTTACAGCACAAGAATTCTCTTATTAACTATTGCCTCTACAACTAATTTAATTGGTTTCGTGACCTGCATCTATCCCTAGCCTACAATATCATGAATTTCCCATCTCAAGCATTCGTAAAGTCCACTTTCGTTTTAAAATACGAATCGTAAAACATTTTAAAAGTTGATCAAGCAATAAAAAGTATTAAGCACATGGATGAGAAAAATAATTCAATAAACTTATTCATATAATTAGAAATCAAATCAGACAAATAAGGTTTAGTTACTCATAATAGAGATACAAAAGATAGAGATTAAAGAAGAATTACAAGAAAGATTCATGAATGATTCTTGATAAAACTCCTCCAATGGTGTTATAAATAGTCGTGTCTGAGTTTCTCTGCTAGGGCACAAGTCTCGAAACTTCCCAATATCCAAAAAGATCCCTAGAAAGTGAGAAAAATGCATTTTATGCATTCTGCAGCGTGCCACGTGTCCCAATCACAGCATTTGCGCTCCAGGCGCGCCTGGACAGATTCTAGAATGCATAAATGCGCCCTAGGTGTAGGATTTGCGCTTCAGGCGCACATCATTTGTTGTCTGACATTTACTCCATTTTCTCGTCTTTTGAATCTGAATTTGGTTCTGATGTCTTCCTGAAAGTTGTAGCTATGGATCTTATATATCATTTGCACTTGGGTTGAGTCCAATTGGAAATCTACAACTCCAGATATGGCTAAAATACTCCACATAGGTCATGTTGATTTCTCACCAAAATTCAGTACTACACTAAATCAAAGAAACAACGCAAAACTACGAAAAAACTTTACTTAATCAAGAAAATAAGAACATAAGCATTTTATTAAATTCAAGAGCTAGGATCAACAAAATATATCAAATAACTCCTTAAATTAACTAATGATTAAAGATAAATAAGACTAAAAGCAGTGAAAAATATGCATATGATGAAGAGTTATCAGATATCGTGTGACATATACTAAGGCACACGTGGGTCAGTTTTAAAGGTACGAAAAGAATGAAGGGAGGTGAAGAGTTGTGATTTGAAAGAGGAAGAAAGATAATTTTGAAGATAGAAAAAAGGAGAGAACGAACATAGGATAAGAAGAAAAGTCTTAAAAAATAGAAAAGAGGAAGAGAGACAGAGAATAAAACAAAACAGAGAAAAGAAAAAAAAAATTATTCAATTCATAACTTACATTACAATTGCAATACTTGTTACAAAATGGCAAAATAAAAAATCCTAAGGTCTCTCTAAGTTTGTCTAAACCAAATCCATTAATTTATATTACATATGAGGTTTGAATTACCAATTCCTAATACATAAATAAATTAAATTCCTCTATTTAACATCTTCAAAAGGAGTCTTCCTTCTTTGAACTTTCATCTTATTCAGTGACGACGAAGCCTTTCATATTCAATAGCCTACCTTATGACTCTAAATATTGAGTTGGAGATCTAATTTTCCAAAGATAGATCTTTGATAAAATTGTAAGTGCTCCAACCTTTCTTCATTATTACTATGAGATCTCCATCCAATCCGGAGGATTCAAACAAAATGGGGCACAAGCCCTTCAATGCTCTTTTCTTACTTTCTCCTTGTATTCAAGGTACTTGGTGAAAGAAGGAGACATTGATACCCAAGGGTTCCACAAGTGAATCTTTGAATGCCTTTTGTGAACCTTCTTGGATAATCCATCTTGTTGACTGTATTACATAGATGTAATGAATATAGGATTTCTGAACATTTCACCATTTAGGTTGAGTAGTTCATGTTTTTAAGAAAATTATGAAGTCTTTCTTAGAGTATAGTGTAAGAAGAGAATCATTTAGGAAGATGAAGACTTAATAAAGAAAAAGGTAAAGATCTGATTTTTCCTAGAGAGTTTTAGGTTAGGAAAGTAAAAAAAAGGATAAAAGGATTCTATTGTGAGGTAAAAAAAAGTTGGGATAAAAGGATTCTGTTTTGAGGAATGATTTTGAAAAACGCTGGATAAAAAAAAGTTTAAATATGAAGAAATGAGGAATTAAAATCATAGGTTTTAACAAGATTAAAATGATAAGAACAAGGAAAGGACAACACAAACCAAGATTGAAAAGACAACACAAACTCACGATAGAACGTAAAAGAAAACACAGGTACACAAAACAAAAACGTATAAGATATGGCAAACAAGTGCATATAAAATAATTAAGTAAAGCACAAGATACCTGACTAGGGTGATTTAGCAACTGCTCGTTCAAATGTCTTAATAGAGTTGGTTGAACTTTTCTATCAGATGATCTTCTAACCAGAGGATAAGCTGTCTTGGTTCTAGTTCTTGATTTCTCATCATAAGATGAGTCAAACATGCAATACACCAGAGGTGAGGCAGAGGCAGATTAATTCTTATTACAATTATTTATTAGAGGTAGAGGAACATAATCCATGTTGGGTGCACCATAGGCAACCGAGGTACTACGTTGCTCAAATCCCATAGTCAACTGAAGCTTGCGACAATAAGGGCGTGTGTCACCAAACTTACGTTGTCAAGCTGAGGTAAAGTCTTGGTTTCTTTTACCTTTATCTATTCATCAAAGGATATAAATTATATTGTCACACATGCTCTATTGCGCTTATTTTTGCAGTATTTCTTTTGCTTTATTATATCTTGCTTTATTATAAGATCTCTAATATATTTGTTAATATAACTCTCGCCTTTAATTTTCAAACTTGGCATATATAGTTAGGGGATAGTTGTTCTTTATTTATTTGTATTTCTTATCATCAAAACATCAACTAGAGGATTGTATTTGAAAACACTTTTGCACTAACAGTTCTCATATCCACTACTACTAAATAGACAAGAGTGACTACTTCAAATAAAAAGTGTTACAACCTTCATAATTACTATCTTAAAGGCAAACATGATGTTCTATATGGAGAACTACGATGACTTGAACTTGCTGTATTCATTTCAACTAAAATTAGGAAAAATTAAGAAGAACCAATTGAGTTTTAGGAACCTATTGTAAACACCAAAAAGAGCTTATTTTTCAAGTCGTAGAAGATAAACTAGAGGCTAAAAAGATAGAGGCAACAAAATTTATTCAACAATCTACCATTCTATTTTCTATAAATGACACTACATAAAACACATATCTCAACTGAAGTAAATGTAACTATCACAAGATAAATGTTGGAAATTTTAGATTAGTGTAAGAAACTACTCTTGGTTGATGAGGTTTAATAATATATATGATTTTTGAAAGTGGCAGTGTGTGTGCTTTTAGTGAAACAAGAAAATACTAAAGAGATTAAGGATAAAAATTTTACATAAAAAAATATCTTGGTTCACCCAATGTGAGCTAAATTAATCTTCTTCTTTTAGTCACACTTTGTTATAAACTTGTTTATTGCTAGCCTCAATAGACTTACATTAATCACTCAAGTTTCCCCTCAACTAAGAAGACTTGAGGATGTTTACAAAAAGATGATAAAGGTGTTTAGATCTATTTACAAGTCTAATGATATAGGTTGAAATATGATGACACTCAAAATATTTACCCTAGAAGCTATGGCAAAAGTAGTAGTGTGTTTCTTGATATGTTGATGAAGAAAAATTTGATAGATTTGTACTTAAGAAAGTTTGATATGATTGAATGTATGCTTTTAGTGACCATTGGGCATATGTAGCAAGGTGTTTGAGTAAGTAGACTGACCGTGCTATGAAATTCTAGAGAAACATCCACAAATGGAGAGTTGTTCTGATTGTGATATGATCATGCTTACCTGTATGAATATGGAGGGTTGTTCTGATTGTTATCTTCAACTTGTGACAACTTGCAATGAACTATAAATTGAAATGGGTGAGCTTTCAAATTTTGTTGTATGTCACTTTGTGTACTTGCGTAGAACATCTTCTTCTTCTTTATCCTTGTGTTTGGTTATTCTCATCATAAAATGTTCTTCACTTTGTTGTAGAAGGATGTTTGGGGATACAAGTCATATTCACAGAAAGTGTGTATTTGTTTTCATATCCGTGAATTGTGACAATTTGTTCTTTTCATAATATTATCTAGCTTATGACCAACACTCATTTTGAATATTGAATGCAATATTCCTTTTTCCAATTATGTCATGATGAATGTCTTTGGATATATAAGTAATGAGTCTGATGATGAACGTGAGGTTTGAGGATGAATATCATTCCATTCAAGTGTATGTTTGAAAAGCTTGTCTAAGCTTCTTTAAAAACATGACATATCATTAACACACTCAAGATCAAATATTTGATCACTTAATAAAATCATAATTAATTAGATCTTTGTCTAATTAAAATTTGTTATCCTTACAACATCTATTTAAGGGATTTTGCGTCAACACCTTTTACAAGAAAAAGGAAGAGAACCATGAGAAAAGAATTTGACCATTCCCCTATCAATCCCCCACAATAACAACATCAGCAAACAACAAAACTATTTCCCCTCAATCCAGATTCAACCATGGACTGACCACCAACTCCACCTCCTACTCAAAACAATAAACAAAAATTCATTCCCACGCTAGATCATACCTCTAAACTAGATACAACCAATAACGCATAAATACCCAACAGTTCTACACCATTTGAATTAGATCAACACTCATATTCTCCCTCTAACCTACAAAACTACCATTCCTTTTACACTTCCACTAAACCTTTCTACCCAAACCTTTTCCTCAACCAACACCAACCTTTGAAGGTGCAAACACGAGAAGGGGGTTGATAACTTTTTGCTAATTTAATGAAGAATGGTTGATTTTTATGAATTACTTAGATAAGAAGCCATCGGATTTAGAGGCAACAAACAATGAAAGTATAAATAATTTGACACATAAATTTATCCTCGTTCACCACTAACTTGGCTACAACCAGTCCCCTCATTCAGGAGGCTTTAATCCACTAATTCAAATACCTTGAATTACAAAACACCTGACCCTCCAAGCCAGTCTTCCCAAACAGCCTGACAACCCCAGACTTTTGAAGAACTAACCACCTTGACCCTACAAGGCAAGTCTTGTCCTAACAACCTGACAACCCCAGATTGAAGAAAGAACTAAACCACTATCGAGATGGATACAAAAGATTGGAACTTTAAGTGTTTGCTTATAACAAAGATGATAATAATAATAATAATAATAATAATAATAATAATAATAATAATAATAATAATAATAATAATAATAAAAATAACTCTCACACTTTAAGAAAAAACGCTTAGAAAATATTTCTGAATTAAACAAGTATTTCTCTTTATGAACTCTAAAAGAATAACTTTGGAGTTTTGGGCTTTGAGTTATTCTCGTCTTTTTTGATTTTCGATGATATTCTTCTTCACGCTTGAGTATCTATTTATAGTTAAAATGAGGGCTTCAATTTAGTCCTTGTTTAATTATAAATTGTATCTTCATTCCTAGCTTGGTTAACAATGATCTTATTCAAAAATAATTCTTAACAAGATTCTTTTTTATAATATGTGCTTTAGCCAATTCTTTATTTCTGAATCCAATCTAAGCAGTTCTTCTAGATTGGTTATGTTCGTATTTTGGTAAGATTGAGTTTGTAAATTTGTAGATTGATTTTGTTCATCTTTTGTTCATATAAAGTTTGTAAATTCTTCAGATTGATTATGTCCATATTTTGTTGTAGATAAATCTTGATCAAATATTTCTCAAATGCTGACCACATCTTTTCAACTTGGTCAAATATTTTCTTCAATTATAAATTTTAGTCAAATCTTATTTTAGATTTTATTTAATTGTAAATCTGAATAAAATCTTATTTTAGATTTTCTTCAATTATAAATTTGAATAAATCTTATTTTAGATTTTCTTCAATTTTAAATTTGAATCAAGTCTTATTTTAGATTTTCTTCAAAAAACATGAATCTTCTTTCATACTCTTTGAAGTCAAATATATCATTCTCATAAAATACTTTTGTTATCATAAAAACTCTAATTATAAAACCAACTTTGTTCCAACAATCTCCTCATTTTTTATGATGACAAAACTTTTATTTTTGATAACAACTTTTCTTTATATTTCTTTGACTCTAACTTAGGGTTGCTCCTAAGTCTAAAACAAATATATTATCCAATTTCTTTCTCCCCCTTTTGTCACTAGACAAAAAAACTTGAAAATGAAACTTTTTTTTTAATAACATGAATATATTAGAAGAAAATATAAAAACTAGTGTAAAGCTAAATTACATTGAAGTTATCACAACATCAGTTAGGTATGAAGGTGTGATTTAGGTTTTCCATGATGAAGTCAAACCTATCTTCAGGTAGTGGTTTGGTGAATATGTCATCCTATTGGTGTTCAGTATCTATAAACCGAATGTTTAGTACCCCTTTTTGAACAAAGTCCCTAATAAAGTGATGTTTGATTTATATGTGTTTAGCTCTAGAATGGAGTATAGGATTTTTGGTTAGGAAAATGGCAGAGGTGTTATGACAATAGTTGGGAATTTTGGATTCTAGGATTTTGTAGTCTTCAAGTTGATGCTTTATCATAAGTAGTTGAGAATTGCATCCAGCTACAGAAATATACTCAGCCCCTACTATTGACATGGCAATTGTGTTTTGTCTCTTACTTGTCCAAGATATAGTTGTCACCCAGAAATATACTCAGCCCCTACTATTGATCATCATCTTGCTTTGAATTTTAAAGATCAAGTTGTTTCTCATATAACATAATATAAATTAGATAATTTAAGAATGAAACAATATAGCCCAAAACAACAGTTTATTTCTTGTGGTTTATGCTTGTTTCTAAAGAAACAAACTTGTATAATGGTTTTGCTGAAATGTTCAGATTTTGGGATTCTCTTGGTTCTTCTAAAATTTTGAGAACCTATAAAATATTTATCTAGCTTTGATTTTTAAGATCAAGCTTCTTGTAATCACAATAAACACAATATCATACAATAATTAAATTTAAAGAAAGATATAACCTATATGTCAACAGTTTCAGTTTCAGTTTCACTCTAAAACCCTCTTAGTTCTTCTTTTCTAGTTTTTCAGATTATGAATTTGCATATTCTCTTATTAGAGGGTCTAAATGAAGGAATTTGAATTCCAATCCAGGGTTGTAGTCTTGATGAATTTGATTAGAGTGTTCGGAGAAATCTCCTGATTCTAATTGTTCATCCGACACTTCTTTTTTGCTGATGTATCAGGTTCATTTGGTAATTTTGGAACTTATGGTAATTCTAATTCTTCTGGTAGTCCCAATTCTGTTGATATGTGTGATTTCTCAGCTAGTTTTGATTCTATTGATACTCCAAATTTTTCTGATATTTCTGGTTCATTATATGGTTTTTCTTTATTTGATTGTTATGGTTCAACAACTGGTTATGATAGGTATTGTGCTGACTAGTCCTTCATCCACCATATTCAGTTGGCTTCTGTATATTTGGTCTTGGAACATTGACCTTTTTCCCTTCATATATTCCAAGCATTCATTGACCAAGCACATGACTGGTGTTTCCATTTGGTTGCTTGAACATCTGCAACAAAAACAATTTTATCCTTTGGTACCCAGATCTGGTTGGGTCCTGGTTTGTTAGTTCTTAAAGATTTTTTATCTTTCCATGTGGTTAGCATAGGACAATATATTTTAGTGTAACCTTTCTTAGAGCAAATAGTACATAAACCATCAGAGGGAATACACTTAGGTTCAATTACTTTTTCTTGAAATCCTATTCCTCTTTTACCATTCCTACTAACACTATAAATCATAGATGCATACTTTCTTCTTTCCATACAAGTATCAAGAAAATATTGAAATACTTCTTCAGACTTATCAGAGTTACACGCGGTATTTTCAATTGATGTTGAACTATAATTACTTTTCAAAGTGAGTTTTTCAACCTTAAGTTCAACAATATTAGTTTTCAGATTTGCATTTTCTGTTTTAAGTTCAGTAGTATCAGTTTTTCAAAGTTGCATTTTCTGTTTAAAGTTTAGTAATATCACTTAATCCAAACATGTTGAACCATTGGATCTTTCCTCGAACACTATAAAGTGCTCAGCCTTAAGACCGAGCAATAATGCCAATTGAAGGTGCAAACATGAGAAAGAGAGTTGAATTTTTTTGACAAAGTTGATAACTTTTTGCTAATTTGATGAAGGATGGTTAGTTCTTATGAATTACTTAGATAAGAAGCAATCGGGTTCAGAGACAGCAAACTACGAAAGTATAAATAATTTGACACATAGATTTATCTTGGTTCACCACTAACTTGGCTACATCCACTCCCCTCATTTAGAAGAATTTAATCCACTAATTCAAATACCTTGAATTATAAAACACCTGGCCCTCCAAGCCAGTCTTCCCAAACATCCTGACAACCCCAGACTTTTGAGGAACTAATCACCTTGACCCTAAAAGCCAATTCTTCTCCTAACAACCTGACAACCCCAAATTAAAGAAAGAACTAAACCACAATCGGGTTGGATACAAAAGATTGGAACTTTAAGTGTTTTCTTCTAACAAAGCTGATAATAATAATAATAATATTTCTGAATTGAACAAGTGTTTCTCTCTATGAACTCTAAAAAATAACTTTGGAGCTTTTAGTTCTTTGTTGGAACCAAGTTGATTTTATACTTAGAGTTTTGATGATAACAAAAGTATTTTATGAAAATAGTATATTTGACTTCAGAGAGTATGAAAGAAGATTCATGTTTTTGAAGAAAATCTAAAAGAAGACTTGATTCAAATTTATAATCGAAGAAAATCTAAAATAATTTGATTCAAATTTATAATTGAAGAAAATCTAAAATAAGATTTGATTTAAATTTATAATTGATGGAAATCTAAAATAAGATTGGATTCATATTTATAATTGAAGAAAATCTTTGACCAAGATGAAAAAAAGATATGGTTAAGATTTGAAGAATATTTGAAGAAGATTTGATCAACATTTGAAGAAGATTTGGTGAAGATTTAAATAAGATTTGATCAAGATTTATCTACAACAAAATATGAATAGATTCAATATGAAGAATTTATAAACGCAATCTGAACAAAATATGAATAGAATCAATCTGAAGAATTTACAAACTCAATCTAAACAAAATAGAAACAGTATCAATCTGAAGAATTTACAAACTCAATCTAAACAAGATACAATTCATAATTAAACAAGGACTAAATTGAAGCCCAAATTTTAACTATAAATTGACACTCAAGGTTGAAGAAAAAGATAATCGAAAAGCAGAAAACAGTAATCTTAGAGTTTAAAGAGAGAAACACTTGTTCAAGGTAGAAATACTTTCTAAGTGTTCTTTTATTAGAGTGTGAGAGTTATTATTATCAGCTTTGTTGGAAGCAACTACTCAAGTTCCAATCTTTTGTATCCAACCCAATAGTGGTTTAGTTCCTTCTTCAATCTAGGGTTGTCAGGTTGTTAGGAGAATGGTTGGCTTGTATGGTCAAGGTGGTTAGTTCCTCAAAAGTCTGTTTGTTAGGAGAAGGGTTGGCTTGTATGGTCAAGGTGGTTTAGTTCCTTCTTCAATCTAGGGTTGTCAGGTTGTTAGGAGAAGGGTTGTTAGGCTGTTTGGGAAGATTGGCTTAGAGGGTCAAGTGCTTTGTAATTTAAGGTATTTGAATTAGTGGGTTAAAGCCTTCTGACTGAAGGGACTGGATGTCACCAAAATCGAACTAGTTTTTTTTTTATTTAAATATAAATTATCAAAAAGTTATCAACTTTGATAAATACAATTCAACTCCCCTTCTCGTGTTTGCACCTTCATTCTTCTCCTATTTTCTGATTTTTGATGATCTTCTTCTTCAACCTTGAGTATCTATTTATAGTTAAAATTAGGGCTTCAATTTAGTCATTGTTTAATTCTGAATTGTATCTTCATTCCTAACTTGGTCAACAATATGATCTTATTAATAATATGTGTTTTAGTCAATTCTTTATTTCTGACTCCAATCTGAGCAGTTCTTCTAGATTGATTCTGTTCGTATTTGTTAAGATTGAGTTTGTAAATTCTTGATCAAAAATCTTCTTCAAATCATGACCACATCTTATTTTCAATTTGGTCAAAGATTTTCTTCTATTATAAATCTGAATCAAATCTTATTTTAGATTTTCTTCAATATATAAATCTAAATCAAATCTTATTTTAAATTTTCTTCAATTATAATTTTGAATCAAATCTTATATTAGATTTTCTTCTAAAAACACGAATCTTCTTTCATACTATTTGAAGTCAAATATATTGTTCTCACAAAATACTTTTGTTATCATCAAAACTTAAGTATAAAACCAATTTGGTTCCAACAACCTTCTCCTACCCGCATTGACTTTGAATCACTTTTTGGTACTGATTTTAACATGTACAATGATTCAAGTAGCTTCATTGTCCTAGAAGCAAACCAAGTTCAATCGAGGACAATTAGGAGATTGTAAATGCAATGATGCTCTATGACAATCATTGCATCGGAAGAGGACATTTTCAAGTCTACTCGGATCATTTGGAAGCAACGAAGAAAAGTTTCCTCATCAAATGTGTAATTTCTAATAAGTCGTCGTGCTACTGCAGAAAGTTTGAGCACTGTGAGTACAATTTTTTTTTTTTTATGTAACAAATTTAGGATGAGTACACATTAATACATACACTCATAATCATTTTGAAATTCATTATGACACAATATCTAATTTAGGACTAAATCTGATGTAGATAGGAATATCAAATATATGACACAACAACTAACAATTTGCACCACACATGTATAAGATTCTTACATAAAACGAATGGATCCAAGTTTTAAGGACCACTAACGGCATAGTGATGGATCATACTGCGCAAATTAAACTCTCTTGCAACAAACCATTTTGATTTTTCTTTTTTCAAGTTAGCATAACCACCATTTATTTTAACAACCATTTTTCATCTCCACATTGAGAAAATCTAGCTCCATAACAAAAAATGTATCTTATTCTTAATTTTTCTTTATCTATCTATGAGATGTAGATAGAGTGATGGTTTGAGGCCATTTTTTTTGTCGTCAAATCACTCCTCCAACTCGTTTTCTTCTTCTCCTTTTTATTAAATAAGTGTTTTTCATAAATATATAGTTTTTTTGTCTTAGTGCGACATTTGTTTTTCCGTCTTTGTACGGTGTTTGTTTGTCTTAGTGCGATCAAGTATAGATTCTAATTCAATGACTATAACATCGCTAATGTTACAGCTCTAGAGGCATATGCATTTTAAACACTTCAATTTTGTCATATTTGTAGGTTTTGTCTCAAATTTAAGCATTTTATTGTTTTATGTTATTAACTTGGATATTGTGAGTTTATTCGTTGATTCATTATTTTTTGTTTTAGCGATTTTAAATTGTATTGTTCTCGATCGATTTAATCTCTAGCAATTTGAATAATATCATTTTTAGTCAAAAAAAAAAAAAAACTGTTAGTGCAAAAGTGGTTTTAGCTACAATTCTCTAGTTGATATTTTGATGATAACAAAACAAACAAATAAGAAAAGTTATTTCCTAACTGTATTTGTTAAGTGTGTAGATTAAGTTAGAATACGAAAAAGTATATTAATGACTATCTATTTTAAGGTACCATAAATTATGAGTAAGTTAGAGATGATAATCTAAGTGTTTTTAACATCAAATATTATCACCTAATAAATAAGTAATTATGTTTGCTAATAGAGCAAGTCATATTATAAGCAATAAGAAGTATTACATTAAGCAGCTGAAAATCTCCAGTTCGAGTTAAAGCGTTAACGACAAAGGAAATACATGTCAATGTTGATTCCTCTAAAGACAAAGGAAAACAACACTACAACGATTATCAGCCTTTGACTAAAAACTCATGTTGATCCTCTTACTCAAAGGTCAAAAGAAGAAAGCTTTATATAAACTCTCTAATAAAGTCAATCTTCTGGTACAAGTAAGATCCTCTGATGAACCATGAAAGATAATCTACTAAATAAGTTCACAATTACTTTGAAAGATTTGTTGATGTTGTGTCTTTAATGAATCTGATTACAAGCTCACTCTAATGACTCTACGTTTGGTAATTCTGGTAAACTAGTTGACCATCTAGTCAAAGTTTCAACTCAACACTCTAATACAATCAACGCTCTGATAAGAAGTCAACATTCCAACACCCTCTATTTGTCAAGGATGGATTTATCCTCTAACTAAAGAAGCGCAAGATATCATCTGACATCATCTGATGGTCACATCCTCTTAGATCTGGAAAATGATTTTTACTGTGTCCTCCGAATTAGAGTAAACATCTCAAAGTGATATCCATGTGTAAGATATTATCTTAGATTAAAATTATATAAGAAAATAATTCATCACGTGATTAAGTTTTTCACAACAGATTGAAACTCCCTTCTATGTCTCTTTCTCAAAGATCTGCTTAAATATGTTAAGAAAATTCTCTTAATTTTATTATATTTTCTAGTTGTAGTTCTTGAAACTCTTCAATGACAAACTGAACAAAAATATTATACTTCAATAAGGCAGAGTGAGTTAATTAGTGAGAAGAGTCAATATGCTAATACTGAAATTTATCTTCTAATAGAATGAAATATTAGTTGATACAACATAATTGTTGGTGCAAAGTAATGGAAACATTATAATGTATTTCAACAATGAAACTAACCATATTGGGAGAAGTTTATTAAACTTTAATGAGCTATAATGTATGTTCAAATATGCAGGTAACCCTTTAGAAGAAAGGGTTAGTAATGCAACCTCTCACTCAACAACATAGCTTCGAAAGGTTTTATGGAAACAAGTTAAAGTCCTTATTCATAACAAAGGTTGGAGGATAGACTTAAGTTTCCTCGATTAAAATCAAGACAAAATCCAACAATGCTTCAAATGGATAGATCAAACAGAATCAATCATCTAATCATAATCCTATAGGAAGAAGCAAGCATGAGTATAATGTCGGAGTAAATTGAAAGTTCATTCTTATGATGGGACAAATATCTTCATCTGATGTGATCCATAGATGATATATTTGAAATGATTATGAAATAAGATTATCCTCAAAGAAGCCTGAATTGCAAGTAAATGACCAAAACTCCCTCATGGAAGATCATCATCTGATCCCTCCACTAGAGAAGCTTGTGTAACAAATGAGTTTAAAAATCTCATCATCTAGTCAAACTCATGGAGATATCAAAACCTAAAAAAAGCTGATTTGGCAATCCTCTGACTACTAGGTTTGAAGCCATCCCTCTGTTTGCTCAAGGAGAAGATCTTTACCTCTTGTATGAAATGTGCTTGACTCATCATCTACCAAATAAAACCACTAAAACAAAGGATTGCATCTATTGATTCATAAAAATAGAAGGATCAGAACCAAGCTAACTTTACATTGGGTCAGAAGATAATCTGAAAGAAAATCTAACAAACTCTAGTAAGAAAGAGTAACGACAAATTTGTTAAATCATCATTGTGTCATTGGTCAGGTACTCTGCAATTTATTTCAATGAATTCTTCAATGTACTTGTTTGTTTTATCTGATATGTTTTACCTAATTATCCTATCCTTTATCTCTAAGTGTCTATGAAATAGTTATACTCCATTTTGTGTGGCTATGTAGTATTTTCCTATTCTTGTGATACTTATCTTCTGTCTTGGTCTGTATTGTCTTATCTTTAATCATAACATTTGTGTTCTTTTTGAAAATTGTTCTTAGCTTACTTTCATTAAAACCTATGTTTTGATTTCTTCCTTTTTCATTATTTTTTTTCAAAAAATAATATTTTTTCATTAAAAACCTTTCTCTCAATCCAAATCCTTTTTCATCCAAAATGTTTTTAACTTGAAACCCTTTAGAAAAAACTAGTTCAATAACTCATCCTTAATTGAGTTTTCATCTTCCTAAATGATCATCTTCTTACACTATACTCTCAAAAGGACTTTAAGATCTTCTTAAAATATAAACTACTCAACTTCAATGCTGAAAAGATCAGAAATTTAAATTCGTTACATCTGTGAACTACGGTCAACAAGATGAATTATACAATGAGATTCACAAAATGTATTCAAAGGTTCACTATGTACAAACCTTAGGTGTTAATATCTCCTTCTTTCACTAAGTACCATAAGTACAAGGAGGAAGTGAGGAAAAAAAAAGCATTAAAAGGCTTGTGCTTCATTTTGTATGAATCATTTGTGTTGAATGGAAATATGAAAGTAATAACGAAGAAGGGTTGGAGCACCTACCATCCTATCAAAGTTTTATATTTGGATGATTATATCGCCAATTCCATATTTAGAGAAAGTTCTATCTGACAAGTCAAAAGTAATTAGATAAAAGGGAAGACTAAAGCATATCTTTTTCCTTAGTTACATCTAACAAGTCAGAAGGTAGGTTCCTGAATATGAAAACTTCTTCATCACTATATCAAATGAAAGTTTAAATAAGGAAGATACTTATTGAAGAATATGTAAATAAAGAGACATAATTTATTTATGTATTAGGAAGTGGTGATTCAAACCTAATATGTAATTTATTTTCTTTTTAGCCCTTTTGTAATGAGAATTGCAATTGTAATGTAATTTGTGCTTGTTATAAGTGTAATATGAATTATGAATTGAATAAATGGTATTTCCTCTACTTCTGTTTTTCGTGTTTTCCTTTGTTTTCTTCCTCTTTCCACAACTCTTCATTTCCTTCTACTAATTGTCTCAAGCTTTAAATTGTTCCACATGTCTTAAAGTGTTTGTCAAATCTCTATGTATGTTTATGTCTCCCTCTTCGTTTCTCTTCACGCTCACATCATTACATTTTTGTTTTCCAAAATGATTTCGTTTCCTTTCTTGAAAAATATGGTTATTTATATCTCAAATGTTTTTCACTTCCCTTATTTGTGTTCCTTCATTCATATCCAAACTTCCTGTGTGTTTTTCCTTTAACCTTTCTCAAACTTTTCTTCTATGGATGTTGGTTTGTCTCTAGGAAAAGGAAGTCACTTTCCTCTCCTGAGAAGAAGGAAATATCAGCATCTGAAGTTGCCTCGATGGTGAGTGATATTTTCCTCGAAGCTTAGATAGCGCTGCAAGAAGTTCACCACAAGAGGTACCTTCTTACCGCTCAAATGAAGAAGTAGTGGAACTCTTGAGGATTGTCCTTAGATGTCTTTAGATCTTATGTCTAGGATTAGGTTCTTTTAAGTTTTCTTTTCTTTCCCTTCTTGCATTTTTCTTCGTAATCTTTGCTCCAAATAAATGAAATGTTATCATTTCCTTTTTCTTTGTCAATTTCTGTTTTGAGAAAATTTATCATGTTAAATATTTGTATGTTGTGTGATGGTTTTGATTTTTATTGCTTGTCTATGTGTTTTCATGCAATATTGCTTGATGTATTTCCTATATTTTTTTTATAAATAATTCACCCATTTTGATAATGATAGGGGAGAAAAGTAAAATATATAGTAATACAATTAAGTGCTTGCTTGTGTCTAATAGCTTCATTGTGTGCTTGCTTTCCATCATACGCATCATCTGCATCTTATTGTTGCAGCTGCATCTGAGTGTCACCCTTGTTTTGAAAGGCTTAACATCCTCTAAGAACCATGGTTTTTTCCATTAGGCTTGACATCCTAAGAAGAACAATAATCCAAAGGCTTTACATCTTGAGAAATTGTGAATTGTTAATCAATATACTTCATAAGAATCACATGCTTAACATCCTCGAAATTTGTGAATTCAATTGAAAATAATTGTCAAAATTATGATATTGTGTGTATGCCTTATCTGTTTGGTTATCTTTGTATATTTCCTCTTTAAATATCCCCTTTTGATTTTACTTTCATGTGTATCGAAAGTAAAATAACTTAATAAGTTTGAAACTCTTAAGTAATCATGTTTATCATATTCAGGGGAGTCCAAGAATATTGATTTATAAGTTTTCTTTTAGAAGATCAAATGATTATTAAGTTAAACAAGTTTCTATTATAACACTCACGGGGAACATTCTTTTAAATTTTACTTTGTGAAGGAAAATTGTTCATTAATTGTATAGTTGTTTGTCATAATCAAAAAGTGGTTTTAGCTACAATCCTCTAGTTGATATTTTGATGATAACAAAACAAACAAATAAGAACAATTATTCCATAACTGTATTTGCTAAATGTGCAAATTAAGTTAGAAAACAAAGAAGTATATTAATGACTATTTATTTTAAGGTACCATAAATTATGAGTAAGTTAGAGATAATAATCTAAGTGTTTCTAACATAAAATATTATCACCAAATAAATAAGTAATTATGTTTGCTAATAGATCAAGTCATATTATAAGCAATAAGTATTACATTAAGCAGCTGATAATCTCCAGTTCGAGTTAAAGCGTTAAAGTCAATGATTATTCCCCTAAAGACAAAGGAAAACAACACTACAATGATTATCTGTCTTTGACTAAAAACCCATGTTGATCCTCTTACCATAAGGATCTGATAATCTCCAGTGCCAGTCAAAGCGTTAAAGAAAAAGGAAATACAAGTCAATAGAAATAGTGGATTAATTCCTTGACTATAGTGAGGCAAAATCTCTCTTTAAGGGGAGGACTAGTATAAAAATCCTTTTGTCCCCTCTGTGTGTGTGTGTGTGTGTGTGTTAGTCTAATCTAAGTTCTTCATGATTCAACTTTATTTTCACTAAACATGCTTTATAATCCTAAGTTGAATGATTTGATAAGGAAGATATATTTGGTTAAGCAGTTAAACTAATTTTCAAAAATGGCAAAACACAATTCCAAACCCCATTTCTTATGTTTTCCATCACCTTCCAAAATAACTACCATTTTTATAAATAATCTCTATTTAATGTTTATTTATGGCATGGTCACCTTAAAGTATCATATAATACTCCATCTATTCCACAACGAGTGATTCAATTGACCATTTCACATAGATTAAGAAAAATGTAAGAAAATGATACTTTTACTAAATATCAGTATCAAATATTCGTGCATTTACGATTATCATTAATGCAAATTAAAAAATATAAAATTGAAAGTGATATATGTAACATTAATTAGAAGATACAATTGAAAAAATAATAATTAATATTTGGCTTAAATACATGTTTGGTTCCTTAACTTATTTTAAAAGTTTAGTTTGGATCATTCACTTTAAAACCAGTCAAATGGTCCCTTAACTTACAAAAGTTTAGGAAACT
This sequence comes from Cicer chorassanicum, assembly GCA_037974735.1. NCBI lineage: Eukaryota > Viridiplantae > Streptophyta > Magnoliopsida > Fabales > Fabaceae > Cicer > Cicer chorassanicum. The sequence goes on from JBBPBP010000002.1 coordinate 32,671,802, forward strand.
TGATCCCTTCCATTTCGATAGTGTAAACAATGTTAAACCTTGGTGATATGGCATATAAGTTATATACAGTGTTGAAAGCTTTTCCCGCCTCACTTCTTCTTCCCCAAATCAATTTAGGGTACACCAAGACTCAAAATTTCTTGTTCTTTATTCAAAATAGGTGAACACGGTGAACATATTAGTTAGTCTTCTTCCTCACAACCTTGTGAATTTGGAGATTTGTTTCAATGAATGAGTTGTATATAGCCATTGAAAGCTTTCCCCATTTCACTTCTTCTCCAAATTAAATCAAGGCTCATTAAAAGTTAATCTTTCATAAAATTTCTTGTTGTTTCTACGAAATAGGTGAATATGGTGAACAAATTCAATTAGTCTTCTTTCTCACAGACTTATGAATCTGGAAATCTGTTTTAAAAAATGGGTTTTCTAGTTCATGAAATGGAAGAAAATTTGGTATTTTTAATTATATTGATGTATTATGTGTTGGTGTAATTTGTATTTTGATATGTAATGGTATTTAAATAATGAAATCGATGTGACATTGTTGTTTTATGTGTTGATTTAAGAAGAAAACGACATTGTTGTATTTTGTGTGTGACATAGTGTTGAGTTTGATGAATAAAAATGTATTTAAAAAAAGTTTAGTTTGATACATTAACTTATGTCCAAACTTTAGTCTAGTCCATTAATTAATGTATAAAGTTCAGTTTGGTCCCTAATTCAAAATAGAGTAGATGACATGTCAAATCCTTATAAGCTACTAATTTGTCTTTTACTAACAAAGTAGACGGAATGGACCAGGTTTCATTAACAGACATAAGTTAAATGACCTACTTGATCACTTTTAAAGTTATGGAAGCAAATTGAACTTTTAAAATAAGTTAATGGACAAAATACATATTTAAGCCTTAATATTGCATTGTAAATTGAAAATGGTCATTTATATTGAGACAACTTTTTTTACAAATAGATCACTTATTGTAGAATGAGATAACAATAAAACACACGACGTATCATGCTTAACAGTCAACACCCAACTTTTCAGCCATATAACAAAATGGAAAAATCTAACAAGTTATTAGAGCACTTGTTAAGCATCCTAAAATAGAAATTTTATATTGAAAATTGTGTATTCAACTTTTAAAATGTCAAAATTTATTATTTTTAATATAAAATTTATACTTTTATATCTTTAATAAAGACTCTTAGGTCCATATTAAACCAATGGACTAACCATTAAATTACAAAATCTTATTAACATTGGATTCTGTACATGCTAATTGATTGGAGCCTGAAAAACCATCCTTGCATTGCAATTTCCCGATATTGAATTTATTTGCTCCCCTGTTTTGTAAGGCGTCCATGATATTGTATTTGGAAAAACTTGAGTTCAAAATTGAAAATAGATAGTTGTAAAAGAGTTTATAAAAAGTTACATCCTCACCATACAAGTCAATTTTATATGATGAAAAGTTAGACTCAATATAAAAACTTAAGATGGTATCAAAGTCTATCGATCAATCGACCACCATTTAATCTATTTGCTCCCCATTTTTGCAAGGCGTGCATCATAGTTACTTACTAACTCCATTACTATGTACGTACTCTCTCTAACTTAATTTATAAACAATTTTCTCTGTTAGCACATGAATAATGTTAACAACACACTTTTTGGCACACAATTTTTTAACACAATCTCTTTGATTGGTTAATATTCATATGGGTCTCACCAAATTCATATAAGACCTGTATAATTTAGTGGGATCTATATGAATTTTAACCAATAAAAATAATGTATTAAAAAATATATATTAAAAAATAACACCCTCTTTGTACATTTATTAAGGAGTTTTGATTTTATGTAAAAAATGAGTTGGTATGATGAAAATAACCTGAGCAAAAATAATCTTATCTTTTATTTTTTATCAACACCACATACAATAAATGCAAGTCTTGAAATCTTCACTTTGTATAAATTATAAACACCTAATGTGATTCTACAAATCACCAGTAAATGGAAGGCGTCCAGCAAAAAAGAAAGTCACAAAATATATTTCTAGTGAGTAAAACCACTTTGAACTATCAGTACTCTTTGATTGAAATATTCCACAAAAATATTTGGTGGCAATTAATTAATGTGATTATGCGAAGTTGAAACATGGGAATTGGTACAAGCTGTGGTACCATGTAATAATTGTTTCTCAGGAAAAGTAAGTAAACTTAATAGTTATGGAAGTATTAAATATTCGTTGAATTTAGATTAAAGGGTATTTTTTGAACAAATGTATTAAATAGGCTTAAATTTGTTGACTTTTCCTTATATTTAAGGCTAAAAGTTAGTGGACAAATTTGCGTATAACTAAAACCGGATGAAGTGCTTATGAACATTGCATTGAAAATTGGCACATTTACTCAATTATACAGTCATAAAAAAACATTAATTTGGTAGTTACTACTAAGTTATAAATTATAATTAAAAATAGATTAATGAAAATTGGTATATTTAATTTAAAATTCAAATCAAACACATCAATTTTTTATACTAAGTTTTACTTATATTTTAAGATAGAGACTGTACAAATAAACAAATTGTTGCTTAACTTGTGCGCATTTTCCTTACACACCCAATGTTTTAAAAGGAAGTCGTATGTCCATCCCTACATATTATAGGATTTTATTAAATAAATTATAAAAATTTAAAACATTGATAATAATATTAAATTTAACAACGAATTAAAATTTTCTACTTCATGATAGAGGGTTAATTTATTTTCTCCACATCGTAGTATTTATTGCTTACTAATAATGAGTTAAAGAAATGTAAAATAATTATGATTATTTTGAAAGAGATCAAATTTTGAAAAAGTCCTAAAAATTGGACAAAATAAGTTTTCTAAGAGAGATTTACATTTAGAGACCGAGGTGGAGTAACACCCCAACTTCTATTTATTATATTTGAGTCTAATGAATATTTGTTGGTTGTTTGGATACTTAGACAACAAAATATGATAGTTAAAAGACTCTTGGTTTCTATTTTGTAATAGTTAATCGATTAAGTAATAAGGTCAATCGATTAAAGTGTGCCTGCATAATTTCTACTAGTTTTCTCTTCTACTAATTGATTAACTCATTCATAAAAGTATTTAAAACTATGTAGTAAAAATACAAGAAATTGGGGTTTGAATTGTGTTTTAAAAACTACAAATTTTTACTTAGTTAAAAACAACTTGAAATTATTTTTCACACAATATAAGTTAACAAAAACTTTTTCAAGAATAATGAAACAGAAGAAAAGTAAAAGAGGTAAGAAAAACAAAATCTAACACAAGAATTTATACTAGTTCACCACCAAATTAGTAACAATGTCTATCCCTTCAACCTAGAAGATTTTAGACTAAAAATCAAACTAATTTATTCTTTTTAGCATTAGAGTATACTTTTGTCAATTTGACTATACTCTAGCCTTCTCAAACTTTCTATCTTATTGCAGTCAAGTTTTTGAGGAGATAACACATATTAGGCTAGTTTAAAAGATGATGAGCGTTTTGTGAAAAATATAAAGTTCTAACTCGTTTTTAAGGAGATAGGAATTTTAAGCTAAAAAATACAAGTGAAATAATTTTCATAAGAAAGGATTTTAATTCAAGTGTTCACTAGTTTTTCCAATTCCTGCACTTTATTTTGACGCGTGAATTCTTTTTCAATCACTAAGCAATTCATCACTATTTTCTCAAATCAATATTTATTACAATGAGTGAGTGATTTATTTATAGTCCTTTTGCAAAAGAGCCGTTGCATAAATTTCAGTATATATATATTGTTGCTCAGAAATTGTTGTGTGATTTGTACAATCTCGTACGACCTTGGACAACTGTGATAAATCCAAATTTGAAAACGGTTGAACATTCCTTTTGAGAAGGATTCTATTTTGCATCAATTTGTTCAAGAAGGAATATTTGACAAGAGGATCTGAGGATCTGGAACCGTTTACTAGATACACTTAGACAATTTTTGCATTTTGCTATTTAAAGGATTCAATTGTCAATTGAGCTCTAACGAACTTATTCATCAGAGAGTATCATTAGAAGATCTACATACTTAGAACAACATCATAAAATAAATTATTCTTTTATATATATGTTGTTATCATCAAAACATAATTAAGAGTTATTGAGCTTCAAATCATTTGAGTTTATTTAGTGTATTTGAGTCTTATGCATTATTTTTTAGTTGTTTTGATGTTTAAATTACAATATAGGACGGTTAATTGATAAAGTAATAAGGTCAACTGATTAAAGCGTGCTTGCATAACTTCCACTAATTTTCTTTTTTTCTCTAAATTGAATAAGTCATTCATTTACTCAAATTATATTAAGTGAAATTGTGATAGGCATAGTTTCCTCTTATGTTGAACTTTGTAATTTGGATTCAAGCCTTATCATGTCATCAAACTCAAACCCTACAAAGCTCAAAATAAGAGGAAACTGTTTTTTCAAATTCAATTATCTAACATCCTAATAAATATGACTTTTGGGAGTTTTTAAGGTTACTCATTTTCATTTGAGGGTTTTCCATCTTTGAAAAACTAAACATAAACACTTGAACACTCATAATTCATTCAATTCTAGCATAATTTTGATATCGTTCATAGAAATGTGACACTTTTTACCCAGATTTGCAGAAGAAACGTAAATAATAAAAAAAAAGTTGGTGAAAATTGAAAACTTTTATTTATTTCAAACATATCATACAACTTGTAAAGTGTATCAGTTAAACTTTTCCAAAACTTCTAGTAACAAAAATACCCTGAAACCCCTTGCCATTTGGTCAGACCCTAATGTAATTAGAATATATGGAATGCAAGTCTTTAATCCTTAACGTCACGTTGCGAGAACTTTAAGGAGATTCGTACAACATAGCACATCTAAAAAATGTTGGTTTGCATAGTGAGAATCACAACATAGGCATATAAAACATATAGAAAGAGCATAACAGGCGCTCAAACAACATACAACGTTATTTTATCTATTACCAATTATTATTAGCGTTTAATGTGATTTACTTATCATTAGGCATATGTATCACACAACATCAACATATTGTTGGGTATTGGGCTCCCTTCCTATGTGGAGAAAAGCCCAAATATTGTAGTCCATGTGTCTCACTTATTTAAGTGGATAGTGGTCTAATTAGGGTTTTAAGAGAGAGACTATTTTGAGAGAAAAGGCAACCACCAAAAGAGAAAATGGAAGAGTAAACCCTATTCCCGATTTTGTTAAATCAGTCTCCGAAAAACATTGATTGCGCATTCGTTAACCGTTGGATCGGGCTGAAAATTGGACAGTAGGTTTGCAACATTCAGGGCTTCGTTTTCAACGGTCGGATCGGTGAAAAGACGTCTGGAGAGGGAGAAATCAGGCTCGCACAGTAGCAGGTTTTTAGATGTTTTACTTCTTCTTGCTTTTCATTTGTAAGCTTTAGTGCTTTGTTATTTTGGCTGGTTGTAGGCCCACTTTGTGCATCTTTTTGAGACTCTCTTGTACCCTTATTTGATTATAGTGGAGCTATTTCTTTGGTCTGGACGACCCGTGGTTTTTTACCCTTTCATTGAGGAGTTTTTCCACGTTAAAATATCGGTGTTCTTTACAATCTTTTATTTTGATTAATTTGCTGCCATATATTTGTTGTTGCTCCTCACGGGTTCTTGCAAGTTGGGGGAATTTTATATCCGCTGCGTATTACTTGTTATTGTGTTTTCTGTGTTTATTCCCCATCAGAGTAGCATCAGAGCTCTTGGTTAAAGGGTTATTTGACTTGCTTGAAAGATGGAGGCAAATATGAATATAAAGATGGTATGCTTGAATGGTACTAATTACCATTTGTGGAAGGGCAAAATGAAAGATTTGTTATTTGTGAAGAAAATGCATCTTCCTATTTTTGGTTCTAAAAAGTCGGATACTAAATCTAAGGAAGACTGGGAATTTGAACATCAACAGGTATGTGGTTTTGTTAGGCAATATGTAGAAGATAATGTTTATAATCATATTGCTAATGAGACAAATGCAAAAACTATGTGGGATAAGATACAAACTTTGTTTGCCTCTAAATCAGGGAATAATAAATTATTCTTGCTGAATAGTTTCATAAGTTTGAAATATAAGGAAGGAACGTCTATTTCGGACCACTTGAGTGAATTTCAGGGGCTCCTTGATCAAATGTCTGGAATGGGTATCAAGTTTGATGATGAGCTATTGGGACTATTTTTACTTTTATCTCTACCAGAGTCTTGGGAGACATTTCGGGTTTCTATAACGAGTTCAGCTCCTAATGGTGTTGTTTCTTTGGAAACGGCTAAGGGTGGTATTTTGAATGAGGAGATGAGAAGGAAGGCACAAGGTTCTTCATCTCAATCTGAAGTTCTTGTCACTGAAAATAGGGGGAGAAGTCAGAAAAAAGAACCGAAAGGTGGTAGAGAAAACAGCAGAAACAAGTCCAAGTCTAGATACAAAAATGTGGAGTGTCATTATTGTCATAAAACACGGCACATACAGAAGAATTGTTTTCTGTGGAAAAAGGAGAACAAAGGCAAGAAGGGTAAGCAGAAACAAAGGGGTCGTGATGATGATAGTGATGATGACCGTGTTACTACTGCTACTAGTGATGATCTTGTTATTCTCTATGACTATGAGTCAATTAATCTTGTATCTGATGAGAGCATGTGGATAATTGATAGTGGTGCTACACTACATGTTACACCGAGGAAGGAGTTCTTCACATCTTATACTTCAGGTGATTTTGGAGTTTTGAAGATGGGTAATGATGGTGTATCTAAGGTAATTGGTGTTGGTGATGTATGCTTGCAAACCAACATGGGAATGCAACTGTTGCTTAAAGGAGTCAAACATGCTCCAAATGTTCGCTTCAATTTGATCTCTGTGCATATGCTTGATGAAAGTGGTTTTGATAATCATTTTGCTTCTGGAAAGTGGAAACTCAGTAAAGGTAACTTGGTTGTGGCTAGAGGGGAGAAAATTAGTAAACTGTATTGGACAAAAGCTTTAGTTGCGAAAGACAGTGTGAATGCCATGGATACGAAATCATCTTTGTGGCACCGAAGGCTTAGCCATATAAGTGAAAAGGGGTTAAATTGCTTAGCTAGAAAGGATGTACTTCCAGGATTGAAGAATGTAGATTTGGAGAAATGTTCTCACTGCATAATTGGTAAACAAACTAGAGTATCCTTCAAAAGGCATCCTCCTTCTAGAAAGTCAGAGTTGCTTCAGTTGGTGCATTATGACGTCTGTGGCCCTTTAAAGGTAAAATCTTTTAGTGGTGCACTTTATTTTGTTACTTTTATTGATGACTGATCCAGGAAAATATGGGTTTATGTTCTGAAGACAAAAGACCAAGTGTTGGAGAAATTCAAACAATTTCATGCTTTGGTTGAGAGGCAGACAGGCAAGAAGCTGAAACGTGTTCGTACTGACAACGGTGGTGAGTATTGTGGACCCTTTGATGTCTATTGCAAACAACAGGGTATAGCACATGAAAAGACTTCTCCTAAAACTCCTCAGCTAAATGGTTTAGCAGTGAGGATGAATCGGACACTTGTTGAGAGAGTGAGGCGTATGCTCTCTAAAGCTAAGTTGCCTAAACATTATTGGGGTGAGGCACTATACACGGCGGTGCATGTTATTAATCTTACTCCTACTGTCGCTTTGAATAGTGAGGTAACAAACAATGTATGGTTTGGGAAGAATGTCAAGTATGATCACTTGAGAGATTTTGGTTGCAAGGCTTTTGTGCATGTTCCGAAGGATGAAAGATCCAAGTTGGATGCAAAGTCAAAGCAATGTATCTTCCTTGGTTATGGTGAGGATGAATTTGGCTACAAGTTATACGATCCTATAAACAAAAAGGTTATTAGAAGTCGTGATGTAGTGTTCATGGAAGACCAAACTATTGAAGACATTGATAAGGTGGAGAAGACTACACCTGAGAGAGATAACGTCTTATCTGATGGTGATCCAGTTCAATCACCTGTTCCTGATTTGGATACTACTGATGGTAATGATCAGAATAATGAGCCACATGATTGTGTTGATGATCATCGACTTGGAGATGAGGTAAATACTCCAACTAGTGAAGATCATGAGTTGTCACACGATGAGAATCTTAATGATACTTTTGAATCATCTCTAACCCAACTCAGGAGGTCTAAGAGGCAGAGACAACCATCTACAAGGTATGTTTCTGATGAGTATGTGAATTTGACTGATGAAGGGGAACTTGAGTGTTTTCGAGAGGCCATGGAGAGTGAAGAAAGTCAAAAGTGGTTGGATGCAATGCATGATGAGATGAAATCCTTGCATGATAATCACAATTATGATTTGGTGAAGTTGCCAAAAGGCAAAGGGGCTTTGGAAAACAGGTGGATCTATAGAGTGAAACTTGAGAGTAACTCAAAGTCTCCGAGGTATAAAGCCAGATTAGTGGTGAAAGGTTTCCGTCAAAGAAAGGGTGTTGATTTTAATGAGATTTTCTCACCTGTGGTAAAAATGTCGTCAATTAGAACCGTGTTGAGTTTAGCAGCTACTCTTGACTTAGAGGTAGAGCAAATGGAAGTAAAAACGGCTTTCCTTCATGGTGATTTGGAGGAAGAGATTTACATGAAACAACCTGATGATTTTCTTGTTGAAGGCAAGGAAGACTATGTGTGAAGACTACTTCTGACCATTGTGTATTTGTTAGAAAATTTTCTAACGATGATTTCATTATCATGTTATTATATGTTGATGACATACTTATTGTTGGGAAAAATATTTCCAATTTGTAACATTTAATTGATTTTTGAAGGTCTATAGACATAAAATAGTAACCATGATTTAAAAGATAAATTATATAATTGATAATCGTAAACTCTATTTTTATTAGAGTTGTGTAGGAATTTTTAAACTTTTAACATTTTTTCCTACACATATTAAAAAAAAAATTCGAAATAATGTTCATGGTAAATATATGCATTGATAACTAATAAGAGAAACAAAACACAAATTTTTTTATTAGATTGACTAATTGTTATTTATTTTGGTAAATATATGTGACGACACTATAATAAAAAAATACAAAAGTTGTATATTGACTATTTTTAATGTCTAAATAAATATTTAAAAGTGTTTGAATATTTTTTATCAACTATATTGGTAACATTTAACAAAATATTGTGTATCAATATTTACTTATTTAATTTGGTTAACACTGGATTCCACGATTTCTACTTTTTATACACTTCAACGTATTATTTTATCAAAATAGTACGATTTCAGGATTTTGTCCTTAGAAAAAAATGTGTTGGGTTGTACAAAAAAACAATTTACTACTTGAAAAAACTTAAAAATATACATAACAATATCAATATTTCAGAAAATATATAAATTTTTGTCGAAGTCTATATCAGTAATGGTATAATAAGAAAAAATAGAAAAAGAAATTGTTAGCCTAATTCTAATAAGTGACAAGTGATAGATTTCGTAGATATTATAAATTTCATTAAAAGATTTTTTTTCTTCAGTAATGATACTATATAATATTCAATTTGAAGATATTTATGGAGGAATAACCATTATCAATAATAATGGAGGACCAATGAGTGTAAAATAATTATTTTTTATTGTATTGTAATTTGTAACTTATGGCAAATGAATAGTTCCACAAAATATGGGAAAAACGTATCAATATTTACTTATTTAATATCAAAATAGTAATATTTCACGATTTTTTCCTTAGAAAAAATGAGTTGGGTTGTAAAAAAAAACAATTTATTACTTGAAAAAAGTTAAAAATATACATAATAATATCAATATTTCCGAAAATACATAATTTTTTCTCTCATTCCATATCAATAATAGTATAATAAGAAAAAATAGAAAAACAAATTGTTGGCCTAATTCTATTTTATATCCCTCTATTTGATTTTAAATATTAATTTTTGCCTAATTCGTACCCATTATTATTGATAACTGTTATTCTTCCATAAATATGTTCAAAT
>JBBPBP010000002.1:32684367-32715211 GCA_037974735.1 Cicer chorassanicum
TTATAAATTTCATTAAAAAAAAAATTTCTTCAGATACTATATAATATTCAATTTGATATTTATGGAGGAATAACAGTTATCAATAATAATTGAGAACCAATAAGTGTCAAATAATTGATATTTATTGTATTGTAATTGGTAATTTATGGGACATGAATAGTTACACAAAATATGGGGAAAAGTATCAATATTTACTTATTTAATTTGGTTACTTTTATACACTTCAACGTATTATTTTATCAAAATAGTAAGATTTCACGATTTTGTCATTAGAAAAATTAGTTGGGTTGTACAAAAAAAACAAAAAAGTTAAAAATATACATAACAATATCAATATTTCAGAAAATACATAAATTTTTCTCTAAGTGCATATCAGGAATGGTATAATAAGAAAAAATAGAAAAACAAATCTCTTTTTGGAGGACCAATAAGTGTATATTTATTGTATTGTAATTGGTAACTTATGGCACATGAATACTTCCACAAAATATGGGGAAAAGGTATTTAGAAAGAGAATAGGAAAACTCTCTTTCAAGATGTATTTTCTTAGCTGAGGTGGCAAATGTTCGCTTACGTGGAGAAATAGAATGAGGTGGCAGTGGAGTCTGTTTTAAATATATATAATAGATGGGTTAAATGAGTTACACACAACCATATTTAAATGAGTAGTAATTGTTGTTGGGAAAAAATAGTTGGTTCTGTGTAATTGTTGATTAATACATTTCTTTTATGATGTATCTCATGAATTAAATAATGATTATGTGTTGTTTTATGATAAGTAATTAATGTTGTAAAATGTTGTTTCATATGTTGCTGATGATTGATTATTATGATTATTGATGAATTAACATTGATTGATGATAATTATTGTTGAATTCATATATGTTATTTTTGGTCTGTTAATAGATAAAATAATATCATATAAATGAATATTTTAAATAAATCATAGATTAATAAATTAGGTGATTAGGTAACATCCAACTACAGACAGATCTGGAGCGTCAATTCTAATATTTAGCTGCTAAGAAATTTTTTCTTTCTAGCTTTATTTCTTCTTCATCCCAAAAGAGAGGATAATTTGGGGCAATTATTTTTTTTGTCTAAAATCACTTATTTTACGTCGTTTTTCTCTATCATTTAATCTAAATAAGTGATTTTAAAACAAATCTATTTTTATTGTGTTTTTCTATTATTTCATCGTCTTAGTGCGATATTTTATTCATCACCTTGGTGCGATATTTTGTTCATCACCTTGACATTTTTCCGTCTTATTACAATGTTTATGTTGTTTAGATTGACAAATTAATTTTGATCTAGACCTGATATATTCTAAGGTATGAGTATTCGAGTCACTTTAGTTTTGTTAAATTTATAACGATTTTGCCATTTTATACTATTAACATGAATGCTTAAAGTTTGTTTGCATATTCATCTATTTTTAGCGTATTTGTATTTTTCATGATCAGAATTTAAGATTAAATAATTGGTTAAGATGATAATTAATGGATTTAAGTGAAATTATAAATGAATAAGTGGTTTAGTTATTCGATTATTTAGTAGGTATTCAATTAAGATGTGAAGATAATCGATTAAGTGCTTGTAAAAAACATAGCAATTGTTAAGCAATGACTATAATAATAAAATGAGGCAAATTGGAGATGATTAAACTAGGTAATCAATAATGAGTTAGTTACTAGAAGTTAACGATTGTTGATGATGATATGTGAAAGAATTTTGTTGATTATGTTAATTTTCTATTGTATTTTTTTTACAAAAAAGATAATTTATTAGGTAGTTAAATCTGTTGAAATAGAAGAGATAATATAAGGAGGACACTCGTCAATTCAGATTGTATATGAAGATATTAAAGTGTGCTTAGTTAAATTGTGTGCAGAAGTGGTAGCACTCATTTTTACGTATGTAACAGTAGTAAAAGCAAAACGTCTAAAAGGATGGCGATTTGAACAAAAAAATGTGTTCGTAACACTTACAGTGGAATAAAATATTGGATCTATTTTGCATTAAATTATATTAATTGAATGATATTATAAAATATACCTGACTATAAGTTCTTGATTCATGAAAAAATTTCTCCAATTATATGAAAACTTTTCTACGTGTATCTACATCGAGACTAGTTTTTGTCATCAATATTGTTATAGTGGAACAAAAAAATTGAACAATATGTATAATGTGCAAGGATAGATTTCTACCACTGAGAGATTATTCAATGTCTATTTGTAAGGACACAAACTCCCATCAAATAGAAGTAGTTAACATGTTTATTATTGAAAAAGTTTTTTTTTCTTTCGTGTACCACCGTTTATGAAGAGTAATGTAACTATTTAATTGAAAATATTTTTCTTTTCCTTCATATGACCACCCTTCATGAAAATAAATTAAACATGTTAATTATTGGAAAACTCTTTTCCTTCATCTTCCAAACTTACAATTAGATTCATATTCCATATACATTTATTTTGAAAACATACATTCATTCAAAAATATACTATGTTCAAAATGAATGAAACGGTAATTCTCAAATATATATTCCAAATATATATGCTCAATTTATATACATATTATTTGTATTTTAATTGCTAGAGAAAAATATAATAATATTCCACTTAGAAAAATTATATTTGACTAATTAAATTCTTCAATTTAATTATCAAACAATAAAATATTTATGTAGTAAAAACTAGAACACTCGTTAGTGTCTTGCCCTATAAGTTCAATGCTAAACTGGTAATAGATTAATCAAATTAATATATTAATTAAGGTAGACGTCTAACAACACTTCTTAAATCTAGATAGCATGAAGTACTATTTTACTTTCAAGAACCGCTAGAAGAATAATATAATATTTTCCTCTATAGTTACAGCTCTAGTTAACTCTAAAACATGAAATTATTGTCAAACTCTAATAAGCTAACATCTATTACTTAAATATACTCATTTTTTCTTTCATTCAATTTCCATCACTACAAAAAAAAGTATCTATTGTGACACTCAGATTTTGTGATGTTTTTTTATCTGTTACTAAAGCTACTTTTAGCTACAGTTAAGGTGTCACTGTTTCTGAAAATATTATACTCTTTTGTAAAAAATTAAATGCACAAAAATCTTCAAAAAGTAGAAAATTGTTTTCTCTTTCTTCCCATTTCTCTAGTGTTTCATTAAACCCATTTCACTTACTTCCCTCTCAGAAATTTTTCCACAATTCCAGTTATGGTGAAATCCTTTTTTTCATTTTCCCTCTCAGAAATCGCGCTTTGCTTCTCTAGTAACAATTCCATTTCCTTCATCCGCGAAGCTTTCGCTTTCGGCAAACCAGAGAGCCTCCAACTCCAACACCACCTCAAGCACTTCGCTCGCTCCAAAGAATCCGAGATCAAAGAAGTCTACAAAGCACACTACCAAGACTTCATCCTCGCCGTCAACGACCTCAAATCCCTCCTCTCCGACGTCGAATCCCTCAAGTCATCACTCTCCGATTCCAAACTCCAAACTCCAATCCTCGCCGTCGCGCGTTTCGAAGAACGTTAACCTTGCAATCAAATCAGTCTAAGCGTGTGTTCACCTTATGGAAGTTTGCTCCCGCGCTAATCATCACCTTTCCGGTGACAACTTCTAAATGGCGCTCAAGTGCGTTGATACAATCGAGAGAAATTTCTTGGATAAAACGGCGTTGTCGACTCTAAAGAAGATGCTTGAGAAGAAGATTCCAGAGATTTGTTCTTACATAGAGAGAAAAGTGAACAAAGAGTTTGGTGACTGGTTAGTTGGGATCCGTGTTGTGAGTCGCAATTTAGGTCAATTGGAAATTGGTCAAGCTTCATCGGCAAGACAGAGAGAAGAGGTTCTCAGAATCAAACAGCGCCAAGCGGAGGAACAGAGTAGGCTTAGTGTTAGGGATTGCATTTACGCTTTGGAGGAAGAGGATGAAGATGCAATCTCTGCGGGAACCGGAGATGACGGTTACGGTAACGGAAACGGAAACGGTAACGGCGGTGGAGTTTTAGGATTTCATTTGTCTCCGTTGTATAAAGCTTATCATATTCGTCAGACATTAGGGTTAGAGGATCGGTTTAAGCAATATTATTTTGAGAATCGGAAGCTTCAGTTGACTTCAGATTTTCAGGTATCGTCGATGACGCCTTTTCTTGAATCGCAACAAACGTTCTTTGCACATATTGCAAGTTTCTTTGTGGTGGAGGATCGTGTTTTGAGGTCCGATGTGATGGACCTGCAAGGTCAATTGTAATTAAGGTTCTTATTGGAATTTTGTTCCTTAATTCTCAGATTAACGTTAAGAGTTAATTAAGAGTAGTAGCTATTTACTGATTAATTATAGTTTGTGAAAGGCGGATGCCGATTTTTCGGCGCCATCCCATCAAAGGAAAGATAAAGCTAGCAAACCCTATGAGCAAGCTGGTAGGCAAATTTTTCAGCCGGGGTCTGTAAAGGTGGTTATGGCTGGAAGTGGATGTGAAAACAGAGAAAAAGTGGATCATGTGTAATAAGTGGATGCCTTTTTCTTTGTTTGACAATTGATGAGTGGTTAAATGGATCTGAATAATGGTGGTTTTGTTGGATCTGATTATCAATATTTGCAAGAAATTTTTTAATTCTCAGTTTTATCTGATCTGATTGGTTAAATGGAGATTCTAATCTGTTAATTGCCTTTTAATACAGGTCGTTGAAGCCATTCATCCCGGGAGACCAAATGTTTCCAAGGTACTTTCATTTATGTTTTTATAGTTTCAATTAAATCAACAAATATTATGACGATTTCATTATTTTAGTTAGCAATTTAAAATTTGTTTGTTAAATGGTTAGTAATTAGGAATAATAATCTCATGTTATTGAGTGTTTGTTGATTTATTGATGTGTTGTGAGTGGTATGTAGGCTGAGCTTAAGGAGAAGTTGGCAAAGTTGTATGACGTCAAGGACCCTAACACTGATTTTGTCTTCAAATTCCGTACTCATTTTGGAGGCGGGAAATCAACCGGTTTTGGTTTGATTTACGATTCAGTTGAGAATGCTAAGAAGTATGAGCCCAAATACAGACTTATCAGTGTGAGTCAACATACTCCATAATTACCTTGTTGATTTTGTTTTTAACTCTTATGTTATATACTGTACATTGTTGTAGTTACTGCAATATCATTGATGTTAAATCCTTCAATATGTGTTCTATATGTTAACGGTTGCCTTGCTTTCTAGTATTATTTGCTTATATAATTGTTCTAGTTTTTTCTTTACAATTGTTAGAGTTCAGTGGTATCTGTGTTTTTGTTTATTTTTTGATGTCAGTTTTCCATCCAGAGCAGAGAGTAGAGTTACAGTTGCTAATTGTCAAATCACACACTTCATATGTTTGTTATAAGACATGCTAACAAAGCCTATTTGAAACATTATTTAAAGCCTGCGTACATCAGGTCCTGCAATTTTATCTCCTCTAGACTTGCTATGTGGATAATCATTACGTTTGCTTTGAGACATTTCTGTTTTTGATGTTTACTCTTTATATTCCAACTCTTAACTCGAATTCCTGGAATGTGCATGTTGTGATGTAAATGAGAATCGTGAAAAGCACAAAGAAAACATTGTAGAGGAGAACACTAATGATGAATCAAACAATAGCTCCAGGAAAACCAATGATAAAATCACATTACAACAAAATGACAAGGTTTTCTTTCTATTTTTCTTCTTGTATTGTGATTTGTTGGTGTTTTAATTGCCTTTGAGTTGGTTAGGTGATCCAAAATCAATATGTTGTTTGCATTCACAAACACTGTTCTAACACTTGGGAAGCCATTTCTATCTACCTACAGGCTCCAGTTTCAGGTTCCAAAAAGCCAGCAGAAGATGGTCAATTGATATTTCTTACAGCAGGTGAATATTCTTCTTTTAGTACTAATAACTTTTGGCATGGGAAAAGAGTTGGTGAAGGATTTTATTTTACAAGTAGAAAATTCAGCTAAGATGTATCACGTAAGTTGTAGCACTGATTCCATTTAACTCTTTTGTGTATTTTTTTATAGTAGTATACATTATCAGCACTGATTTGACTAATGTATTTTTTTATATATAATTTTTAGTACAAAAATATTGTCAAATAGTGGCTATAACATCGTTATAGCACTGCAATGTAGGGTGATTTGAACAAATAGTTATTTTCTACTATTTGCGATTGACAACACTGGTTATATGATTTTGGCTCTTCTAAATTGAGTTGTTAAAAAGTGAGGAAGTCATGAATTGATATTGAAATATAAGAATGATCAATTATGCACGTATAATATGTATGGTTGATTTTTTCATTGATGAGTGATATTACTTACTTTATACTATAAAGTGAACAACATTGTTTACTTTACGCTATAATATTTTTTGTAGTAGGGTAATGACAAGTCCCTTCTCTTTTAAAATTTAATTCCTTACACGATGTAACACTTTTACTTGGTTCAGCAGCCACCAATGCTTACAAATTGATTCTTCGTCTGCAGGATGGACTTTGGTGATTGGTCTGAGAATAGCAGAGGTACATATAACAAGTGGGACGGAATAGCTCGTACTACAGCACAGGTATATTTTTTGTCTTAAAATATATGTAGCTCCTCACAAACACTGACGTGTTTTTGTAGTTAAACTTTTACGTTTTCGTGAACTGTCAAATGCCTCATTAGGACCTGTTATGTTCATATCACTTGATTAATTTTATGATCATAACAAACCCCATTTTAAACTACCAGTGAACTGTGACATTGATATGTGAATAGTTATGTGTTTGATATGGAATCATATGATACACACTTTAATGTAATGGGGCTTTCATTCAATATTTGAACAAGCGCTAAGCTTTACTCAATTTTTAAGATATTCAAACTACACTCTTTTTTAACAAGCCACACTTGAGCCAGACTCATGCTTCAAGTGCTTGGCTCGACCTGACTCATTTACCCTCATTTTAATCATTGATTTTTGTTTGGTTCTTAAAGATTGAGGTATTCTCATTTTAATCATTGATTTTTGTTTGGTTCTTAAAGATTGAGGTATTGAGAATGAAATCTAGTTCATTTGGTCAAAAAATAATTTATGGTACTACATCAATAAACCACTTTATCTAACAACTTACTATTGAGTTTTACATGTCTTTTTCATATGACCTTAGTATAACTAACTACTACTATATCATGATTCTTACAAGTTTTAAGCACACAACTGATTTTTTTTTTCCATGTAGGTTTATCTTGGAGCATGGACGACGATTTTGGTCTCCCTCGACAATGTTGGAGTTTGGAATCTAAGAACATAAAACCTCGACTCATGGTATCTTGGTCAAGAAACATACATCAGGGTTGTCAACCCAGAGCCTAGTAACAAGACCGAGTTTCCGATTCCCGACAACGCCCTTTTCTGCGGCGCCCTTCAACACTTGCAAAAGTATGTTCCATAATCCTTCCTTCTCTATCAATTACCCTAAGTTAAAAAAAAGCGCGAATGTTGTTAAATGTTGACGTTGATTTCTTGTTTCAGGCCTCAAACAATTTCTTCAACTGCTTCAATCAATGGATATGAGCTGAAGTTATTATTCACTTGGGTGATGTTTGTATGCACCATATTCCACATTTTTCAGTAGAAGCACGTTCCAGTTCATCATCGTCTCTTAATTAGTTGCTTGCAAAAAGGGTTTGGTTTGTTGGTGAGGTGTTTGTGGTTGAATTTTTATTTCTTAATTTTGTTTATATCTTTCAGTCATTTTGACACATATTCTTCCTATTTTAGCTTAATGTTCCAAGTTTAACATGAAAATCTTGCATTTAATAGAATTAGTAAAATTAAATTATATTTTATTGTATGTTTCAATGACATTAGTTAATAAAAATAAATTAGAAATTTAAATTTAATTTACTGGTATTAATAATTTAGAATTACAATTAGTAGGGAGATAAAATAAATTTAATTTAATTTAATAAATAATAAAAAGTTTTAGTGACAGACAATACTGTAGGCATAGATTGATTTTTTATTTATATTTTTCTAGGTTTTAGTGACAGAAAATACCGTAGGAATAGATCAATTCTTTACTTATATTTATCTAGTTTTTAGTGACAGTCATTACTGTAGGTAGAAATAAAAAACATGTAGTGACAATCGTCAGAACATGGAGTGACACTCCTCAAAGTGTAGCATGACGCCCCCCTTAAAATTGACACTAGATTTGGGTGTCACTCAAAGTATTACTGACCTTTAGCTACAGTTTTTGACATTTAGTGACAAAGTTTGTGTGTCACGATAAGTCAATTTTTTTGTAGTGCATGCTCAGGTTTTTCAATTTATCATAGAGTTCAAACTCATTACTAAGAATTGACGGATCCCAACTTGACTAATCATTAACTACACAAGTATTTAATTGTACCTAATGTCCTTTCAACTAGCACCATAAGGTATTAGGTGTCTGGAATTAAAATACAATAAATAATTTATTAATTACTATGATAGTCTCAAGTCAAATAAAATTTATTATATTTCTTCTTGAGAGTTTTCTATTGATAGATTAAGGTAATATTAAAAATCTCAATTGAGTCAGTTCAATGATCATATCAACACATATGCATCATCTAAATATGTAATTTAATAAATGAGATCTATTAATCTTTATCCAATAAAGATCATTCCATATATATCGATCTATCCTGATTATTGATGTCCTACTTACAATAATCCTGCGATCAAGAACAATTTAGGTTAAAATGATAAAAGACTTGTTTCTCATTATCACAATCTCTATCACGATAACAAGTTTATTATTTTAATGAAGGACACATCAAATTAACTATTTATAAAATAGTAAAAATGATAATGAAATTTATTATTTTATTAAATCTAAATTGGTTACATGATTGATTAGGTATTGGGCATAACTAATTATTCCCAACACAAAAGTCGTTAGCAACTAAATCAAAACAAAAGTTATCAGTTGTAAGTCCATGAATAGCTCGAATGACATTAAGAGAGTCTCCTTTCATGTTGATGAGACAAAATCCCAAATCAAGAGAAAATTGAAGAAAATAATGCATCCCCAAAGCTTTCTCTATACATGAGTCTAGTAGAGCATCAAATTTCCATGTAGCAACCGCTAGTACAACCTCTTCAGTATCTCTGATGATTGCTCCAATGCCCCAAGTATTTTGGATTGGGCCAGTAGAGTCAACATTGATCTTATAGTTGTTGTATGAGGGAAGTGACCAATTGTTGGCAAAAGCTTCCTGGTGTGGAGTGATAGCTCTAAGACGGGAGTGCAATAGCAATTTGAAATCTATAATGACTCACAAGGCCTTTTGAACCGCCTCCTTCAATTCAAAACGCTTTCCTTCAAAACATAATTTATTCCGAGAGTATCAAATACTACAGAAGATGAACAAAATTAGTTCAATGATATCAGCCAATAATTTAGAAATAATATTAGTAACCTAGAAGAAGGAAGAAGAACATGAATTGCTAGACTTGATTCTCTTTAGGAGGTGCTTTTTAACAGATATCATGTTATGCAGGATATTCCCTTCCATATGTACTTGAGGAGTGTTGAGTAGACTATGAACTTTTCCACGTTTTGATAGAATGATAGGCACTCTTAGCTGAGAAAATGCCTTAGTATGAAGGCCATGCGCTAAATGTTTTGATCATGTTGACAGAAGGCCTAAAAAGGTAGTTGTTAGATTTAAGAAGCCTTAAAGGGGAGGAAGTTGCTATACAACAACTTAGAGTCCAACGTGCTAAGGTCCAACAATACTAATTGAGAAACATAAGATAAATAAGAACTAAATGGTTTAGGGGACCATACCTTGTATCCATTTTGGAGCGGCAACCAATTATCCTCCCAAATACTAATTGAGTGACCCGTAGCAACTCTCCAAAGGAAACCCTTATTAAGAATGGTTCACCGCAGAAAATAATGTACTTTAAGGACTCTACTCAATAGGATTTAGGGTTGGAGAGAATACCCCATCCATATTTGGCTAGGAGGGAAATATTGAATGCTCTAAAGCTACGAAAACCAATGTCCCCTTCAATTTTAGGTTTGAATTACATAAATCAATTAATGAAGTGAATTTTCTTATTCTTTCCCTAATAATAGCCCCACCAAAACTGCTTAAATATGGATTCAATTTGATCACACAAACCCATAGGTAATAGGAAACAACTTATTATGCACATGGGAATAGATTAGGCAACAAATTTTAAGAGCACATATTTTCCTACCGATGACAACAACTTCTCTTACTAACCATTCAGCTTCTTTCAAACTAGCTCTTTGACATATTCAAAAACTTCTAGCTTAGGTCTCCTCACATATGAAGGAAGGCCAAGGTACTTGGATGGAGTCTCAACCTCCTTAAAAGGTAACCATATTTGGAAATTATTTTGTTTGTCTAAAAGGAACATTTCGACTGAAAGAGATCTCATACTTTTCTAGGTTGATCGATTAGCTAGAGGAATCTTGGTACACATGGAGAATAATCTTGAAACAAACAACATCAACAGTTGCTCTGCAAAAAATGAGATTATCATCTGCAAAGGAAAAGATGGGAAATGGACGAAGCTCCCAAAGAAATTTTAGTGTCATGGATTTCACCTTTCTTATGTGCCCTGTTAATAAAACCCGAAAAAAATATCTACATATAAGATAGAAAGGTGAGGAGACAAGGGGTCTCCTTATTTTAGTCGTCTTTGAGGGGTGAAACTTTGGCAAGGTCCATTATTCAAAAGGACTAAGAAGGAGACTAAATAAACACAGCGCATAATCAAATAAGGCAACGAATGAGGAAATCCCATACTTTGGATAACATCATTTAGAAAAGGCCATTCAATAGGATCATAGGCTTTCAACATATCCCATTTTAAACCCACAAAACTAGTTTTACAATAAGTGATTTCCCTCATAAAATGAAAAGTGTCACAAGTAACTAGAGCACTGTGTGTGATTAATCTACCAAGTACAAAAGCACTTTGAGAATTGTCGATAATATCAAGTATGTTACTTGCTATTGT
The DNA here is from genome assembly GCA_037974735.1 of Cicer chorassanicum. NCBI lineage: Eukaryota > Viridiplantae > Streptophyta > Magnoliopsida > Fabales > Fabaceae > Cicer > Cicer chorassanicum. The sequence goes on from JBBPBP010000002.1 coordinate 32,695,430, forward strand.
AATATTGAATAGTAACGGAGATGATGACGATGATGATATGTTACGCTTCCTATAACCTGTGTATTTCTAGGTAAGGTATGTTAAGGGTTAGTTAGTTATAGTCAAAAACTTAGATATCCTTGAAGAAGACATTGATAGTAATGTCTTATGTAAAGGTCGTGTACCGTTGGAATGCTCCCATTGAAAATTATGTCACCCTAATGAGACTCTTTAATTGTGGGGTAACAAGTGACTCTCGACCCATCTCAACCATAATTTAGATGAATTCATATTGTTGAAGTATATAATGATTAGGGTGCATAATATTATTTCTATGCATTGATAATGATAAGTTATGATATGTCAAGTGTTATTTTGATAGTGCATTTAATTATTATACTCATCTCAATTTATCCCTCTGTGTATGATGAATCACCTTCATTTGTTTTCCTTGTGGATGCTCTCACATCATTTGGGCGGGTAAATGATGAGTTACCAAGAAAAAATGGAATCGATGAAGAATGTAAGGAGTGTTTTATATGTTGTGATCACATTTGATATCTTCCATAAAAAAATGTAATAATGAGGGAAGATATCAAATGTGATCACAACATACATAACACTCTTTACATTCTTCAACGATTCCATCTTATCTTGGTAACTCATCATTTACCCGCCCAAATGATGTGAAAGCATCCACAAGGAAAATAAATGAAGGTGAATTTTAGTGTATGTCGTGATCACATTTGATATCTGAAGTAGTAATGTCCATTTACAAGGAAAGGGTATTTGAATTGTAAATTCACCTTTTTAAATCTCCTGTTAAAAACTTAAGAAAATAACTCAAGATTGATCTTGGTTCTGAAAAACAGAAAGTGGAGAACGTTCTTGGTTCTGAAAACAGAAAACGGAGAACGTTCTTGTTAGTTAAAATCAACAATTTAACTTATCTATTTAACTTGATAATCAAAAAGACTAAAAGTAAATAGAGATAAGAGAAGAGATATCACACAACGATATATCCTGATTCACCCAACTCAGGCTACGTCCAGTCCTCACAATTGTGAGATTTTCCACTAAGTGTTCAAACGGATAACGTTCTTGGTTTTACAACGTTCTTGATTTTACACCTTTAGTTCAAATCAACCTTGATCTGTTACACAACAATTCATTTCCACCCAAAAAGGGATTCAATCAAGTCACCTATCAATCTTTAGAGAGGATTTTACACTTCACCTTTTAACCATAAAAGGATTTTCTACAAACTACTCAAACTATAATCAACACTCATAGTCTTGAGTTTACACAGTAATGATTTAAAGTGTTTGGCAGAATCTGAGTAATCTCAACACTTGTTTGAGGTTAGATTCTTTACAAAAGATTCAATAAGATAATAACAAGAGATTCGAGTATGAATAGCACTAATTCTTTTGATGGATGAGATACTTTCGAGTGTATGAATGTAAATAAGTGATGAGTTTCTTAGCACTTGAAGTTCTAATTTTTCCTTGAGCTTGGAGTTCCTTTTATAGGCTTCAAAGAGGTTCATGACAACTAATATGACCGTTGAAAAGGGTTCAACTGTCATGTGTAAGATTGTGGGAAAAAGTCAGATTTCAAACCAAGAATGTTCTTGACTGAACATTCTTAGTTTTTTCTGTCTTCTGCAAAACTTCCAGATATGATGCTTTCTTTTCATCTTTTTTGGTCGGTGTTTGAGGTTGCTTTATCATAAGTATAGATGTCTCAAAGTCATAATGAAGTTTCAGTTTCAAGAACGTTCTTGACTTATAACTTAGAAGCTGGAGAATGATCGTTCTTGAACATAGAGAATGATCTTTGTCATTTTTGCTTTGAGTCATGCCTTTTATTCTTTGAACTTTTGGAGTGTTCCTTTTGCTAATGTGAGAGCTGTGCATTCCTTGTAAAGTACTGGAAATGCATTTGTAAATTGCAGGAGCTTTCCTTGCATTAACAGATGATTTGAACTTTCTTGATGAAATGAAAAACATGGAGAACGTTCTTGGTTTTCTAGAATCTTCTCAAGAACGTTCTTGGTTCTGGTTGTTCATTTTTTGCTTTTTCCTTAACTGATTTTGCATGCATTGCTTAGTACCTATCTTGGATTATCTCACTCAAAAGCAAATGTTAAATTAACACATCATTTAGAATCATAATTAGAGTCTTAATTAACCTTTGTTTGTTTACATAAAAACAATTAATTGAGATTTTGTCTTAACAATATCTTCCTTCTAGCGTATGTCGCTCTGCTTTAGATTGGTCAAATGTCCAAGAAATAGGTTAATCTCTATCATAAAACTCCCACAATGTTTTCGTTGTTTAAATGATCTTTGAGTGGGAATGCGTCCACATTGTTTGAAGGCATCGTCTATAGTCCAAAAATAAAGGTAAACAGTCACCAACCGAACATATAGCATTTATGAATTCATAAACAACAATTACTAAGGCATATATATATCAAACACGAATAACATGTCAAAGCACCTTAATGCAATGCATACATATCGTAGCACGTGATTCATGAATAATCCTTGTACACGTGAACCTCTTGCACACGTATCCTCTGTATCCAATGTGAAGTCCTTCTGGACAGTTACAACTTAATAATCCTTACAAGGATATAACAACCCCTCCAAACAGATCATTTGTGGGTTCCAACTCTATGGAAAACCATATGGAAAAAGTATTTTGTAGATGGAGTTATTAAAAAACTTTTCTTTCAAAACTTATTCAAAAACTAATAATTTTCATTACATATTTCACAAAGCATATTCTTAACAAACATCATCAATAAATTTTATAACGCATAGCATAAGCACACATGTTTAACAGTTATAAATAGACATCAATCACATAATCTCAAACACACATATCAACACATAGTAAATTCCTATATGTGAAAACCATAAATTGGAAGGAGCCATAATCTCGCAGCAGTGTCGCAACAAGCACAACTAAAGTCTTGATCGGATTAAAACCTTCAATTCCATAATATGACTAAGTCAAAGTAAGTCCCGGAGACCTTAACTACTTCTCTATTCAGCAAACTTTCCTAATCCCCATACAGTAAGTTTTCTTCACTACAATAACTTTGACAATAATCAACGATCGAAGACAGACAAACATACACGTTTTAATTTTTTTTATCAAAGCTCAACTCATACTATATTTAAAATCAACGAGAACATTTTCCAACATCTTGATTCTTTTGAAAATTTATATTAATTCAAAACTCAAAGTCTTTTGAGATAAACCAAATCATAACAATTGAATTTTAAACATAACTCGATACTTTGTTTTCCAAATTTCCTAAAAAATATTGTTATGACATCATTATTTCCATTACTTTTTCCATTAAATTTTTACATCCAATAAACTAAAATATAAATAAAATAAAAAGTATTCTCCCCACTGTTATTCGGTGCCAATAGGCTCAATTTTTTTTTTATCGAGACTAGAGGAGTTAATATTTAACTACAACATAAAAAATTTAAAAAATTTCTTCAAAAACTACATATTTAATGTCAAAATTCCAAATTTCAAATTTTGTTTTGAAACTTACTAACTTAATCAAATTTTTATTTTTTCAAGTACCAACTTTAGAGTAAAATCAAACCATCTAATTTCTCAAACAAATTAGTTTCCAATTTAAAATTTTTGCTCATAAAACATCAAATAGGTTAACATTTGAAATTTTTATAACTTTAATAATAAAAACCAATTTTGTAAAGGTTCTTACTTCAACTCAAACTAATTTATTTGAAATTAGCTCGTTACATAACCCAAACACTTAAAAAAGACAATCCTCCTTTTTAACCCTAGGGTTTGGTCACTACAAATTAGGAAGGGGGTTCTTTTCTTGCTTTGCAAGTAACACAACAACACTACAACAACACTAATTTCACATTTAAAAAAAATCAAGAAAAACATTTTCTCCCCCCTTCATCGAATGCTCACGGTTTTGAAAGAGGAATGAGAGGGTTTTGTGCTTTCATTTCATTTACATAACAACAACAATTAGCATGTAGAATGATTAAGAACACAACAAAAAATTACTCCTCCCTCCCCAACACTATTCATACCCGCAACCAACGGACAGAAATAGAGGTAAAGTTGTTTCTCACTTCGACTTTCCTAGCTCAAAATACTCCCTTTGGGTAGTAGAGAAATTTTAAAGAGAGGAGGAAGACAACTACTGAATTGGTAATGTAGAACGGAGCGAGGGCTTTAGCCCTAAAAAATGCCACTAGTATACACAGCGAGGGTTAAAGCCCCCAAAATTTGCTTTTCCACATTAGGAAGGATTCAAGGCCTTAGAAATGTTTGTTCACGTAACTAAATAGTGAGGGCTTTGACCCTCAGTCAGTTAAAAGTTTCATACCAGGGACTTTGACCCTAGGTGATAGGGATATTTCAAAAATTCTTTTTCGCACCCTTATTTTTGTCTGAGGGATTTGGCCCTAGCAATTTTTTTGTGTTGCATCTCCTTGGAGTATTCCCTCGCAAAGTCAAAAAACCCAATATTTTCCTAGGGCATAAGCCCTGGAAAAATAAATTCACTGATTTGCAAGTGTTGTAACCCTCGAAATGTCCAGGCAAGTTCTTAGTGAGAGTTAAATGGCCTAATCAAATTTTCTTGGGCATTTTTAGCCCTATGACTGACCCTAGCAATTTCACTAAATTCTTGTAGTGATAAAATGCGTCTGCAAAACAAATTAATTCTAGTTTGGGAACTTTGAAAAAAAAAACAAACCCATATCCGTTGTACCTCTAAGGTAACAAAGTATATGTTTGATTATGTTCCAATGTCTCCATGTAGGTGAAGAACTATATTTTGCGAATAGATTAAGAGAAAATGATATATTGGGACGTGTATAATTAGCAAGATACATTAGCAATCCGATTGCACTAAGATATGGTACCTCAGGACCAAGTAGTTCTTCATCCTTTTCTCGAGGTTTGAAAGGATCTTTATTGTCATCTAGTGATCTCACAACCATTGGAGTACACAACATATGAGATTTGTCCATATAGAAACATTTTAGCACTTTTGTTATATACGCTTCTTGATGTACAAAAATTCCATTATTCAAATGCTCAATTTTTAGTCATAGAAAAAACTTTGCCTTCTTAAGTCCTTCATCTCAAACTCCATCTTCAAGAAGTCTATAGCATTTGGAAGCTCTTCAGGATTTCGTTTCATATTCATGTCATCAACATACACAACAATAGCAGCAAATTCATTTCCAGATCTTTTTAAAAAAATGCATGGACAAATTGAGTCATTTTTGTATCCTTCCCCTAACAAATATTCACTAAGACCATTGTACCACATGCGTTCAGATTGTTTTAGTCAATAGAAAGACTTATTCAATTTGATTGTGTAGTCTTCTCGATAGTTTGAACTATGTGCCTTAGGCAAATTAAATCATTTGGTGAGTTTCTTGTAAATGTCACTACTCAACGAGCCATATAGATATGCAGTAGACCATCTATCATGTGCAAATTGAGCCATTCATGTGCTATTAGGCTAATTAAGTATCGAAAAGTGTTTGTATCCACTATAGGTGAATATGTCTTATCAAAATCAATCTAAGGTCTTTGTGAAAATCCTGGAGCAACAAGTCGGACTTTGTACCTTACAATTTCACCATTCTCATTTTATTTTCGCATAAAATCCAAATTGTATCCAACTGATTTCACACCTTCAAGTGTTCATACTACAGGTCCAAAAACTTTGCTCTTGGTTAATTCAATTTTCCAACCATAGCCAAGAGACAATAAAGGGATGGTACTCCATACACTTCTCCATGTGAAACATGGATTATGGCCTAGACTTGCCTCCAAGAAACCCTCAAAGGGAAATATTTAGATTTGAAGATTTGTGTGAGTAAGGAGCCGAATGAGCTTCCATCCTTGTGCTATCGAATATGACAAGGTTAAAAACCAAGGTGATGAAAATAAAAAAATTCAAAAATATTAAAATAAAAAATAAATAAAAAAACATTATTAAAGTGGGGGAAGAATAAATTCAAATGTGATGCCAAAAAAGCAATAGATAACCAATTAAAATATATAGATCGTACAAAAGAACGTAAATGAAAAAGAGTAATTCTTAGAGTGAATTGATCAATGCATAATTCCCTATTAAAATATGAATTTAGTTTAGGTTAAATTACTCTTTTAATCTCTCATCTTATTTTCTGATTTTATTTTAGTCTCCTAATTACTTTTTGTTCCGTATTGGAGACTACAGTAAAATTATAAAATAAGTTAAAGGACAAAAAAGAGTAATGTAGCATTTAATTAATATACACAGCTAGTGTAAAAAAAAATTTACACCGTCAATTAGTCACAACAGTTAGAATATTAGTCTTATTTGACTTTTTTAATAATTACTTCTAAAATTATGCATATGAATAGTTATGTCGATTGTATTAAAAAAAATTACATATATAAAAGTTAAACTCTTAAAATATAACATAAGAAAATGGAAATAACAAATCTAAAAGGAAAAGAGGATATTTCATTTCAATGCAATTTTCAGAAGAAAAAAAAAGTCATTGTTTTGTAAAGTTAGGTTGGTTTGTTGAGGGAGTGTGAGATTAATCTATTTGTGATAGTAAATGAAGGATAAAAAGATTTAAATGATATTGTAAATTGGATAAAATTGCAAATACAATAGTTCAAATGAAGGGTAAATTGGAAACAAAAAATTGCCTTGAAACTTAGTAAAAAAAAAACCTCAAAATATAGTATTCCCTTTATATAGATATAAATTATCATAAGTTACAATTTGTTTGGCTAAGAAAGTACACTTGCCCTGCCATCAAGTATGAATTGTTTTTTTAGTATTAGCATAAGTGTTTTACTTTGATCGCGTGACAATCATACGTGAATATTGAGCATGGTGAAAAACATAAGAAAGAGAAGATTTAAATTGTATTTTTGAAATAGTTTCTTTTTTATCAAAAACTTGTTCTTTTAAAACTTGTTTTAAAAGAAATTTTGTTGTAAAAACTTAAATTGAAAGTTTAAAATAAAATAAAAAAAGAGTAGAGAAGGAGAAGATCACCATAAAAAATTTATATGGGTTCACTATATCTTTACAGCTATGTGTAATCTCTTCAATTTGAATGATTTTTCACTAAAATCGATTGACAAAAAGTTATTAGAGTATACTTCAGCAAATTTAATATTATACCCTATTATTTCCTAACTTCTGACTCAGTACTGTCAAACCTTTAAGTAGAACACCACTCCTAGGAAATTTATAAGGTATGTGCAATATGACATGAAATAGATAACTCTTTGTAGGATGATAAATTATTTAAACTCAAACACATTGAATAATATGAGATTTCAACTCATTTTGTGACTCTTGAAGTATTTTGCGTTCAAGAAATTATTTTGATGATGTTGCAAGTGCTCGCGAAGAGGTGAGTTTCCTTTTTGAAAAGATCTACAAAGAATTTACATAAGTCTCGTTCTATTCAATAATAGTCGCTTTTCTTTTTTAATGTAGATTGTATTTGTTAAGGGTGTAAGTGGACAAACTAAATCCAATCAACCCGAATATCCAAACCAAACCAACTCAGAAATTACCCAATATTTTTTGTTTGGGTAAAAAAATCAAACCAAACCAATGTAAACTGAAGATTATTGGTTCGTGTATCGAATTTTAGTTATAAAAACTAATAAAAATCGAACCAAACCAACACTATTCATATATATATATATATATATATATATATATATATTAGATAAAAATCTGACCCAATAAGACAAAAAAATAATGTTTATACAACAATCAGGTCCATTAAGTTAAGTCATATTACAAACTCTAGTTTGATATCATCACACTCACTGACATACTTTGTTAGAGGGATGGATGATTGAAATGATCGTAGTTTGTTAAAGGGGGAGTTTATATACATGAGATGCTGCGTTCACATTTTGAATTTGATTGTTAGTGATGATTTAACTACAATCGACTCATCTATTAAAAAGATAAGAGCTTCATGCAAGTTTGTTAAAATATCTCCGACTAGGCTTTCTAGTTTTAAAAGTGTGCAAAATAGTGTAATATAGATAGTAAGGCAATGATAACTCTTGATGTTCGAACTCGTTGGAACTTTATCTATTTGATGTTAAAAGTTGTTGTAAAATATGAAAAGACATTTAATCGACTTCGATATCAACATAATTCATTTATTGTGTTTCTTGCTAGCGAAGAAGTAGATATTCCAAATCATTTTGATTAGGAACGTGCACATGTGTTTGTGAACTTTTTAAAGATCTTTTATGATGCAACACTTTCTTTTTCTGGTTCATTGCATGTTACATCTAATACATTATTCAAAAAATTGTGACATTCAAAAGTCATTAAAGAAATGGACTAATAGTGAGGATGAAAATTTGAGGATGTTGACAACAAATATGCAAGTGAATTTTAACAAGTATTGGGATAGTAATCTTATAAACTATCTTTTTTGTGACTGTTTTTCTAGATCTCTGTTATAAGTATGAATGCATTGAATTTTGTTTTACTAAGATGTATGGCAGTGATAAGAGCAAAGATATTGTGGATTGTGTGTTTTAATTTTCAGAAATTGTTGGATTATGTATTACTAGTGTTGGGGTTAATATCGATGACATGACATGAATGAAGAATGCAATCTAAGGTTATATTTATTTTGATCTATTCAAGTTGGAAATAAATTTCATGTTATAACTTCTAACTATTTATTTATTTTATTTTATTTTAGGATTTGTATCATTCAAGTAGACTATTATTGTGCCTACTTTGGACTGTCGTCGTTACCTATTCATTTTGCATTGTAATTTAAATTCTCATTTAGAATCTAGACAACTAAATTATGGTTTAATTTGGCATTGCTACTGCCTATTTTGTATTTTAACTTGGGCTGTTATTGCACTATGTTATTCTAAATTATGTTGTAGGGGACCAAATTATGTAATGTTACTACATATTTTATTTTAGTCTTTTAGATAATTAAATTATGAGTTTGTAGTTTCAAAATTCTATTTTAGAGAAACAAATTAAAGTGGCAGCACTTGTATATTCTTTTTTTTTTTTGTTATGGCAAAAAATTGAAATTTTTATAATTCTATTTTTTTGAAATTCAATCATCCGAACCGAACCAATCCGTACATCATCGATTTAATTTGGTTTGGATCTAGTCATAAAAAATAAGTAAAACCGAACTAAATCAACCCATACAAATTTCAATTGCTTGAATTTACTTTTTTTATAGAAAACTAAACCAAACCGGTCTATTACCCTAGTATTTGTAGCTTAGTGAAAAGTGTCTGTTGTTTTAAAAAATATGCTCGTTAAAAAAATGTACTACTTCTACCCTTTTTGAGACGGTACGTATGTCTTGTGTCACATCTAAATATGTACGATTTTCTTTTCAAATTCATACTTTTGTTCGTTTCTCTTAGAGACTTTTGTTGTATAGTTTAATTGTTGATATTTATTTATCAAACGCTGATAAGGAGAGGTTGTGCTTTTTAAAAAAATAGAGGATTTAGTTCTAGTTAAAATATGCGTGAGACTTTTATCTACAATAGAGAATGTCATCCGAGAATTCCTACGAGTTTTTCTCAGTGAGCTTTCTGGTCACTTAACATATATTAAAAGATAAATTTTTCTCATTGTCGTTTAAACCAATTTATTTTAACAAATGTTCCTCTCATACAAAGGTCTATCTTTGTCTTTATCCATCTAGTAACATTATATTATAATCACTACCTAACATGTCAGACCACTCCCCTATCATTTTCATATATAACTCAATTTATAGTTTATTAGTATAACAATACTATGTACATAATACTCATAACTAACTATACTTTATATTTATATATGTATGTCTCCCACATAATTATATTTAGTTTTCTTTATTTCTTATATAATATTTGTTAATACTATTTTATAATTATTCTTGTATGAATATTAAATTTTAATTTATTACAAGATTCATTAAATTTAATTTAATACTTTTTTTGTTTAAATATGTTTTTGTCCCTATAAATATAACATTTTTTTGATTTTGGTCCTCGTAATTTTTTTTTTGTTTACATTTCTGTAATATCAAAAAAAATTATTTTTGGTTGTTAAGTGGACGTTACAAAAACGTTAATTGACAAAGGGAAATAGTTTTTGTCCCTGTAAATATAACACTCTTCAGTTTTAGTCCCTGAAAAATATTTTTTTGAATTTCATCCCTGCAATATTCAAAAATCTCCTTAAATATAAAATAACATACAAATTGATCTTTATTAATAATAAACTTATGTCAAGTAATGTTTAAAATATTTTCACTTCAATAATTTAAAATTTATTAATTCTATTTTATTTATTTATTATTATTAATTAATTTTCATTTGTATAATTATTTTTATTTGTTATTTAAATCGCATTCAACACCATCCAAATGAAAATCATTCAAAAAAAAAAATAACATTTACATACTTTCAATGTTTATTGGCAAAATAATTAGACATGCCCTGTGTCATCAATTCCGTCAACTTAAAAATTAACACATTAACAAAATGAATTAATTTAACCAAAATAGACAATTGTCATATATGACATTCATAACCAAAATACATAGAAAGATCTTGTATTTACCAAAATAGACAATTGTCATTCCTAATCAAAATACAAAAAAGTATTTTGTCTTAACCACGACACACAGAATAATCTTGTATTGACCAAAATATATAATTGCCATTCATAATTAATTTACATTAACACTTAATTTAGATTCCCTACAACAACCGAAAAATAAAATAACAACTTCAAAATGGTCACTGAGTCATCCTCCTACAAATCTCATCCCAATTTCTTAATTGACCCAAACAACCTCCCATTTTAGGATCATGCAAAATAGGTTGTGAACATCTTGCATCACCAACTATTAATGGACTTGCTCGATCATCATCATCATCATCATCATCATCATCATCTATTAGTAATGGAATTCGTGAATCACTTCTAGAACCACTGTAGTCACCTTTAAAAGTTGTCTTCAATCTGTCACTTCTCCTCGCATTCTTAACACCTAATTTCTTTGCACCTTTTGGTTTTGTTTTCTTCAGCAAGCTCTACAGCAAGAGCCTCAAATTCAGGATCCACATCATCTTGAAGTTGTGGAGGTTCTCCACCAACTGCCTTAACACCAACAACATTAACTTGTGTTGTCGCAGGATCAACACCAATAGTTCTCTCATCATCTTGAACTAGCTTAATTTTTTTTGGCTTTCTCTACAAAACGAAATTATGATAAAAAATGTAAAATTAACCTCATCACAAATAAATATTAAGCTTAACTTTATTACCTTATGCAATTGAGCGATTGGGTTAACGAAGTTACTTTTGCAGCCCCTTGAATTATGACCATGTTGGTCACATTTTGTGCATCTATAAGATGAAACTTGTCTCTTAGCCCTTCCAGAATTAAGATCCTCGTCAGGTTCTCTTCTCCTTAACTTTTTTGGCCTTCCTGGTCCTTTCTTATATAGTGGAGGCAACATGTTCTAAACTTCTACTACAGGCCACATGTCTTGACCATTTAAAGGACTTACATTAAAATTATAACATAGTGCATATGTATCCCTCGAATAACAATTATCAACATAGTCTTCGGGGTTAAGATTCTTACAGCCAAAGGCAGCAACTGCATGCCTACAATTATCAACATAGTTTAGTGTTTTCTTTTAATTGAAAATTTCCCTATCATTAAGTCTACCCTGAGTTTCCTTCCCAAATTAATCGAATTGTTATGATACACACTCTGCCATATTTGTTATACATCTCATTTTTTCTTTTGTTGCAGCAGCAACAACAAAAAAAGTCTATTATATTATGTATGATTACCTACATAGATAAACGACAACATTCTTTTGATAAACTCAAGATTAAGGTTAACTTTTAGTGTTTTCTTTGTGAGTTTTTTATCCTTGGGATGGTATACTTTCTCCATATAGTCCTCATATATGAATATATTTACATAACCATTTCTTCTAATACTCAATCAAACATTAAAATAGAACAAATTAACTAATACTGTAAAAATATAATTAAGTACCTTTTGTTGGTCAGAGATGAACACCTATCTCTTCTCTTGACCAATGTCCTCTAGTAATAAAGTGAGAAACCATTTCCAGGACTCCTTAGTCTCAGTTTCAACCACCCCAAAAGCTAAGGGAAAGTATTGATCATTCGGGTCCCTACCAACAGCAATTAGAAGTGTTCCTCCATACTTTGTCTTTAGATGACATCCATCCACCCCAATAAAAGGCCTATAGCCTCTCAAAAACCCCTTTTTACCGCCATCAAAGCAAAAATAAAAACTACTAAATCGTGGTTGAAGTGTTGGACATGAATGATCAATATTTATCTTACAAGTGTTTCTAACACTTGCCCTCCTCAGCTCTGCAGAATACCTCAACAACAAAGTATATTGTTTTGCAGCATCACCTTCTACAATCTTCTTTGCAATCTGTTTAGCCTTCCATGCTCGTTCTGTTGTTATACCTACAAAATATGTGCTTCTAATATCAGAAACGATCTCACAAATCTTCATATTGTCATAACTGCTCAACTTATCCGCCACAGAGTTAGCAATCCACTTAGAATTTGCAGAACTATTATTCAAAACCTGACCACATGTGTGATCACCACACCATTTCTTAATTCTAAAAGTGTGACTATCCCCCACTTTACTTACAAGTGCTAAGAACCCACATTTAGCTTTGCATATCACCCTTACTCTTATGTTATCATTCTTTATAAACTTGATTTGCTTCCCATTTAATATAGACCACTCTCTGATAGCATCTTTAAACTCAACAAGTGATTTAAACTCTAGTCCCAATTTGAACTTGTAATTCTTGTTTAGTTCCTCCACCCTAAACTGATCATACTTTGATCCCTTCTCTTTGTCTGAATTTGAATCATGGTCACTACTATCTAGCTCTTCACTAACATAAGCATACTCCATTTCAATATTTGAATTATAATTATCCAACATAGTAACAATCTCCGTGTTCTTAGTTGTTTTCTTTGGAATGGACCTATCTGTAGTAGTCTTCACACTATATGGTTTACCATGATTTAAACCTTGGATTTCAACATTATATGATCCAACGGAAGGATCATGTATTGTATTATCAACACCAAAACCATCATCCAAGCCAAGTGCTCTCTCATCCTCACTATCATCAAACTTAACACCATCAACTTCATCTTCACTGTTGTGACTGTCACTAACACTTCCATCATCATCAACATCAATTTCTTCAGCACCATATAACACCCCAGAAGACTGCCCCAACTCTATTCTTGGTTCTAATCCAAAAAAACCCTTTTATAAAGTGCTCAACATATATCTGAGCTTGGCAATTCATTTTCAGAGCATGTTCACCAACCTCAGTTGCATCTCTATCATCCACTATTCTTTTAAAGTTATCATCTTTATCATTTTTCCACCATAACCTATACTTGGAGTTATCATAACCTAAGTCCTTCAAAATTTCAACAGCTTCAAAATAACTCCATTTGTCGACATCAATCCCATGAACCACATGCTCACTACCCCCTATGTAATACAAAACCAAATCCCTCACAAACTTATCGCCATAGTGAAAACTAACAGAAAAATTCATCTTGTAGAGTACAAAAAAATACACATGTCAATAAGACAAACATTTCATCCCATCAAACAATAATAACATTAGAATAATCGAAAACAAAGTAAATGCACGTTTTGATCCCACAAACAGAAAAATCGAAAGTCATAGTAGATTAAACAAAAACGGTAAAGTTACATGTTGGTCCCAAAAAAGAAGAAAACAAAGATGAGTGATCAAATAAAATTACCTTTAACATGCACGCATGAGTTGCTCCAACACCAATCATTATCTCCTTCGCAAAAGAAGATCACAAAGACAAACCACGGTAACAAACTAAGCCCAAGCTATATTCACGAGTTCGTGACCGCCACAAAGAAGATACGACCGCTGATGAGAAACAACGAAGAACCGCTATGAAGAACAATTGTTGTTGATTTAGGTTTATTTTTTAAAGATTAGAGGTTTAGGGTTCTAGTTACAAAAAAGGTTATTTAAAATTTAAAAAAAAAATTATTTTTATTTAGGTTAATATAATTTAATAAGTGTAATTATTTAATTGTATTTAACGGAGTTTGACAGCTGCTAGTTTTTGTAACAGAATTACAACTCAAGAACTATTTTAAAATGAAATTGTATTTGTTGGGGATGTAAACCAAACAAAAAAAATTACGAGGACCAAAATCAAAAAATGTTATAATTGCGGGGACCAAAGACATATTTAAACCTACTTTTTTAAGAGGTTATTCTTTTTAATATTTTTAAAGTTTAGAAATTTCAGGATATTATAATGTAGGTTCATTTTACTCAATATGATTCAGTGTAGTTTTTTCTTTAAGATGTTATAATTACTACTATAAGCTCACATATAACTGTAAGGTTTCAGGTTTGAATTCAAGGTATGATATCCAACCTAACGTGGCTTTTTTAGATTGATCCAAAATGAAGTAGAATTTGAATCAAGAAACGCAACAAAATCGATGAATTTCAAAGGAGAATCAAACAAAAAATAGATTAACTAGCTAGGATTCAATGAAAAATTTCTCAAACTAAATGAGAAAACATGTATGAGAATATTTATATTCAGATAACCAAAAAAATAGAAGTTGTATATATAATAAGAATATTGATTACATCAAGAGATACTTGACATTTATATAACTAATGACAACAATTAAATATCATGAAGTACCAGTAAAGGTTGGTTAAGTTGCTAAGAAGTTGGTTTACATTCACAAGATTGTGGGTTCAACTTCTGTTGTCGATGTAAGAACTTCTTTGGTGGATGATCTATAAGTACATCTATCAATGTTCTTTGAGCCTTGAGAAAAATATTATATTCTTTCAGCTACCAATTAAATTTTAGTTACAAGACTAGAACAACTAACTAATGAAGATACTCATACTTAGTCAATTTTCAATTTAGTTTATTTTTCTACCGTAAATACTTTTCCTTTTTATCTCATTATAGTTAGTATGCTAACTGATAGTTGATTGTAAATATTTTGTATAAATATCATTTGGCTATCTCTTTTTTAACGAAATAATAGTTTCTATTATTTCATAACATGGTATCAATTGACAAAAAAAATTAAAACAAAATTTTCTTACATTTTTCTGCTATTTCCTCTCTTCTCCTTTTTTTTTTGTTTTGTTTCAATGGCAGAATTTCTAGACCTACAACAAAATCCTCCTCCTCTTCTTGTATCTCCACTTCCTCCAACTCGTGACCCTATACCAGTCATTTCTATATTCATCCAAATGAAAGTCCTTCTCTTGTTTCGGTTTCACCAGTCTTGGATGGTTCGAATGATCATGCATGTGCTCGTGCTATGTTCATTTCTTTGGAGATGAAGAACAAATTCGGCTTCATAAATGGCACAGTAAAGAAACCAAATTCTCAAGACCCAAGTTTTTCATTTTGGAAGCGTTGCAATATTCTCTTTATATCTTGGCTTTATCATTTGATTTATCCTGAGATTGTGAGCAACATTTTATGGATTGACGAAGCTTCTTCTGTTTGGCAAGAACTCAAAAATCAGAATTCTCAAGGTGAATTTGTTATAGTCTCTCAAATCACTTCAGATCATTCCTCCACTAAGCAGGACGATTCTTCGGTTACAACCTATTTCATGAATCTGAAGAAAATCTCCGACGAGCTTTTCAATTTTTGCCCTATTCCACCGTGTTCCTCTTCGTTAACTGGTTACTGCAACACCTTTACTACAGTCTCTCAATATCGAGATCACAATCTTATTGGGTATTTTCTACAAGGTCTCAATGACAACTACTCTGTGGTTCGTTCCCAAATTCTTCTTCTTGATCATCTCCCTCCTGTTACAAAGATTTATTCCATAATTTTGCAATAAGAATGTCAATTGAACATTGGAATTTTGCCTGATCCTACTTTTTTGGATGTTGACAGCCATAGTTCCTCTACTAAATCCTTCCCTAGTAAACCTAAACAAAATTCTAAACCCAATTCTGGAAAACATGATAACCCTAGGTTATGCACTAATTGCAAGAAAACAAATCATATAATTGATAAGTATTTGTTTCTCCATGGTTTTCCTCCTAAGTACCAAACCAAGAAGGTTGTTAATAATATTGATTTTGTATCTCAAGATGATGTTTCCTCTATACCATCTTTCACTAAAGAGCAAGTTCGAGGTTTGCTAGCTCTTCTTCCCTACGCTGCTTCTTCATCCAATTCTTCTCATGTTTCAACCTTGGTTAGCAATTACAACTTACAATCTGCCTCATGTGATTCAGGTAATACAAAAGGTAAATTTTCCCCTATTTGGGTATTAGATTCCGGCGCCACGAATCATTTTACCATTTCTTTATCTTTTTATACAAGTTACAAATCTATAAAATCTATTTATGTTTGGCTTCCCAATGGTAATTTAACTTTGGCTTCTTATAGTAGCACTGTGCTTTTTAATTATTCAGTTACTTTATACAATGTTCTTTACATTTCTATGTTTTCTTTTAATATTGTTTCTGTTAGTAAACTTCTTGAGTTTACAACATGTACTTTAACCTTTTCAAATACCTCTTGTGTTATTCAGGATTTGAAAACTTTGAAGATGATTGGTAATGCCACTCTTTTCCATGGGCTATATGAACTAATTATGCCTTAATCTAATATTCATGATGCTCCCAAGATTGCTCCTTCTATTCATGTTGTAGATACAATTACTCATATTTTTCCTTTGAATCATGTCTGACATTATCGATTAGGACACCCTTCTTCTACTTGTAATACTAATGTAACCAAGAACAATTATATGGTCTTACCTATGAATTTGTCACATTGTGATGTATATGACTTTTCCAGGAAAAAGAAGCTACCCTTTTCTCTTAGTGATGTTGTTTCTAATTCTATTTTTGATCTTATTCATGTTGATATATGGGTACCTATTGCTACTCCTACTATTGATGGTCATAAATATTTTTTAACAATTGTAGATGACAAATCTAGGTTTACATGGACAAAATTAATGACTGCCAAGCATGAAACTAGAAATCACATTATTTCTTTTGTTCATTATGTTGAAACTCAATTTAATAAAAAGGTTAAAATAATTTAATCTAATAATGGTTATGAGTTTTCTATGGTTACTTTTTTTTAATGAAAAAGTTATTATTCATCATACTTCTTGTGTTGAAACCCTTCAAAAAAATAGGGTGGTTGAAAGAAAGCATCAACATATCTTAAATATTGCTAGTGGTATATTGTTTCAATCTCATTTACCCCTTTCTTTTTGGAGCTATTCTATTTCACATGTTGTTCATATTTTGAATTTTTTTGTCTTCTATGAAATTACAAAATTTGTCTCCTTACCTTTTGTTATACAATAAAGAACCTAATATTTCTCATTTACGAGTTTTTGGATCTTTTTGCTTTGCTTATACTATTTCAGCTCATAGGACTAAGTTTCAATGTAGAGCTAGAAAATGTATTGTTTTAGGTCAAAAGATGGTGTTAAAGGGTATATTTTATTTGATTTACACACCAAGGAAGTTTTTCTTTCAAGACATGTTTTTTTTTATGAAAGTATTTTCCCTTATCATGTTAACATTGATTATATTATTACTAAAATTCATGATCAACTTCCATTGCCTGCGGCTTCTAATTTTTCAGATTTGTCTAATTAATTGGATAATGATGTTGATGATGATATGCCTACCACTTTATTCCATCATGTTTGTCCTATTGTTTCTTATAATAATACTGATATGCATGAACCTGATCTGGCTTCTCACGCTATTGATTTTGTTTTACCCCATCCCCTTAATTCTAATCTTAGAACTTTTACTAGATCTAGAAATATTCATGCATATTTGAATGACTATGAATGTTCTCTTGTTCCTCTTCCCAAGCCTTCTATCCACGATATTTCAGGTAATCCTCATAACCTTAGTCATTTCTTATCTTATGACCATGTGTTTTCTTTGCATCGTTCTTACATTTTTGCTCTTCCTACTAATCCTAATCCACGTACTTATAAACAAGCTATAAAATTTGATTGCTGGAAAAAAGAAATGGATCAGGAAATTAATGCTTTACAAATTAATCGTACTTGGGATTTAATTGAATTACCAATTGATAACGATGTTGTTGGATGTAAATGGGTTTATAAGACCAAATTAAAATATGATGGTACTATTGAAAGGCACAAGGCTAGACTTATTGCAAAAGGGTGCACTCAACTTGAAGGAGTTGATTTTTTAGAAATTTTTTCCCCTATTGTAAAAATTATAACCGTCATATTAGTTTTGTCTATCACTGCTTCCAAGCATTGGCATTTACATCAATTAGACGTCAACAACGCTTTTTTGCATGGGGATATCCAAGAAGATGTTTATATGGTTTGAAAAAAGCTAGCAAAAACAAGCTTTTAGAAATTGGAATCATAAGCTTACTTCAGCCATCATTTCTTTAGGTTGTGTTCAATCTTTATCTGATTATTCTTTGTTTGTTAAGAGTCATGGCTCTCATATAACTATTTTGTTAATTTATGTAGATGATATTGTGCTTACTGGAGATGACATTGATGAAATTCATTTTGTCAAAGCTTTTTTTTATTCTACTTTCAAAATTAAAGACTTAGGTCCACTCAAATTTTTTCTTGGTCTTGAAGTGACTCATTAAAAGAAGGGTATCTCATTGAATCAACGCAAATACGCCTTGGAATTGTCTGATGTCATGGGACTTCTACATTGCAAGCCTGCCTGTACTCCTATGCTGCCAAATATGAAGTTGTCTAAAGATGACGGCTCACCTTATCCAGATCAAATCATATGTCTTCACATTATCTTGTTGCTACTCATATTCTTCATTATATTAAGGAATTCCCCGGGAAAGGTTTATTCCTCTCTTCTTCTTCAACATTTCAACTTTCTGCTTTTAGCAATAGTGACTGGGCAGCATGTCCTGATTCCAGAAAATCAGTTATCGACTTCTCCATATTTTTTTGGTTCTTCTCCTATTTCGTGGAAGTCTAAAAAGAAGATTGTTATTTCTCGCTCTTCATCAGAGGCTTAATATTGCCCTTTAGCTCACACTACTTGCGAAGTTCAATGGCTACTTTTTCTCCTTCAAGATCTTAAGCTTCCTTTTTCTACACCGGTTCCAATTTTCTACGACAGTAACTCGTCTATTTAGATTTCTCGAAATCCTATCTTTCACGAACGAACAAAACATATTGAGTTAGACTGTCATTTGGTTCGTGAGAAATTGCATAATGGCGTCATTCATCTTTTACACGTTCCTTCCTCTGCTCAACTCGTTGACATTCACACCAAAGCCTTACCACCTACTTCTTTTCATGCTATTGTTTCCAAGCTGCACCTCATTGACATATATGGTTCCAAGTTGCGAGAGCATGATTAAGATACTCATACTTAGTCAATTTTCAGTTTAGCTTGTTTTTCTACCGTAACTATTTCTCCTTTTTTATTTCATTGTAGTTAGTATACTAATTGATAGTTGGTTGTAAACACTTTGTATAAATAACCTTTGGTTATCTCTTTTTTAATGAAATAAATAGTTTATATTATTCCATAACACTAACTTCAAACTAATGTAATTAATTTATAAGTAACTTTTATATA
>JBBPBP010000002.1:32715271-32738345 GCA_037974735.1 Cicer chorassanicum
ATATATATATATATATATATATATATATATATATATATATATATATATATATATATATATATTAAACTGTGAAAAATAACAAGTAATTAAAAATAAAAAAATTTGTACTACACTACAAAAATAACTGTATACGTAATTTCGTAATGATAAAAATAAAAGTTAATATTTAACTTTAATGTCCTTAAGACCTAATGATAAATTTAGAGATATGTTTTATATTATGAGATATAAGATTGATTTGGTGATAAAAATAAATGAGTTAAGGAGCAGAGAAATAAAGAGATGATGAATTTTATTCTCACTCTCAACATAAATATAAAAATTATTAATAGTATTAACTATTTAAAAAAAATAGCTGTGTATTATTAGCATTCTTATTTCAGAAGAAAGAAGTGAACAAATATTTTTCCATTTATTGTCAAAAACATTGCTTTTCCACATTTATTATAAAAAAGAAAAATTAATTTTCCATTTATTTTGAGTGTTTTTAAGAAGTGCTCGTATGGGATAATGTGGAGGAAATGGAAGAAAGATACCATGATGCCACATTGTGCGGC
Source organism: Cicer chorassanicum (assembly GCA_037974735.1). Taxonomy (NCBI): domain Eukaryota; kingdom Viridiplantae; phylum Streptophyta; class Magnoliopsida; order Fabales; family Fabaceae; genus Cicer; species Cicer chorassanicum. Next base: position 32,715,829 of record JBBPBP010000002.1, read on the forward strand.
TTTGGTCCCTTTTTAATCACTGTCTCGGTTTAATAATGACATTATTATAACTATGAAAATCGATTTAGTCAAAGAAAAAAGACTATGAAATTAAATTAAAAGACTAAGATTGAGTTCCTTGAATGGAATTCCAAGGATAGTAAAATAAACATAAAATTTGACTTGGAAATTACGAAAACAAATTTTGGTCCATACCAAATTAAGAATTATTTGATCAACTAATATAATCTACGTCTTTTTTTTAATCCAATATAATCTCTGTCTTGTACAAATGTTGAGAAACCGTATAATTAATTGCGTTGTGCGTGTACCAAGGGAAAGAAAGGGTCAATAATTTGCATATCAAATCCAACAATAAAAATTGGGACCGTATAGATACATGAGTAGTTGAATTGAGGAAGCTCTCACACATGCATAATGCCATGCGATTTAGATGGGGATGACCATGATGAATTTAATTCAGTTACAATGACAGGGCTTTCATGATCCAGACCAATTTTGCTCGGTTGGTGCAGTTGCTAGATTTTCTCCTTAACTTTACCCCACCACATTTTTTCTTTTATAAATAAAAGATGAGTTAGATTTTAAAGTTTATTAAAGTGAATTCAAACCTCAAAGCTCAAAGAGTGTTCAATAAATAAAAGTTGAGATGAGTTAGATTATAAGCCTCATCAAGGTTAGAACAGACTATAAAATTCAAATAAAATTAATTGAGGTGCTCACATCGATAACATAAGTTGAATCTATCACTTTATAGGTGTGAACTAATTATTTACTAATTGAACCAACTTTGATCCACTACAATTTTTTCTTTTCTTTTTTGGTACAAGAGACGGCAAAGCCCAACAAAAAAGAAAAATGTGAAACTAGTCGGACACTCCTATGCATACAAATTCTAGAAATATCATCAAAAATAATCTTATGAAAATCACTCGAAAGATTTTCCACAATAAAGCTAGCAGAGTCCAACGAAAAACTAAAGGTAGCGAGTCAATTCACATATCTATTGCCTTCTCTCCATGTATGACAAATTTGAACATACCAATCATAATGCAAAAGCTTATGAATGCGTTATACCAAGACGCAAATATTTCCACTAAATTTACAATTATCTATAATTATATCGATTAGGATTTTAGAGTCACTTTCTACAATAAGATGTGATATTTGTTCTCTCCAAGCTAGATCCAACCCAAAGTACATAAACAAAATATTGTATGTAGTATATATTGTTCCACGTGTCAGAAAAAACCTAGGTCTTGTTTGGGGGTAGCACAACCACATTTTGAGCTTTGTTTCTTCAGTTCCCATCTATCTATTCGTCTTACACACTCCTTGTCTTCTTGTGAACTCTTGTATATTTTGTCGTCTAGCTAGTGTCTTCAACCTATGCTGGATCACTTTCAAATTGCCAAATAAATCATGTGTAGTATATGCTAACAAATTTTGTAGGTCACTGTAACAAAAATATGAATTTAAATTAAAGGTTTAAATATTTTTTAATCTTTTAACTTATTTTAAAAGTTAATTTAGTTTCATAACTCTAAAAATAATTAAGTTGATTTCTTTAATGTGAGTTGGTCTTTTTCATCATTGTGACACTAACATTGTTAATTGTCATCTTCTACTTTCACAAATCTTCACAAACAAAATCCATAAAATTCTAAAATTTCAACAAAAAATTTAATCTCAAACACAGAAAATTCAAACAAAATAAAACATCAATCATTAAAGATGTTTATTTCAAAACACTCAATTTCTTTTTATAAATAAAATTTAGACTGAGAGGATGGTACCATAATTCAAAGTTGGGAAGATCTTCGGATTCAAAGACGAATTTACATTTACTTCCCTTTAGAAACTCTAACAGTACTCGAAACTCAGAACCTTCAGATTAAATATTTGTCTTATTACTATTAAATCAAACTGCTGGAGTTCAAAACACTCAAATATTCAATCCCAAAACTCATGTTTATATTCCATAATATCATGTTTGTTTTTTTCATCCTAATTATCAAAATCAATGCTTTAAATTTTATTTCTTTTATCCAATATATTTGTCTTTTTCTTATCAAACAATCACAGTCTTGATCATGAACTATTAAATACAAAAAAGACACCGATAAATTTGTGCTTTCAAAGATACAAGTTTTCTAATGTTCTTCTTGTGGTGTGGATGAGTTGTGGATTTTTGTATGTATTGATTCATGAAACTTTAAAAAAAATGGGTTGTTGTTACAGTTTTTTTAAGGAAGAAAATAACAATTAATCGTGTTAATATCATTTTGACATAGATTACCAACTTGCAATAACATATATAAATTAAGAGACCAACTTAATTGATTTTAATGTTATAGAACAAAACTAAACTTTAAAATAAATTAATAGACCAAGGAGGTATTTAAGCCTCAATTAAATATAAATAATCTAAATTAGAAAAAAAAAACATTAATTTTTAAATTGTATTAAGAATTTGAACATTTAAATTTAGGCTTAATTGCAGTTTTGGTCCCTCTATTTTCACCAATTCACAAAAATGATTCTCCTATTATAAGGTCGACAGTTTTGGTCTTTCTCATATTTTGGAGCTAAAAAATGACGATTTTACATATTTTAAATAATGTGACATATAATTTCATGATATAGAATCATCTAGATGCATTAATTGTTCATATATAATTAATTAAATTACAAAAATAAAAAATTTATGAATTAGAAAGTTACATTTTTTACAAAAATTATTGCGTTTTCTTATGTGTTAATCATTATACATTATCATATTATGTGTTACGTTATTTAAATTAGAATGAGAGAACAAAACTGTTAGATTTTAAAATAGAAAAATCAATTTTATAAATTAATAAAAGTAGCTAAAACTACGATTAAACTTTAAATTTAAAATACCAATTATACATAAACTACAAAATATTCAACATGAATTGTGCATTGTTGATTACCATAATAAAGTGGACATTTTGTAATTAAAATATTTATAAGCTTATTAAAAAATCTTATTTAAATAGAATTGAAACTATGGAAATATAATTTCTTTTTGCAATAAATAATATACTTTAATATAAAAAGCAATGTTTTAAAACCCCGATTGGAGCAATGGGATCGTGAATCAGGCATAGGTCCGATCCGGGCAGGTTGTTAGACTAGTTTTGTGGTTGAACTAGATGTTACGTCATCGCCCTGCGATTTGACCACATAAATCTGTTGACCCAATTCAAACTTTTTTTGTTGAGTCACACATTTAATTTTAAAATATTTCAAAACACATAGGAACATTATTCAAATTGGCATCAAGGGACTTGCATATCCGCGCACATCCCGCTAAGTGCTAAGCCTTTGCTTCAATGTAAATTTACAAAAAAATTATAATTAGTAACTTTTATAGTTTTTAAAAAATTACGGTGGTTTATTGTAATTCTTCTATCAATTTTATTATGATATCAAATATTCATTAAGTTACTTTTATATGTTATTTTTAATCTATGAAACTTAACGTATATCAATTTTGCTTTTTATAATAAACCAATAGTTTATCTTTTACTTGTATTTTAGAATTCAAATTGTAAACAAAAAATTATATATATTATCATACGATATGCTATCAATTAATATTAACATTTACTTGTTTATAAACGCGCAATCAAAGGACTTCAAAATTTTATTCAATAATATATAGTAATATTAGGATCGGCAATCAACATGTGCAATCAGAATATTGACACAGAGTCCCCAATTAAGAAGAACTTCAATTTTTTTTATAATATATCTTGAACTTTGAAAACTTATATTGATATCCTTAATTTTGTAAACGGATCACTCTAAAATTTTATATTTACAACTTATACTCATAATAAATATCCATTTGAACAAATACTAACTTCTCAATACTAAATCTAATTTGTTTGCTGGTAATCTATTAGATTGCATTTTTTATTGGGACCTAACTTTTTAGGTTCGAATTGAATCTCCAAAAACATCAAGACGACCCTTAATAACATGTACTACAACTATTTCTTATTGTTATGTTCAATGGATCATTATTTCTAAGTAATCAATTTACTATAGTCGAACAACATGTTTAATAAGAAAATGTGCAAAAATTAAATTCAATTAATGTAAATAGATGTGACTAAATTAATATGCTTCAAATCCACAATCACCTCAAACTTGACATGTGGGGCTTGCAGCCCACGACTCTTGTCACGTATGGGTTGACATCATTCCCTTAACATGAAAAGACTCATGTAGCGAATTACATCTTATTCACTTAGAAAATTTAAATTTGTTAAGCAAATAAGATCGATCAACTCACATTTTTTGTTACTTAGTCAACAAGTAGCTTTCTTAACCACTAATAAATCCAACACAATCCTGATTACGATGCAAGAACATATCTATAAAAATTAAGGTGTTAAAATGGTCTCTTCAAAGTATCGAAGTTGTTGTCAAACAAATAATAGCTACAAAGCACAACAAGAATTTACTTCTTAAGGAGTATGCAATCGGTGATATCATCCTTCAACGGACTGTCATTATTATGAAGATTGAAGAACAAGAAAAATTTCACCAAATTGAGAGGGCCCTAACAAAGTCATCCCGAAGACCCACACAATTGACAACACTCATGAAATCCTCCTTGGGAAATCAGTCCCACATACATGGAACACCACCAAATTCAAAAGATATTATAGTTGTTTGACATCAACTCTCATTGTAAAAACACGTTTAAGTCCATACTCATCAATAATACAAGTTTTTTGGTGAATTTCACACTTAAGTTTATGATAGGTAGAACAAACATTATTGTAGAGGAATAAATTTCAAACATTGTTTCAATCTAACTAATAGGCTCTTACTGGAATCTCTTGGTGGAAGGGTAGCAAATAAACTTCTTTTGGCCAAAGAACGTTTCCAAGAGACAACGTCCAAATTATCACGTGATTGTCGTTGCAATGTGATCATTAATGCAACAAAACAGTAAAGTAGAAGGGCAAATTTATGCATGCAAAATAAAGTACTCATTTAATGTAGAATTTTACAAAGCATGGAGGATAAAGACCTCAACAATTAAAGAAATCAGCCAAAAAGAAAGAAAGAATTATACAAGCCCACAAAATCAAAGATAGATCCTGAAAATTCATTAACGAGGAAAAACATCATTGACACCTCCTCATCCTTATCTCTCGCCTCCACCAATTGTTCATCTTTAACAACAAGATCATTGAGACGACCCAAATCACATTCAATGATACCCAAACATATGTTGAAGCAGAATTCCTAATTATTGTTTTGAAGATAATCAAACTTGTATTTTTGAGTGATTTATTTAAAGATAAAAAATCAAACACAAGCATGCAAATTCATGCAAGAATAACGTGGTTTTTTTCAATGTAATCAAGAGAGATTTGGTCATAATTTATGGTCCAATATCGTGCTCTATCAAAGCAAAAATCTACTTTATAAAGCCCAAGAGTTTTGGGTTGATCAAGAACATTCTAGACGGTAATACAAGCATGTGTTTAATGCGATAAAATTATATATGACACTTGGTAAGTGTGTTTAATGGTTATATTCAACTTTATCTGATTTTTTATGCTTTTCTTTATCTATAAAAGAAGATCAATTAAAATATGAATGCAAGAGTTTCCAAAGCAATAAATCTACACTTGATCATTTAACCTCAAGCTCAAAAGCTCTTCTTTCAAGAAAAACATCAATTTTTTACTATATTTGTGGATTGTCCTACTGAGTTCTTGTTGTTAATCAAACTCCGATAGAAGTTGAGAAGTTTTAGATCTCAAACACTTTTTATCGTACACATCATTTTGTAACTCAAGTTTATCTCTTAAGTTAGATTGAGTGTGTTGTAAAACATCCTTTATGGACTGAAAGGTACTTGTAAAAATCTTTTCTGAACTGAAAGGTAACTATAGAAATTCTTTTCAAGGTTGAAAGGTGAATCTTGTAGTAGATCAAGGTGTGATCAAGAAATATAGAGCAAAGTAGAACATTATGGTGTTGAGCACATTAGTGGAAAATCTCACAAATTGTGAGGACTGAATGTAACCCACATTAGGTGAATCAAGATACATCTTTGTGTTATTTCTTATCCCTTAACTCTATTTATCTTGCACTCACTAATTTCATTTCACTTACTCATAAACTAAATTGTATTATCTTAACTAACACCTCCAGAATGTTCTAGAGATTAATTGTATTTCAACTAAGATTGTTCTTGAATTAATTAAAACTAAGTGCAAGAATTTTTAAAAGGGATCACAATTCCAGTTCATTTTTCTTGTTATTGATATTGCTACTTCAATTGACATCAAAGCTCTGCTTCTAAGGTTGAGCACCTAACAAGTGTTAGAGGAAAATATTTATGAAGAACAAGCAATGTCAAAAGTCAAGTATATTACTAAAAGAGGATCATCAAATTGACCACCTTATTTTGATGGCACAGGCTACTATTTCTAGAAAGGAAAGATGCAACTATTCCTTAGGTCTCAAGATAGAAGAATGTGGCACGTGCTACATTAGTGATCCAACAACTAATGTAAAAGATGAGGCAGATTGGACAACAGAAGACAAAGCTAAGGTACTCTTAAACTCTAAAGTCCAATTATTTATGTCTTGTTCTTTGAGCGGGGAGGAAAGTGAAAGGGTTGATGAATGTGAAACTGCAAAGAAAATGTGGGACACACTACAAACTCACCATGAAGGTACAAGTCATGTCAAAGATATAAGGATATATATTGGTGTACGAAAATTTGAACTATTTGAAATGAATGAAGAAACAATTGATTAAATGTATTCAAGCTTCACAACTATAGTAAATAAAATGCGCTCCCTTGAAAAAACCTACTCAACCCAAGATAGGGTAAGAAAAATTCTAAGATGTCTCCCTTGAAAGCATAAAAAAACTCTCAAGAAAGTTCATCTTCACACGGAAATAGTTGACAAGAGTCAAGTCACTTGCTATGGTTATAACAAGTTGGGTGATTATAAAATCAAGTGTCCTCTAAACAAAAAGACACCAAGAAAGTTTCCCTACAAAAAGAAATCTATGTTGGCCACCTGGGATGATTATGAAAAATCAAACAATGAGGATGATGAAGAAGCCAATATGTGCCTAATGGAAAATTTAGAAGATGACAAATCTCAAAAGAAAAAAATTTATGAAAACTTTTTAATATATGAAAAAAGAGAAAAAAAAATGTAAAACCAAATGTTTTTACTGTAACAAGCTTGGACATCTAGATTCTGCATGTTTTCATAAGAAAAAGGATGAGAAAATATAGGCAAATTGTTTTCCAAAAAGGTACTTGTAAAAGTCCTTTTTGGATTGAAAGGTAACTGTAGAAATTCCTTTTAAGGTTGAAAGGTGAATGTTGTAATAGATCAAGGTGTGATTAAGAATGATTGAGCAAAGTAGAACATTCTTGTGATTGATATTGCTACTTCAACATATCCCCGCTCGTAAAGTACGAATTTATTAAAATACTATTCACACAAATAATAGCAAAACATATAATGGCACAAAACAAATACCGAAGATTTTAAAACTCATAAGTACATATGTGAAACATAGGCACAAAGCCAAATGACTTGTGGGATTTAGAAGGCACTACATATACAAAAGTACATCCAAAAATACAAACAACATATACAAAACATCATTACAACAGTGAATTCCCACACAAGATCAAATTATGGATTGAAAACTCCACACTGGCCAAAATACACAAAACGCAAATCTAAGTCCATCTATCTACACAAACTTATCAAGTGGGTGTTGCTCATACCCATATACATATACATATACATATACATATACATATACATATACATATACATATACATATACATATACATCACATTCCCCACGTAGGTCGCCACTATATTCCCATGCATCCAACTCACATATATTTTCTATGGCGTACCAAATATCCAGGTCACTCCATATGAGAAAGCCCAAGTTCGCCACGAGATTCATCAATACGAATCTGCCATCTTGTTCTTCCTACAAATATATTGTACAAATATAAAAGAATAATAACAACAACATTCATAGGGATAAGAACCGCATGACACTAAAACTATGGAAATGAAAGAGTAAAATATATAATTAGCAGTTCACACAACATAAAAAGAAAACATATCAACCATCATCGAATACCATTCTCTCATATTAAACCTAACTAATCTTGAATGCATGCCAATGTAGACTCGACCCACTGTCGTTGTCAAGGAATCCTCCATTATTGGGATTTATCACATGACTTCTATGCCACCAACTTCTTCCCAATTGCAAAGAGAAATGTTCCTTGATTGCACATGGATTCTAAGTATTATAAGTCAATCACAACCAAAATAGGCTCGGATAACCTAACCATAGTGTTATCTAACCAAATGCACTTTTATAAAATCCCTATTGGAGTTTAGGCCATCAATCAATCTCGTGTGCCCATACATACAACATGGTTTTCACCATAATTTAAGGCAAATGTATAAGTCACCCAATCTTTGATCATTTGGTGAGTTATAACACTCTTTAAAGTCGATATGACCTTGTTGTTTACCTTACAAATTTTTTTCATAACAAATATTAGTCTTGTGTCATACAAGTCTCAAGTCATGGCAACACCAACTTTTGATACTACCCCGTCGTTTAATATTTCCAAAAATAGTCAAACAAAACTTCAGTAGAGTGTCATCCCCTTAGTTCATGATTAAACACATGTTATCTCACTAGTGTACAAACAACCATCATCTCATCCAAAATTTTCTATCCTAAGGTGATACAATTTCGTACTAAACACATATTAACATTAACATATAATTTCATGTATAGACAACATCATTCATTTATCACATAGAAAAAATAGTTCATAACAAAAACCTAAAAATCAACCTCAAGTTCGATTATCAATCATCTTGAGTGATGAATGGTTAACCACAACCAAGTTCATTCAATGTTACTCAAAAGAGTAACTAAATGAATGTAAATCATCATTAACTACCTATTTTTAGTGAAGTTTGTGGAAACCTTGCTATCTTTCCCTACCTTAACGTAGAAAATCAACGAGATAACAACGAATCAACAACCCCCTAATCATCACTAACAACAACTTCACACCTTAAAGAATGTGTGAGAGTACCTACACTTAGACAACCACTACAATCAATATATCTCAGTGCCACTTTTTTTGCCTGAGACAAATATACTAATGAATTAACAATCTAAAGACATTGAGAATAATTAGAAAGTGTGGTTAGACATGCTTACCTGCTTCCAATTTCATATAACAATATTTTTGATGAGTTGGTGATACCCTCGTTCATGTTGAAACAACCTATATTTCAATACAAGCACAAAAAATTGGATTGGAATAAGGATGTCTCTAACCCCGCCCCCCCATCATGCAAGCATGACCAAAATAAAATTGGTTTGGAATTTTATCCACCTAAACAATATATGAAGGTCATAATCGAGGGGAGGTCACAATGGTAAAGTTGACTCTGAGTTGGAACTAACATAACAATAATGAAAAATGAGAAAGATGAATAGAGGGAAGGTCGGGTCGAATTTTGACAAAGCTTTGGTATGGTAGAAAGAGAAAAGTCTATCTCATATAGTAAGCTTGATTGACTATTTATAGTTGTTGGATTTGACAAATTTGTTTAACAAATTTTTGTTTTGCAAATTCTACTGAGTGTCCTGACACGAGGTCATAGAAAACTCGAACCTAACATGTGGAATTAGATGAATTTCTTTGAGCGAATTTATTTTTGCTTAGAGAATTTTAGCAACACTTAAGCCATTCAAAGTTTTCACAACAAATTTGGTTGTCTAAATATCACTTTTGGTGCTTGTTCACAAATTAAGATTCTTTAGGGGACTTTTTAGACTTTGGATTCACTTTGACTCAACACAAAAGTGACTCTAAACAATCCTACAAAAAATAGGGTGTTACAAACACATTCCATGCCATCAGGCTTTGAAGGTGATGTCGATTTGAAAATACTAATTTGTTTGACAACTTTGTGAAAGACTTGACCCTTACATTTAGAACACAAAGAACAACCATATCCTAACAACAATCTAACAAACATCCTTAAATTCAAGTATTAATCACCGCAAGTGATGGTTAGTTATCAACGATATAAATCTTATTCAATGTTACTCCTAAGAGTCATTAAATCAGCATTTGATATCTTTAACTACTCATCCCAAGTGAATTTGTGGGATTTTCACACACTATTAAATAATAACTTTACCATAACCGTCCTAGTGAGCACCAAATCTTGCTCCCATCTTAATAAGGTAATTCAATGAGCATATCCCTTAAATAATAACATGTGAATGCCCACGACTACATGCACTATCAAACTTACTCTAAGGTTTAATAAAACAAAACATAAGGTTATTGAGATTAATTATAGGTTGAATTCAAAGGACTTTGCCTTTGCTCCAACCACAACAATACTTCTGCCAACTTGATGATACCTCTATTTATATCGAAACAAACTACATTTAGACAAAAGTACAAAAATAACTACATAATTGAATTTCCATTATCCTAACATCAACGTGTAAGAAAACTGAATTTGGATATAATAAGGATTAGTTGGTTTTATCAAATGACCTTAAAATATAAGAAACAAAAACCTTCGCTTGTAACACCTCAATATTTTCATATATATTATATATGTGTCTTTTTAGTAATTGTCATGATTTATTATTTAATTAATAATTATTCTATGTGTAAATAAATTAAATTAAATTTTATAGCCCCCAATTTTACCTGAATAATTATAATATTTATTTACATTTAATTGTTTTTGTGTGATAATTACATGGGGATGATTTATGATGTGATTATTTCCTAAATTGATTATTGTGTATTTTTTTATTTGATTAGTTTCGATAATCATGAAATTAATGTGTTAGATATGTTTGTTTTATTTTGTTATGTGTGAGTGATATTCCTTCTTGCGTGATTTATTTTAGTTGATGAAAACATTAGTAATTATTTTATTAAATTATAATTGATAGAAGTTATATCTTATTAGTTTTGTTTTAGACCAAATAAGTATTCGACCTAGGAGATAGTAAAGTTAGTGAAAATCTTTAGTTTTATTTATATATTATATTTAATTAATTTAGTGTGAAAATAATAAGATAATTGTTCCTTTAATGTTTAATTATTTGATGAAATATATTTATATTAATTAATTAATTGTTGGGGTTTGTTGGTAATTAATTTAAACTCGTAGGAGCATTTTTTAGAATGAACAATGACCAAGTCAATTTTGGTCAAAATTTAATCAGTCACACTACTAATCTTGATAGCTATATTTTATTTTTAATAGCATTTAGTTATAGAACGGTGTGTTTTCTACTATACGTCCACTCAAATGTGTAACAAGCAAAAATAAGTACATGAATGTCAATTAATTCATAACGGTTAGTCATTGAATGATATTATTTCAATTGAATACCTTATAGATGTGTGCAATTAACCTCAATGAGAAGAATTATTCTCTTTCTCTACTCAATTTTACGTCTCCATATTAGTCTCATACACCTCTTCCTCATAGAATACGATAAAACTTGCAATAGAGCAGAAAGAAGTCCTAATTACCCATACCTCACACGCCATTCCCAACATTATATTTTGTTTATCTCAAATATTTTCTAAGTCACTCAAACAACCACCCACATATTCTCTCTCTTTCTTGTGGAAGTTCTAAGCTTTCGTTCCTTCATATTTATGAGATTTTTCGAGGGCTATATAGTGTTACGTGGAAGGAAAGCGTTCAAGGTAAGGGTTTTTCCCCATGCAAGATTAGGCTAGATGTTAAATTAATAGTTTGTAAGATATTGATATGACGTCTTGATGTATTAAAAGAAAAATGTTGATTTTATGTTTGCCTTAAAGAATTTAACTATAATATCTTGTTTTTATGAGTAATATGTTTGCCTTGATAAACTTAATTATAAAATTTTGATTTTTATTATTATAACATGAGTAATATGCTTGTTGTCATATATTTGATGTAAAGTTGCGATTTTTGTATTGTCTAGGTGTACTTAATTATCAAGTTATGATTTGTATTATGATCTCATGAGTAATATGTTTGTTAGGATGTTTTTAATTTAAAGTTTTGATTTTTGTGCTAATTCATTTTAAAGTTTTGATTTTTATGAATAATATATGAGTCTTGGGGGAATTGATGAAAAGTTATAATTTTTAATTGTGATAACATGATTAAGTTGATTTTTGTGGCTGGTTATTTGTGTTTTAAATATTATTATCTTTGTGGTTGCCTAAGTGACTGGTGATTTATGGTTTGAATAGTTCTCTCTTTGTGGTTGCCTAAGTGGCTGGTTATTCGTGTTATGACATTTTCTTTGTGGTTGCCTAAGTGGCTAGTGATTTGTAAATTTCGAGCATCATTATCATTTCATGACATATCATATGCATCTTTGTGGGCGCCTATGTGGCTGGTTTTATTTTGATCTAATTATTTGCTCTGCAATGAGTTACTATTTGATTTATTTAGATGCATTTTATGACTTTTAATACATCTTGACGAATTATTAAAGAATCAATTTATTTAAATCTTTTATTACGAAAAGATTTTATATTTATATTTTATGGCTTTTAATTTAATATTTGGTTTAATTTTTGTTGTGGGATGAACTGACCCCTTACACCAACATTTAGGTACTAATGATCTCAAAGAGTTGCATGAATGATGTTTGTTTGGTGCAGCGCGTGGGAAAATGGGACTTTTACTTAAAAATAATGTTTTGTATTAATAAATTTTTTGTGGTACATTGTAAAGTCATTTACTCTTCATCATTAACTTTAAATAGAAATTTGGAAGTGAGTTTCTATTCGCTAGTAAATAATTGAATCGTCATTAATTTCAGTTAATCTATTTTCTTTTGAATTTCACCTCAAGAAAATATATTTTATTTTGGAGCGTAAATGAATATCGATCTAATAACTGAAAGATTAACTTTGCAAATAAATAAATAAATAATATTTTAGTAAATTGCATTACATTCTTTAAAAAAAAAACATATCAAGTCTTTTTAGACGCACCTTCAATTTATTATATAATGAACTACTCCTAAGAAAAAAAAATTATTGTCGTTTTTATAAGAAAACAAATATTTTTAAGTAATCTTAAGATAAAAAAGTCTGGGGCGTTACATCGCTCATGAGTGAAAACCGACATTACAATTTATTAATTACTTTTAAGTCACAACCAACAAAATGACACTTACATTAATTGAAATGTTGGGAGAGGGCTTTTGTCATGTTTGGATAGAGTATGGGAAAAGGATAGATAGATAAAGTGAGGAAAAAATGGGGGGAGAGGCAACCTATTTATACTTGTTAGGTTTGCCACGAGGATTCCACTTTATTTTGCTTAGCAAATTTGGGTTCTCTAAGTCAACATTGAAGATTGACTTAAGTTATTGACATTTCTAAAGATAAAATTCTAAATGAAATAATTTTGTTCATCTAAAGACATGGTATCAGAACATGGAAATGATTTATATCCTCTAGTTATGAATAGTACAATTGTTCATTTAGTAAAACAAGAGCCTAAAATAGTATTATGAATAGTACAAATCTTTTAACGGCTCAGTGTACTATTGCTACGTGTCAAATCTTCAATGACACTATAAACAACATATATATTCTTTAGCATTTAAATAGAAACACTTTCAAACTAAAGAAGATTGACGAAATTTGATTTAATGATGTTCGATTAATAATGTTAGATATTATGAAGAATGATAATCAACGAAGTCGATCATCATGATGATCATGATACTCTTAATGATCTTTATCATTCTAAAAGAAATCGTTCAATCATGAATATTCTGAGGATAAGAATTTGATACAAGAAAAAAAACATTTCAAAAGGATTAATGTATCAAAATAAAAAGGCAATGTTCAAAGAAGATTTCTAAAAAACCCACGAACACATCAAAAGAAACCAACAAATGCAAAATCCTCTCTATTGACAGTTATTAGAAACTGATGTAAATAAATCAAGTTTTTTTATACACTTGAATTGATATAGGAATTGAGTTATATTATCCTCTCAATGAGATTTAATCATCCAAAGAAAGACTATGTGTCAACTTAGACTCATACTTGAATCAATGTACCCCAAGCCTGATAGCACCAACAACTCTTTAATCCAAAGAGGTACCTGAATAGGTGAAAGAATACTTGGAGCCTAGATAGGCAGAAAAAAGAATACTTGGAACCTTAACAGGCAAATCAAAGAATATTTGTATGCTATTGATTTAATAATGGATTAATTCATCGATCTTACTTAAGCAAAATCTCTCTAAAACGAGTGTACTAGATGTAGCAATAATTGTTGTGAACTAATATAAAAATACTTGTATCTCTTATCTTTGTCAACTCTGTTATTTGATTTAAGTTCTTTATGATTCAACTTTATTTTACTCAAGAATGATTTACAATCATAAGTTGAATGTTTTGATAAAGAACACATTTTTGTTTGTTTACCAATCGAATTTGATTTGCAAAAATGATCAACACAATTCAATCCCCCCCCCATTCTTGTGTTTTCTAGCACCCTGAACAGTTCCTTCACCCGATAATCCATTATCTTGATGGGTAAGGCATCGAATTCCAAGTTATCTTTAAGTTCATTTGTTTCTGGTTCAATGACGTGAGACGGGTCCATAGGATATTTCCTCAGTTGAGTTACATGATATACATTAGGAAAATTTGACAAGTTAGTAGTGCAACATGATAAGCTACTGAACCAGCCCTTTGTAGAATCTTAAAAAGGTCCAATAATTTGTGGTGTCAACTTCTTAGTCTTAATTGCTCGTCCAACTTCGGTCCTAGTTATAACCATTATAAACACATGATCTCCAACTTCAAATTCCAACAATCCCCTCTACTTATATTTGTAGCTCTTTTGTCTATCTTGCGATATCTTCATCTTTTCCCTTATTAACTTAACTTGTTTTGTCATTTGTTGCACAAACTCAGATCCAAAAATTTTATTCTTCCCTATCTCGTACCAAAGCTCACAACAAATATTCCAACAATTGAATTGTTTTTCCGAATTGACCATCCATTTGTGATTGATAAGCATAACTTAATCTTAGTTTTGTCTTGTGTTCTTGATTCAATTGCTACCAAAACTTCAATGTGGGTCTGGGGTCTTGACCACATATTATATCTGCAGTATTCTATGAAGTCTAACAATCTCCTTGATATACACATGCGCTAAATTGTATTCCATATTGTATATATGATTGATGGGTTTGAAATGTGTACTCTTTGTTAATATATCAATCATGACTCATATGGCGTCAAACGTCCTTTGAGTCTTGGGTAACGCAGTTACAAAATCCATTGTTATTCCATCTCACTTCACTTTGAAATATCTAGCGGTTGCAACAATCATGATGGATTTTTATGCTCGATATTTTCTTTAAGGCATACCAAACCAATTTACACGTATTATTTATATCTTAGATATGTTTTCTTCGTTTCTCCTGATTAAAATTTTAACTAACTTTTGTGTCTTACATCCAGAATCATCTTTCTTATCTTCTTCTTCCGATGAAAGCAAATTCTTTCTCCAAGTCTTAGTATTCCATCATCACCCTAGTTAAATTCTCCACATTGATCATCTTTTACCATCTCCATTATATTAAACAAATGTTCTTCTAATGGTTGTTCTTCTTTAATCCATTATAAGAATTCAATAGACATTGTCGTTGTACTCAATAATATCCTACCTTGAACAAACTAGGTATCCAAGTTCAAATCTCTAAACGTCTTCGTCCTCAAAATATCTATATGATATTGATCTTTCTATGATGATATTGTAAGTCACAACTATAGTCCTTCAAAAATTCCATCCAACATATTTGCCTCATGTTCAACTTCTTTTAATCGAAGAGGTATTTTAAACTCCTATGATCACTTAATTTTGTAAATTGTATAAATAGTGACTTGAGGTTTTCAAGGCAAAAACTATAGCCTCTAACTCTTAGTCATGTGTGGGACAATTCCTCTTATGTGTCTTCGACTGTGTTGAAGCATAAGCTACTACATTTCCCCTTTTCATCAGCACACAACCAAGTCCTTATTATGACACATCGCAATACACATCAAATTGTTCTAATGAATTTGGAAAAATGAGTATCGAAGATGACATTAACTTTTGTTTTAACTTTTGAAAACTTTCTTCACATTCTCGAGTTCATTCAAAAGCTTTTCCTTTCCTTGTCAAATGAGTCTAGGTGTGTATGTTGTAATGTAAACATTAAGAACATAAAAGAGACAAAATAAATGGATATTTTGATATGTGTGGGTGTGATATATATAATATTTGAAAAAAAAAAGTAAAAAATGAAGGACGATTGAAGACAACAAAAGGTGAGGAGGCTTAGAGCATGAGGGGTCTAGGGGGATGGAAATGTGAACATTGAATGGGAAAGTGAATGTTAAACACTATATAAGTGTGAGAATTCATATACCCAATGCTTTAAGGATTTGGATGAATATGCGATGTTGAATCAACTTGTTTGGTTTCTCTAATCCCAATGTGATGATCCCTCAGACCTCTTCATGATCCAAGTCCTTATTAATACAGATAGCCACATGTATAGGTACCTTAACTGTGTTGAATCATCAAGGGGATCTAGAGATCATCACATTGGGCTTAGAGTAATGATATTAGTATCAAAGTAGTATAAAGAGTTATCGTATCCACAAGGACTTGAGCGATATTATGTCGTTCAAAAATAATTATAACCTTAAGTTTAAAAGTTTGAGAATGATTTCGTTTGCATAAAAGTAAAATGATGATTAAACTAAATATGAGAATAACAAAGAGATTCAGGTGTCGGGATTGGGTTCTATCACAACGCATTCCTATGTAACTCATTAACCACTCAAATATGAATAGTTTTCCTTATTGATGTAATTGCAAACAATATTTCATTCCAACACTAATTCCTTAATAAAAGAATTTATAAGTTCTCTCCCTAGAAAACATTTCCTTGTTTATTTAACGAAAAGGTCTTGCATTAAGATTATATTTCAAAGGCAACTAATGCATCAAGCTCTATTCCATGTAACATAATTCATTAGGTAATTTAATTTAAATCTAAACGTAGATATATTTCTCAATCAAACACTAAATCATAAATCGAGGTATGGATTATCAAAAGATACCAAACATGAAGAACATAATTAAATCACTAACTAAGATAAGAGAATACTCATATATAAGCTAAAATCAAAGAGATTACATAAGAGTTTGGTAGATTACATCCAATCTCAACAAAAGAGAGAATTCGATACACAAAATAGCATTACAATACATAACGAGAAGAGATGGAAAGATTGTTGAAGTTGATTCCTCAAGTTTTCTTTATCCTTAGTCCTCCTCTCCCTTGGTCGCTCTCCTCTCTCTATTTCTCTTTTGAAAAATATGGATTGCTCCTTACAATTGACAACAAATGGCCTTTTATAGCAGTTGAGTCTGTGATATTTCGCTTAGTGAAATTCTTACTTGCTTAGCGAATCAACTTTCTTCACAATGAATCAATTGTCAGTTTTCGAAACTACCTTTTAAGATCGGCTAAATTTGCTTAGCAAATTTTTGCTTGCTTAGCCAATTTTCCAAATTCACTAAGCCTAACTTTGCTCGTTTAGCCAATTTCTCAACATCTGATTGTTCAACTCTGGTCTTCAAAATTATTTGTTGGCTTTCCTCTTTGATTGCTCACTCTCTTGAACCTATAAACACAAGAAAATATGCAAATATAACCATTCTCATGTATTAAATTCTAATTATTAAATAAATAAAATAAAGTGGGAAAAATCACATGTTCTCAATCAATTCAAGTTAATAAGTGTCACAAAATATATATTGAAAACTACATAAATTTGGCACTTATCAAGTAACCATACAAAGAAATTGAACATCATATCTTCACCCAAAACCTTAAGGTATTGGGTATATAGGTTCTCACACGTATATAGTGTTTACCATTCACTTTTCCATCAAACGTGATATTCTTATTCATACTTTATATACCAACAATCTCCCTCTCAAGTGTGAGTCCATCTATTCATCTGGGTATGCTCTCCCTCAAGCAAAAGCTTTTTCATCTTCACACACTTGCACATTCATTGACACCATATAAACAAGAAATGCCGCCTAACTACCCATGTCAAGAAGACTTTCGATACAAGGAGCAACTCAAACATCGGCTCGGATACTACTAATAGGTCATGAGGTGTCTGAGAGATCACCATCTTGGCTTAGAGATATCACACATGTGGAATATTGAACATCATATCTTCACCCAAAACCTTAAGGCATTGGGCATATGGATTCTCACACTTATATAGTGTTCAATGTTTGCATTTTCATCCAATGTGAAACTCTTATTCACACTTGATATACCAACAAACGATTGTACATGTCCATATTAACTTGAGAGTACAAGAATTATATCTTTATTTTACTTGTAAGTATACATTAAATTAATTGTCTTGTGCCAGTAGTGTAACATCCTCTAAATTTATTATTTAAAAATAATTAGAATCTATCAATATTATTCAATATTAAATTATGTGTGATAATTACTTGCTTTGTTTGATTTTTTTTTTTTTTGATAAAGTTATTAATAAGAATTATTTAAATATATGGGGAGTTCAAATATATACATGTATATAAGTAGAGATATATTATATGTAGATGTGTTTTCTAGTCCAAGAAGAAATTGGACTAATGGTTTGTGGCTTGGTTTTTATGATCAAGGTTAACAAAAAAAAATAGTGACAATTTATCCCTCTTATTCTTCATTTAGGCCCAACATTTTCTAACCCACAATTTCCACCTTAAATTTCCCTAAGTCCACAATTTCTGTATACTCACTAATAAGAAACAAAAAGAATTCTGAAACCCTAGCCACCATCACCTTCACACCTTATTTTCTCCGTGTATCCAAAGCTTGGAACTTCTTTTCCTTGTGAACAACTCCGTGGGGCTTAAAGCTTTGTACTAGGAAGAAAAGCGGCCAAGGTAAGGGCTTTTCCCCACACAAATTAGAGTTAGGCCGTTGGTTGGATGACATGAAATAAATAATCGTGATTGCTTCTATTTTAAAATGAATAAATGTAGACTAATTGATTAAAATGATAAAACCCCAATTTTTATTGAGATTTAATTGTAATATATGATTTCTATGGAGTAAAGTATGAAATTTTATGCTATGTGTGATAAAATTGTAGTGTTACGATGAATATGAAATAAAGTTTGAATTTTTACCTTATATGTGATAAAGTTTTAACTTTTAATATGTATATGAATTGGAGTTTGAATTTTCTTGTCATATATGTTAAAGTGTTAATTTTTGTGGCCTATATGATATAAAGTTTCTATTTTTATGTGTATGTGGTGAAAGTCATAATTTTTATGATTATTTATTTATGATTATGTGATATTCATGATAAGGATGTGTTGTATGTGTTCTTAGTGATATGTGAATAAGAGATGATTTTGAAAAGTAATTTTGAATGCATATGACATGATCCTTAGTGGGCTGTGTGGGAGTATATATATGTTTGATACTATATCATCATGTCATGGCATATGCATCTTCGTGGGAGTTGCCTTAGTGGCAGGTTTGATTTCCCCATTGGTATGGGTGACCTTTCTGTGTGGAAGTTGCCTTAGTGGCAGGTTGATATCCGGATCATATAGTTTTAGGAGCATGCACTATGCATATGTTTGATATATAATTTACCGGTTTGCACATTTTTCTTTTAAATTGGAAGTTTTTACTTTTATATGTTTTGTGTTATTCTTTCATATGTTTAGCTTTGGTTTGATGTGGATGATGGAATAAAACTGACCCTTACAACAACATTTTAGGTACTAATGAGTCCGAGGAGATTCAAGAGTAGTTTATGAGTATTGATGTGCGGCGAACGTGGGGTAAAAATGGGTTTTTCGAGAAAATTTTGTAATAATGGAGTTGTCGTAATGTTTCTAAGTCCTTTTAATATTTTGTCACAAACTTTTAAAATGTATTGGAATTTTAGAAATACGGAAGTGTTTCCCTTCCGTTAGGAATAATTGCCTTTACTTGTTTTAAATTTGAATAAATATTTCTTTAATGATATTAAATAACGTGTTTCTTACTAATTATTTAAATGAATAAATGCTAAGTATTCAAAAAAAAAAAATTAGTAAACTTTCTAAACAATAAGTATTTTTTTTTAAGTAACGTTTTGGATTAAAAAAATCCGGGGCGTGTAACACCCCGGCCATTACCGTTACCGGCGATGCTACCTCATGGTCTTCTCGCTCCCCCCTTTCCCACCAATTGAAATCTAGCGAGTTTTTGCCTTCCGTGGGATTCGAGCCCGGTACCTAGGGGATAAGTACCGCCTCCACACAGTCCCACTACCAATTGAGCCAGGGTGTTACAAGTAGCAGGTTTATCTGCGAATATCTGCAGTTACAAATTATTTTTTCATCTATAGTTGCATTTGGATATTTAGAGATTGTTTGTTGTTAGATTATATAAAAATTTTCCAAAATACATTTCGAGGTCATTGAAGTTTTTATTTTTGTCAATTTAGTTCTTTAAGTTACATTTATTTTGATAGAAACATAAGATTCATTAAAATACAAATAAGAATAGAACAATCATTTTGACCGTAAGTTGGGACATTCTCCCCATATGTTGAAATCATAATGTTAAAGAAAGTTAAAATCATGCTAGCAATACACATAAATATTTTAGAAATCAATGAGAAATGATAAAACCAAAATCTTAATCCTAACAACCAAACTAATTTCTTCCACACATGGCCAATGGTCATGAATAATGTAAGATCCACAATCTTTAATCTCATTCATCTTCATAAAAAAAAAATATTTGTTGGTGTTAACTCATATCAACTACAAGTGGTCTCTAATATGACCAATCCAACCACGTGTTGACAACTCCTATGTAAGATTAAGAAGGTGTGAATTTGGTCATAGCCTCTCTAAGCCCCTTACTCAAAATACGATATTGACAAAGTGAAATTGCCTCTGTGAACATCCACCTTGAAGGGAAAATAAACAACGTCACACCATGATGACAAACAAATAAACGTCACGCTGAGAGGATAAAACACAAGAAAAAACTAAATATGTGTGAAAAATCACTTATTTAAATAAAATGAGATAATAAAATAACTTGGATGAGATATTTTGAACTAAAAAATGATCCTAAACCACCCCTCTAATAGACAAAGAAGAAGGAAGAACTTAGGGTTTTTTTAGAGAGGAGCGACGTCTAACCCATAATGCAAAAAAATATTTAAGTTACATTATATTTGCTTTGTTAGTCACTTGTGTCACGTTCAACAACAACTAGTGCAATGGAAAGCATTTTATCAATAGATACCTCTCCATCAAATGCTGCAACAATACATCCTTCATACCAATCGTTCAAAAAAACATTAATCAAACCTTATAAATGATCTGCATATCTTGATTTTCTCTGCCCTAATTTAGACACGTGTATAGCCTCTAAAACCTTGGTAATATAGGTGTATCTGCGTAATCAATGTCATTAATTTTCTCCATTTGCAAAGTAGTTTGGACAGTCAACTTAATGTGCTGCTTGAATTAGATCTTAACATTATGTAACAATAATTCGAGAAAATTGTCAAATTTAAAGCACCACATGTGTAATTTACTATAACTTAACGGCTAATTGTGCAAATAGAATGTAACTTAAAGGACAAAGTTGAAAAAATAAAAATTTAAAGGACCTAAAAAGAAATTGTGTTAAACTTAAAGGACATAAGTGTTATAAAAAACATAAAAGAACAAAATGTTATTTTCGTGAAGCATAAAAGGACCTTGAGATGTATTTTGCTAAATTTATATATAATCTAACAACAAGCAATCTCTAAATCACCAAATGCAACTATGGATGAAAAAGTAATTTGTACCTTCAGATTTTCGCGGAGAAACCTGTTACAAGCACAAGACAATTAGTTCTTAACATTCTATAACAATAATTCGAGAAAATAGTCAAATTTAAATGACTGCATGCATAATTTATTATAACTTAAAGGTTAATGATCCAAACAAAATGTAACTTAAATTAAAAAAATTAAAAAAATAAAAATTTAAAGGACCTAACCGAGAACTTAAGCAAAATTAAACGATCTAAGTGTTACAAAAAAATAAATAAATGATTAAACTGTTACTTTCGTGAAACTTAAATAATCTCATAATGTACTTCGCGTAAAAATTTTATCATAACTCTTTGTTTAAATTATTTTTTTTCTTGGCCCTTACATAAAACCATAATTTTTCTAATGTAAACTTTTTCTTAGAAAACAATTGAAAAAATTTAAAATGATGGAGATTTCAAATTCACATACTTT
>JBBPBP010000002.1:32738600-32751807 GCA_037974735.1 Cicer chorassanicum
ATATATATATATATATATTATGACTAGATCTATATTTCTTCTTAAAAAAACTTCGATTCATAAATTAGATTTAACTAAATAATTTAAAAAGAAAACTAAGGAATAAAAGAATATCTATATTTAATATCCCATACTCCTCAAATAAAATTACCACCAATTGAGGGAACATATGAGGAAAAAAAATTATAATAGTTTTTAACCTTTTTTATGAGGTATTTTCACATTCATAGGTTTGCCCAATTATGTTATGGAGTAGTCATATTATTATCACATGAAATTCAAAGTTTTATCCTACATTTTAAGATTCACTGGCATAGAGTTCATGTTGGCAAGTGAACAGCACCTTGTCACAAATCACACCTTTTGGAGTCAACAATTGCAATTATTTGCTCAAAGAAAAAAAAAGCACGATAGGAAAATGATGTTTTTTGATAAAAAAAATATTATAGGAAAATGATGTGTTAAAACTAGATACAACATCTTATGTATCTGATGATTTTATTTAATTCTTAGAGATATTATTGAGTTATTACAAAAAAAAAACTCAATTACTAAATTGCTTCTTAAAATTATAGGATCCGACATTTATCTCTAAAATTTAAAAATAAATAAATAACATCATGAAATTAAAAGATAATATAATTCAAATGTATATGATTTTGTTTAAGTTGCCCCAATTAAAATTGAACATTTGTAATCCACTATCTTTCACATTAACCCCAATTGCTATAAAGAACAAATGTTAAACAAAATATATTTGAAAAAGTCCCTCATGAGATACAACCAATGTCTTTGAAAAAGGAGTGAGACATTCTTACCATACAACAAATAGTCATTATGTCTCTATAATAAACAAATCAGTCCTATATATCCTAAAACATTTTTTTTTTTTTAATACAAAAGTTGTTTAACTTTATTATATATTTACTTAATCTTTACAGAATATGTTTTCTTGGTAAAAAATCTTAGTATCTTGTGTTATATTAATTCATGTGCATCATTTTAATTTTTGAATGATTTTTTCAAACATATTTAAAATATTATAAACATTTTCTTATAAATATTTAGAATTTTTTTAACAATGAGTGACTTCAAGATAAATTTTTCAAACACTAAATGCTCAAGAAATAACACATAGAATGTATTTGTAAAGATTGGTCGTATTATGATAAAAAAAAAAAACCTCTATTTTTTATAGAGACTAAAACAAATGATTCTCTAATCTAAGTAGTCTATACAGCTCATACAACTAATCAAGTTCGATCTGGTGGTCAGTTCCCTCATTTAAGTTGTCTGTAAGTCTCATACGACTAATCCACTTTGATCCAACGGTTGGTTCTCCAATCTAAATTGTCGCTACCACTCACATAATTATTCTTGTTTGATCCAAAGGCAGTTCTTTGATCAAAATTGTTTGTAACACTCATATGACTAATCCGATACTAAAGACTAGAAAAGATTTTGATTCGACACAACCAATTTCGTGTATCGCAATGCGAATTAGGGTTCACTTATTATATGATACTAAAGACCACCAAAGATTTCACTTATCATTGTACAAACTAGGGATCACTTATTGTCGTATGAGTATTATGAACAACAAAGATTGAATAACTGATCATTTGGTCTAACTTGAATAGTCATATCAGTGGCATAGACAACTTAGTAATATTTTAATTAGTTGAATTAAAAATCTGATAATTAAATTTTGAATAAAAATAAAACACATAATTCCAATTATATTAGTATATTTTATTTGTAATTTATATATGGTTAAATAATTAAACATATATGATATTTTTTTCAATTGAATAAATTAAAGAAATATATAGACCTAGTTAATATACAATCAACTGAGTAAGAAAAAAAAGTATAACAACCCAAAAACCAAATCAATTCAAAGCATTTAGGACTAAATGGCATTCAATGAACTATTATAATTATAATATGTATATATTATAAAGGCTAAATACCACTCGTGGTCCCTTAACTTAATTTCGGTTAAAGATTTGGTCCTTTATTTTTTTTTCCCGATTTGGTCCTTTATGTTTTTAAATAATTTCAACGTTACCCTTTAAGTGGAGTTCCGTTAAGAAAAAGTTAAAAAATCCCTCATCTATATCATTATATATGTTCATCAAACCTCTAGAAACGATTGTCACTGATCTAAAGTGATTTTTATGGAGTATAAATACTCACAACTTCAGTTTTAACGAATCAATCATACTATCAAACTTAGAACAAATTTTGAATATTTTTCTGAAATATTTCCAAAACATAAATGATAACTTTTTATGAACATGGAGGATAGATTTTTTTAACTTTTTCTTAACGAAACCCCACTTAAAGGGTAATGCTGAAATTATTTAAAAACATAAAGGACCAAATCGGGAAAAAAAAATTAGGTAAAGGACTAAATTGTTAACTGAAATTAAGTTAAGGGACCACGAGTGGTATTTAGCCTATTATAAAAATAGATATTTTTAAATTTTATAATATCAATGAACTATTTGAAATTTTTTAAAAATTTATTCTAACACTAGAGTCAGCCTCTAATAATTTTAATATTGAAATGTAAAATAATTTCAAATAAAAATATCTAAATGCGAAACATGTAATCAATTGTTTAGTTAATAATTAAATAATTCAGAAATAACTATTACAATACAAAATATAAATTATATAAAATATAATAATTTTTAAAACGATTAAATACAATTTTATTCCTTATAAATATAACTATTTTATTTTTAGTCTCGATAATTTTTCTTTTAACATTTTAATCTCTAAAAATTTCCATTTTCAGTTTTAGAATTTTTAAACAAAATATGAATTCAATATAAATTTTTAAGTATCAAAATCGTTCTTTGAGGGAGATGTTTATAATATCTTTAATATAACTATAAAAAATCGTTCAAAATTCAAGAGACTTTAATGTTGACACCAAATTTACAGAAAAAACTTATAAACAAATACAAAAAAATCTATCAGTATATTATATATAAATGAAAAAGTACACGAGACAACTTTTATCATACATCTAATCTAATATTATGTTACATGAAATAAAAAATACTACCTTTGTAAAGATAATTGAAACAAAAGAACAACCAATCTTATCATTTAAAAACATAATATTCAAAATGAATATTACTAAGTTATTCTTTAAGAAAATATTATTCAAAATGAATGTTGCTAAGTTGTACCTACCACTAATACGACTAATTAAGTTTGACTAAATGTTCGGTTATTCAATTTTTGTTGTCTATAATACTCATATGACAACAAGTGAACTCTAATTTGTATTATGATACATGAAATCTTGTGCGGTCTTTAGTATAAGACAATAAGTGAACCTTAGTTCGCATTGTAATACATGAAATCTATTATGTCGAAACAAAATCTTTTGCGATATTATGTATCATATAATCGTACGAGTGTTACAAACAACATAAATTGGAGAACTAACTATTGGATTGAAGTGGATTAGTAGTATGAGTGTTATAGATGACATAGATTGGAGAATTGGCCGTTGGATCAAACTAGATTAGTCGTTTGAGCAATATAGACTACTTAGATTCAAGAACTACATGTTTTAGCCTCTTTAAAAAAAAATCAAGTTTTTATCATACTACGATCAAATTTTGCAAATACACTCTATGTGCTATTTCTTGAGTTTTTGGTGTTTGAAAAATTTATATTAAATTTACTCATTAAAAATTTATAAATGTTTATGGAAGAATATTTATAATATTTTAAAGATGTTTGAAAAAATTCATTCAAAAATTTAAAGGATCAACATGAATTGACTTAAGACAATAAACTAATAATATTAAAAAAAAAAAAAATTATATAAAGACTAAGTAAATACATAACACTAAATTGTTTATTATAGTGGCACAATGACTACTTGTTGTATTAGTTTAAAAAAATTTAGATAGGATTCCGAGAATTCATCAAAGTGAGGACATGTTTTAAGGCTCAAACGATACTTATAGATCACCCAATAAAGAAATTCTCATGGAATTAAATCCACCATCTTGTAAGAGGTGAACTAATTTTTTAGAAATCGAAACAACCTTGATTTGAAATAAACTATTACCATCGTTGGTATAAAGTAATTAAGTATGTAGAGAGAGTAATAAAACTAAAAAAAGGTGTTGTGTTAACCGCTGTTATAGCCCTCCTTTCTAGAAATAGTACCCACAAGTCTCATAAATTTCCATAGAATTTGTGAATCACTTCAAAAAATTCTTCTGTTTCACTTTGAGTTGTATCAACCTCAAACCCCATTCCACACTGCTTTCCACTACTTCTTCAAAGTACACACACACTCACTCACTGGTAAAGTCACTCACCTCTTTCTCTTTCATGTTTTTAGGCAACTTTTTATAACTAGTTTTTTCCACTTTTTCTCCAAAATCACTTAAATGGCTTTCACATTCATTATCTTGATTGTGTTTTTGCCTCCATTCAGTCCTCTGCTTCACCTGACACACTCTTTCCATTCACCCTTTTTTCCATCTCTTTCTTCCTTCTTTTCACGTGGGGTGCCCTTCTGACATTTTTCTTCTCTCTCTCTCTCTCTCAATCATCAATCTTTTGTAGTTCAAGGTTGTTGCTTTATTATCTTAAAGGAAAGTTGAATTTGGTTTCTATTTTTCTTTTTTGTTATGACACTTGTGTGTGTGTACCTTGTACACTGTACATGCTTTTTTTGAAGGTTTTTCAATGGTTCTTCTCTTATGAGGGTATGCAAAGTTGAGATTTTTTTACTGTTTTAAGGTACTATTCCTGAAAAATTGAAGTGGGGTCTTTTGATTTCACCTTAGAACTCTTATTTTGTGATGGATTCTTGGAGTTTTGTTCCTGAAGAAAAAGGGTATGTTTCTAATGATACACTTTCAGCTTCAAACACACTTGGAAGAACTAAAGGTTCATTCTTGAGTTGGGATTTGAAAACCCCATCAAGTTTTTTGGATCAACAAAGCATTGAGAATGATAATAATAATCATAATCAAGGTTTTGAGGAATTGGGGTTTCATGGAATGTTGGGGAAACAATTGTCAAATGTTGATGTTGATGATGATGTTGTTGTTGGTAATGTTCATAGCAGAAAAATGGATAGTGATGTTGTTATGGCTACTCCAATTCCAAATGCATTTTCTGTTAGAGAAAATCACTTTAATTCAAAGATTTCAAATACTTTAGGTGACACTAATGGTTGCAATTCACTCATAGATTTGAAGTTGGGTAGGTTTGGTGATCATGGAGATGCAATTGGTTCAACATTTTCAAAAGGGACTAACATTTTGTCGTCGTCCGGGTTGTCGACGCCGCCTAAGAGGGTTCGGTCTTCCGGAGTCCATTCGCAGATTTCTTACTGTCAAGTCTATGGATGTAATAAGGATCTGAGTGGTTGTAAAGATTACCACAAGAGGCACAAAGTTTGTGAGGTTCACTCAAAGACTTCCAAAGTTATTGTGAATGGAATTGAACAGAGGTTTTGTCAGCAATGTAGTAGGTTGGTCAATCTTCCAATATCATGTTTCACATTTTTATTTATTTCAAAGTTGCTTTCATGAACTAAATTTCATAGATATGCCAAATTAGTTCGGCGTAGTGTTGTCAATTGCAGATCGCAGAAAATAGTTGTTTGTTCAAAATTAGTCGGTCTTAAGCAAAGGCTTGCCTCTGCTTGAACTATTAACTAATTGTTATGAAAATGTTACATGATTTTTACTTTGTTACGTTTTTAAAGATTTGTTTCACTTACAAATTTTTTATAACATGATACAATTGTTTTTAAAAAAATACTTGTGAATTTTGGAAATGAAATAGAAAGTTTTCTTAAATCACAAATAGCTCTTAATATTGAGTTTCATCCTTCTAAATTGCATGTCATGTGGGTTTCATTTGGTTTTATCTGATTTTGTTCTTACCCTATGAGGTTATCCTTATCCTACGGTACCATTCTTTTCCAAGTTCTTTTCTTACTGTTCTTCCTACTCCAAGTTACCACAAAACTTGGTTATTTGGGAAAAAAAGGTTAATTTTAAAACGGCTTTTGTTTGTCCAAATTAATCATTATTTTTGGATTAGCTTCTTGAACTAAACAGATTTAGTCATTTTTGGGTGGAACTTCCTTTTCAGAAATGGTAGAAACATCCATTTTATGAATATTCCTATTTTAAACCCGGATTCTCTATAGTCAATGACTGCACGCATTCACGCAGTCAATTGAGATCGTAAGGTCCAGATCTTAAGTTCAATAATTTTAGTTTTTTAAAAAAATCAAAATTTATTTGAGATCTGGACTATCTCATTGTCACTAACTGTGTGAATGTGTGTGGTCAGTGACCACAGAGAATCCGATATCTCCTATTTTCTATTAACTGTACTTTATTTGTCTCTAATTTTTTGGATTTTTGTTCAACTAATTTTGGATTTAACTCACTTTAGGAAAGGAAATAAGGCATATAAGTTGATGAGAAAATCAATGGTTAACATTTATTGCACGCACTTGGAAAACACCTCATGGATTTGTTAAATTGTAATTCCTTAATTTTCTCATCAACAGTTAACATAATTAATTACCTTCCCCTCTAAAGTGAGTTCCACGCTTTAAAGGAGTCAAATTCTAATTTTTCAGCTTTAGATTTTCTAAAATGGACAAGCTTGAAAAGAAGCTATACTTTAACATTATATAGTGCTGCTGTAATGTTTAGCTTACTACTCAGGTTTCATTTGCTGGCTGAATTTGATGATGGTAAGCGTAGCTGTCGTAAACGCCTTGCAGGCCATAATGAGCGCCGAAGAAAGCCACAAGTCGGTATTCACTCTGGAAGATCTGGAAGGTTGCTTCAGCCATATGGTGGTAATAATATATTTGTGAAATCCTTTACATCTAATTATCATCTGCTTGGTTATGATTGATATAGAAGCATGCCATAGTAAAATATGTTCCTATGTATTGTTTTGGTCTTGGATCCTCCATAGAAACTACGCCGTGCAACAGCTGTAAGGACTATTAGATCTAGAGATAAGTCTTAACCCTCTTGATCTAACGGTCCTCACAAGTGTTGCACCCTGCAGCTGCAGTAGAGGATCCATACACGTGAAAAGATGCAAGACCTATCATCAGGCCATAGTACTCTATGATATGTAATTTAGCTTTCATACATTAAATTGTGTTCTTTAAGTAATTTCCATAAAAAAATGTGCACGTGTTCTCACCCCGTAGAAGTACAACAATGTTTTGCTTTTATGATTCTATGGATTTAGATCTAAAAACATGTTTATTATGTGCTATTTGTTACAAATTATATTTTTTTGTTTCTGAATTATTCTCCTACGTATGTTGGTTTTGCACCATCCTTTATCATTTGTCATCTTTGGTGTAAAGCTAGCTTTATCTTGGATTCTTTTGTCACATAGTTAATGTGAACCATAAGTGACTTGTTCAACAATAGTAATTAAGTCATATCTGAAACAAAAGGATTCATTATAGTTTAGTGGCTATACATGGTCGGTCTTCTTTAGTGCCTGATTTTCTTCAAGGAATAAAGCTATCTGCTTATGATCAATAGATTATTCATTTACTTCCCTAATTATTAACAATATGAAGCATGTGTAAATGACTTTTTTACCCTTTTTTTACCCGGATAGCAGCCATACCGCTCCTTGCTAACCTGCTTTTGGGCTCAGACGCTTCGCTATCTAGGATTGACAAGATAAATATTGCCTGTTGTAATTTATATTTATATCTGATTAATAAGAACGGGGAAGAAAGAGATGAAGTAATGTCGGATTTTTCATAGCATACCGTGTCTTGTATATTGTGTCTAATACATGTAATAACAAAATGAAAATGAAAAAGGAAACATAAAAAGTGAACTGGCCCTAAAATTTTTCCATGATAAGTGGAAGTAATCACTGCATGTCTAATACTTTGACAGTGACAGATTCCAATACTCTTTTGGGGTCTTTACTTGATTATGGAGCTGCGTTTCTTATTATTTTTCTTCATTGAAATTTAATCTTATATTAGTAAAATTGTTTGATCTTGAGTTTTATAAATATCCTGTGGTTATTGCAGATAGCCGATTCCAAGGAACCATGCTAACATCGGCATCTTTTATATGCCAAGAGATACTCCCCGGCGAGGTCTTGTCTTCTGAGAAATGTGGAGCTAGTAACTGGTGGAGACCTATAAAAGCCGAAGACGGAACCGGCTTTAGGCCCTTTTCATCTATTCCAGTCAGCAATGGACATCCTCATTCAAGAACTCTATTTCCTTCCTATAGTGATAAACAATTTCCCTTTCTCCACGAAAACGGTGCTACATCTGCTACTGAAAGCATATTGTGCGAAAACAATAGTCAATATCCTCCTATCCTCGGAGGCTCGAATTCTGGATCACAATCATTATTCCAAAACACCTCCTTAGGAAGCGAGGACTTCAATGTTTTTGAAACGGAATCAACTGTTCAAGGATTATCGGGAGTTTCAGATGGTGGTTGTGCTCTCTCTCTTCTGTCATCTCAATCACAAAACTCTTCAAGCCAGTCGTCAGGAATTCCCATGTCTTGTCACTTGGTCATTCCGAGCAGCCACAGCCATTACGGCATGAGTCCGGTCTCTGAAAAGATGATAGGAATGAGTTCACACGCTTCGAGTGGAGTGTCGGATAGGTTTCCATCTGAATTAAATCATAACGATGGAAGTCATCTTAGTCCTATATTGATATCCGCCAACAATGAACTTGTCCATTTTGAAATGGCAGACGGGATATTCCATGGTTCGGATTTTGTCAATGTGAAAGACCATCTTTCTTGTGAAGATGGTCCAACCATTGATTTGCTTCAACTATCGTCACAACTTCAGCGTGTCGAGCATCAGAGGCAAGCCTTGCAGGTGAAGCAAGAAAATGATTCTTCCTGCTCTCTCCGGATTACTTGAGATGTTTTTAAAAGGTACTTTTTCTGTTTCACGATATTTAATCCAAATTTTCTTTATACCAGCTAATTTAGCACTTCAACTGTGCCGTGTTGTATTACTGCATATTATTCTCTAGCTTGAAATTTTGCATCTTATTCTTTCGTAATATAAATATTTTTTGTTTTCATTTCCTATTTTCACTTTTAGTTCCAAAAATGACATTTTGCTTTTAATTTGTTTTTTATTTTCAAACACTTCTAAACAAGTTAAAATAGAGAGTTGCTATCACTTTTTCCTGTATGAAATTTTGTAAAAACAGAAAATTGATTGAAAGTGAGTTTTGTATTGTATTTCAATGTGAAAACAAAATGTGTTTTTTGATGCCAAACAGATCATAAGGGCTCGATTCGTTTTCCATAATATTCTCTATTTCAATTTTTTATCATCAAAATATCTATCACCTTTGGTTTTACCATGATTCAAAGTAGCATTCACTGTTTTCTATACAAATCTTTGAAGTCAGAAGACATATTATTTGATAGATATGCAATATGCAATTAAAATTAAAAGTTATATTTGATGTTTCCATTATGCAACATTTCTCAATCTTGAAGTACAAAAGATTTCAATTTCAATTTTTTGCAGGAAAGAGCTTGTGTTGTGCAGCATGTTGTGACAGACACCAATGTAATGCAAAGTGAAGAAAAAGCTTAGTATCTTGATATCCTCCAACTCATGAGATGCTAACTAGTTTAAGTAGTTTTCTCGCGCTGATTCGGTTCAAGAAGCTGACCAACAGTTTGGACGCAATAGTCCTTCTCAATCGACATAAATCCATCTAGAATGTAATAATAAACAAAAGCTTGAGATGTATCAAAGTGTGACATTCAGGTTATCTAATAATGTTGATATTTTGATGAATGTTAAATCTGCACTAATACATTAATCTAATAATG
The DNA here is from genome assembly GCA_037974735.1 of Cicer chorassanicum. Lineage (NCBI taxonomy): Eukaryota > Viridiplantae > Streptophyta > Magnoliopsida > Fabales > Fabaceae > Cicer > Cicer chorassanicum. Next base: position 32,748,497 of record JBBPBP010000002.1, read on the forward strand.
TTGATATATTGTGGTAACTGTTTGTCATGAATCCAACTCAGTAAGCTAGAGTGTTTTTATAGGAACAATGGGATATACCTGGATTCTCTGCATTAAAAAACTATGCATTTATACACATCAACTGATCTCGGCCAGCTATTTAAGATCAGGCGGCTCACATAACAACTTCACCAAATCATCGTTAAATAATCTTCACTCAAACGTTATGTGTCAAGAATTTACTGCATGAAATCTAAAAGCCTGCAAAATCAATCTTCACTCAAACGTTATGTGTCAAGAATTTACTGCATGAAATGTAAAAGCCTGCAAATTCACATTTCAACTACAAGTACAGTATATGGGAGTGTAGAGAACTTTTGAGGCTTAAAACAATAATTTAGTATAGGACAATGTCATTTTCAGCATTTCTAATATAGTATATTAAGTAATATTAACAAAAATTTGAAAACATCCTCATAGATTATGTTTCAAAATAGATTACTATTAATAAAAATTACAAGAGTTATTCTTGTTTTACTCTCACAAGTGTAAAATAAACAATGTCTGAGAAGAAAGTGGTTGGACTCAAGTCATAAATGAATTTGAATAAATGGTGAATCCTTCGGATGAACTCGAACTCAAATTCTAATTAGAATAATTATTGAATAGATTTTATTTACCTTTCAATTAAATCTTATATTAACGAGTTTTTTTCTAGATGAAAATTGGAGAGTCAAGATAAAAAATAAATAAAATAAAATCAACTTTAAGGCCAACTAGCCCAAAGCTCTTTTGATAATATATAGATTACATGTAGCTTGTTTCTAAATAGACACCCAAGAGGAAAGCAGAAATTTCCATGAGCATTGGCATTTTTTATTTTTAATTCTCATTTTGTTACCATTAAGATCTATCTTTACTCTTTTTCTTTACTTTTTTTTTTTTCCTTTTCTTATTTAAAAAAAAAGCCTTATTTTTCTTTTCTAGTTTTATGCCAACGAAAAATCATGTTTATATGTGTATAAGGTGGTCGTTCATTCATCCACAATATTTACTCAAATGTATAAAAAAATACTATCAAATTGAAGCTTTCGATAAATCATTAATTTCATTTTTTTTCCTACAACATTGAGTTTTTTCACTACTAAATCTTAGAATCTAATAAAATGCCGAGAATTGTGGGGATTGGAAGGTCATCCATCTTTATATAATAGAAAAAATTTGGGCTGCAGCTTAATGGCCTAGTGCTTTTTAGGTATGCAAATGTAAATTTTAAAATACTCACGGATATATCAATTTTATAAATTCATTTTTGCTTATAGTTTATTTTTGATGAAATATGTAAGAAAAGATGATTTTATATAAATACAACTCATCTGAACCATCTACCTTTCTATATCGATGCACGTATTTATCATGTTTCGTCAATGTCATTAGATGTTGTATTTCATATCTGTTACCTCTAAGTGATGAACAATATGCTTGATGTGCATTGTAAACTTGTTTGATTGTCATTACACTTTCAACATTATGATCCTTTAATATCATCAATATGTTTCTTGGTTTGACTATGTTCTTCATCATATCACCAAATACATTTTTCTCTTCATGAGACAATTGGTCTAAGAAAAAATGACCAGTCAATTTTTTGGTCAACTCGTGGTTATGGAGACCACATGCTACATGCAAATACCACCCCTCACCAACACTTGATTGTGTTACTCTCAATCTAAATGAACATTCACATTTTTTTTATTCCAGATACTCCTCACACGTTTAGGATTCTTTCAAGGTCTATATTTGCCGCATCTTTCACAACCAAAAATGAATTTTGTCTTTGTTCATAGTCGTGTTGTGGCGGTTTCAAATCTAAAGATGACAATGACAATTTCATTTTACCTTCTAACATTTCTAACTCGTCTCAATAAATCATCATGTGTATCAACATCATGCTAGTGGTAAATATATAAGTCAAATCCACCATATCAGGTTCAACATCATGATTCATTGTGTCGTCAATCTCAAGTTTAACACTGTCATTCATTGCGTCAAAATCAATTTTCAAACCATCATACATTTTGTCAAAATCAAGTTTCAAACCTTCATACATTTTGTCACTATTATCTTCTCCTTAGTCCATTTATTTACATCCAATAAGAACGTATCAAAAATTCATAAATATTGCTTGTGTAAACTGAGTTCATGTACCTTACGTGAATTGAATTCACACAAACACAACATTCACAATTAACATATGTACTTCTCCTGATCACTAAAAATACTTACATGTATGTGAATCCAGTTTACGTACATTAACGTGAAATGTATTTGTGTGACACTTGTAATTCCTTAAATTACAAGTCATTCTTGAACTCAACTCACATATGTTTACGTGAACTTTGTTTGTGTAGCGCTTGTAAATTCTTTAATTACAAAGCGTACATGAACACAAAATACGTAAGAATTTATATTTACAATGTACGTGAACTCATATCACGTAAATTTCCTAGATTTTGAAGGAAAAAAATATGAAATCAATGCAGATTAGTAAACATACCTAGTTGGTAGCTATATGCACAATAAGAAAACGAGAGTTATCGAGTGTAAATTATGAGTGAAGGGTGTGAGCTATGAATGAGTTACAAGTATGTGATATGGATGAGAGATATTATGAAGTGAGTGATGCTGATGAAGGGTGAAACATAAAAAATAGGATTTAAGAATTGGTAAAATAATAAAGGGTATTTTAGGTATTTTAATTTTATAAAAATTTATGGAGCGTGGATAGCAAAATAGAAAGTGTAGATTGCAATTTTTTTTTCTGTTCTTTGCAACATTAGGATGGATGAAGTTGTATTTCTTCTTTAGCTTTTACTGATTTTTTTTTTATTTTTTATTTTTTATTTTTTATCTTTTATGGTTTTGCATTGTAGATTGGGTTTTGTTCTTGGTGCCTTTTGTTTATCTCTTCATTTATGCCATTATGTATGTATTATTTTCTTTTTTTATATTTAAGAAGACTCATATAATCTCTAATGGCATTATTCTTTTTTATTTATCTTTCTCTTCAGCTTAGATTATGTTTTGGCAACTATATTGCATTTCTATGTCAGCTACAAAAATATTCTATTGAAAAGTTAGTATTTGAATGGAAGATAAAGTAATCAATCAGTTGTGTATTGCTAATTAATTAAGGCTACGTGGCTTATTTTTTGTTTTGTTTCAAATATTTCTTGATATATTTTCATTTTTTCCAAATTGATTTCGCTAAGAAAAATAGCATTTATATTCTTGATTGTAATGATATATATATATATATATATATATTGGTT
>JBBPBP010000002.1:32751817-32789476 GCA_037974735.1 Cicer chorassanicum
TTTTATAATTGTAAGGAATGGATCATATTGAATTTGATTTTTTTACGCCACCATTCAATTTGATTTTTATCCAAATTTGGTTTTTTATATTTAATTTTTTTTCTATAATTTAACATTATTTAGTTGTTCTTTTCTAACTTGGATGAATTGATGGCATATTCAGTAATTTTACAATGTAGATGTTGATATCCTTGCTATACATAAGGAAGTACAAGCCCAAGATAAAATATGTCTTTCAATATTTTATGTTTATCATATTAACATATTGTTGATTTAGTTTGTGTTTGAAGTATACGATCATTATCTGATTGATGTGTTAGATTTAAAGTATAAAATTAAAACAACGTCGGACTTAATGCTTTTAATTAATACTATAAAAGATTAAAGGCTTTACTTGGTTGTTTATAAACTTTTTTTTGGTTGGTGTTTCGGGATTATTTGTTCAAATAGATGATATGTGTATATATTCATGTCTCTATGGTTGACGATAACGACTCATTGCTTCAGATATTGGCCTCAGTTTTTGTTGACTATAGTCGATATTTTAAGTTATTTTCACATGATGTTTTCATCAATAAATATAACCAAGTTTTAGATAGTTAATTCTCCAGCTATATATATATATATATATATATATATCTCAGTACTACAACAATTCTTAACATATTTTGTGTTTTTTTCAACGTTCAAATGATAATAATTAGTAATGTTAATATTGTTAGTTTTTGTTGTTAGCGGATATCAAACTTGCAATTTCCTTATCACTTTGCTTTCTGATTTTCCCACCCCACTATAGCTATCAAGTCAACTTTATATCTCATAACATATTTTGTATGTTATTGTTTTCAAATTTTAATTTTAAATTAATAATTCAAAAGCGTAATTAAAAAACTTAATATAACATAAATTATGTTGTACATCTAATTGGTCAATAACTATAATATAACAAAATCTATAATTTACTTATGGAATTAATGCATTATTGTAATCAATGTTGATGTTCACATTTAACTTAGATAGTTAATTCCACATAGCGGTGCGTCGCGGCCAATCTCGAAAATCGAGACAGTGGGTTGCGAGATACCGAGATTACCTCTATTATTTGAACAAAATTACATGAATAATACTATATAAACATGCAAAATTAAACAATGTCTCAAACTCATAAACATTCATAAATAGTAATTAAAAACCCCAAGTCTTAATCAAAACATACATTTAAATACCAAATATCATCATCTTCTTCAACATATAGTAATAAAATAACAAAATATTAAAATTAAAATACATATTATAGGAATCAAAGATCATCATCATCTTCAACATAGTATTTTTCCTCCTCCTCTTCCCCATCAACTTTAATATATTCTTCGTTTTCCTCCTCCTCCCCACCATCTTCAATATAAATAGGTTCAACTTCTTCAACATCTTCTTCTACCACCAATTCTTGTGCTATTTCCCTAGATGCACTTGTTGCTACCTTTTCTTTTGTTGCCTGCCTAGTGTAGACCGTTGGCTCATTAACCCCACTTGCATTGGCAAAATCAGTCCAAGTTAGATTATCACCGACATAAACTAATTTTTCAACAAGTTCACCATCTTCCCCCAAGTCTCACACTTCAAATTCATTGGTACAATCATCATCATCATTCAAGACAATTGAATCAATCACATCATGACAATCATAACGCTCTTTTAGAGCTTGGTTATACTTAACGAAAACCAAGTCTTCCAACCTCTTATGCTCAAGTCTATTTCTCTTCTTGTAATGAATCCATGTAATATAATTTAAAATGTTAGTTTACTAAACTAATATGAACCTACATTGTAGAATACTCTATAACTTAATAACAAGTATTAACTTACATGCTCAAAAGTACTCCAATTGCGCTCACATCCTGAAGACGACATGTAAAACTCAACACTTTAATAGGAAATACTTGCAAAAGTGGAGTTTGTGCTCCATAAGTCTTCCACCACTCAGTTGCAATGAAACAATCATTTTCATTATTTTTATACACAAGTTATTGTGTGCTAAAAGTTTTAAGAAGAAAAGAAATGAACTTCCAATTACCAAGAGCTAATGTTGCCCTTTGTCTTATTGCTCCACCCAATCCAAACAGGTCGTTAGCAATCTTATACTCTGCCAATTGTATTGTAGTCATTTCACTCATTTGATGACTTTCACTAAGTGTTTCGATGCATAAGTGAAGACCTCCCACCAATATGGGATCATTCTCAATTTCTGGTTTGCTATAAAAATAGTTCAGATTTAGGTAGTAGCATGTAGCATGCAATGGATGATGAAGTTGACATTTCCACCTTTCATCAATGATTGCAAATACATCTATGTACTTGCTTGCTTGTTCATTGAAAAACTTTTCGAATATCCTCTTTGGCCTTGTTCATTGAAAATCATATATATATATATATATATATGTATCCCATTGTAGGTTTTTCTCACTATCAACAAGTCTTAACACTTGCACAAGAGGTACCATAATCTTAAGAGTGTAGATAATATCATTCCAAAATGATGTCATAAGTACAATACGGGTTGCCTTATTCCCCTTAGGATCGTTAGCTGTCTTGGACTTCAACCATTCTTCTGAAGTGAACATCTTTCTAAGGTTGGCTTTTTTTTTATGCAATCTTTCTTCTGGTAGCAAACCTTGTGGCTTTATGTCTAACCAACTTAACATTGTCAGTGTTTTTCCTCATTGTGTTCAACGCAATGTGTCGCTATAAATAAAGCCTACAAGACTAATCTATCTTTGAATAACCGTTTTAACATTAGCAATCTTTCCAATATCTTCTAAATTCAAGCCTATATCTTCTAAAATAGGTGTGGTCTCTGGGCAGTTAGTAGTTTACCAACCAATACATGATTACTTCCTTTGTCAGTAACCACCTGCACAATATTTTGCTCACCAACATTGCTTCGGCTATTGAATTCACCAAGAAATTTATCAAAATCCTATTCTTTTTGTCTGTCCAACCATTTGACATAATTAAGCATCCAAATTTTGCATGTTGTTCTTGATGACCATTCAACAAACCCTTTTTATATTCTAACTCCTTTTCAAGGAGTGAAGCCCTCAACTCATGATAGTTTGGAGGTTTCAAATGAAGACTATTGCTTCTAATCGCTTCCAACATCAACTTGAAGCTTTTTTTTTTTATCTTACACCATTAAAAGTAATTCCATTTTTATAAAAAAAAAAGAGCAATGTATCGTTTTTGCTTTTGCTTCTTAGTCACAAGCATCATTTATGCTTGTTTGTCTCTTGTATTTCCCCAATTTGTGTTCCTTTTTCATGAACATTAAATCTAAGGGATCTTTTGTTTTCTTGGCAGCCAGTAAAGGGGTATTGCCGTTTTTCCACTTTGAATCTTCTTATTTTAGCTACATCGTCATTAACATCATCATCAATTTGCATTTCCACCTCAATTAATATTCCATCTTATAGTGCTTGTTTCTCATCATAATTTGTCTGCAACAATAGCTTACAATCTGGTGGCATTTTTTTGTAGCTTTTTATATCTCCCTTTGTTCCTAATTGATGTTGTCTTGCTCTAGTAATTCTTCCAGTAGTTTCAAGTTGATAGAAATCACATATCACCCTCTTTCTATTATTCTTGTCCTTTACACTATTAAACTGTCATGTTAAGTCAACATTATCATCGCTTGGCTTAAACATAAGCAGTAGTTCTATTACTTTGTGGGGTTGCAGATGGTGTTTCCATGAATGTTTGAAGAACAATTAGAGAAATAAGGGAAGTAGAAAAAAATAGAGAAAACAAGAAGGAAGTAAGTAACAAGAGAAAATTAAAAAAAAAAAAAGAAGGAAGGAAGGAAAAAGCAGAGGTTGGTTTTCTTTGAAGCTTGACGGAGGCACGGCTGGTGGTGTTTGAAGTTGGAGGCAGCGCAACTAGGTCAAGAAGAACGAAAACTGAAGCTGGACGACACCGAGGACAAAAACTGAAGGAAGGAATAAGAAGAACGAGGAAGAATTTGAAGAAGGGTAGGTGAAATTAGGGTAATCTGAAGGAAAGTGAAATCTGAAGGAAGGAAGAAATACCAAAAATAACCCCATAACATTTTAAAATTGAAGGGCAATATTGGTTTTCCTACACAAAAACATTTCACATTTGTTGTGTTCTAGGAAAACGCAACCCTCGAACACGCCCAAAATGCATGTGACCTTCATTCTCACTGCGCCGCACTGTACAGTCGCAGCCAAGCCTTTCGCCACCACACTATAGCGTGATCGCGTCAGGAACCGCCGCGATTGACTACCCAGCGTTTAACTCCCTCGTAGTCTATCGCATGACTGCACATGAATACCTTGAGTTGCTCAATGAATAGTTACTTCACTTGATCAAGTATCATTTGAGTTTATCAAGGTCATTTTGCAACTTTTGTTGTTAATTCCCAATGATCAAATCTTTGGTTTATCAAGGGTTCAGGTATCGAACATATAAGTAAGTTATTTAATAAGTTTGTTAATTTTAAATAAACAAACCTTTCGTCTATCAACGTTTTAGTTTATGAAATGTATAATGTCTTTAATAAAATTGCTAATTCTCAATGATCAATTCTTTCTTTTACAAAAGGTCAAGTGGGCTCAAGCATATAAAATCTTTATTAATGTTGCTAATTTCCAAAGATTAATCCTTTCGTTTATCAAGAGTTTAGCAAGCTTAAGCATATAAGGTCTTTAATAACGTTGTTAATTCCCAATGACCAAACATTTCTCAATGATTAAACATTTCATTTATCAAGTATACGATGTCAAAAATGCATATAGCAAGTTCATGCACAGCCAATTGGTATGACCTGTCCTAGTATGAACCTTGATAACCATGAAAAACTTTATCATCAATAGTTGCATTGATGCAAATGAATGCATTGTTTGGCTCAAGGCATAATTAAGTGGAGTATTTAATTGGCATATTATCAATAAAACATGCAAATTACCTTGAATAATTCTCACTAGCAAATCAAATGGGAAAAGAACAACCGAAGATATCGAGACAATTCTTTAAATTATGTCGAGACCACTCAAGCATCCAACAACAAGGCTAAAAAAATTGTGGCTGTTAAAATCAAAGCAGCAAGTGATGTTTATTATCAAAGACTTTATTTGCTGGTGTATGTCTATCCTAGCTTTAAATTTATGCCTTTTTGGTATTTGGAAAGTTTATGGTGTTTTGAAAGTTAGAACTTTTGTGTTTCATTTCGTTTGAAGTTGTAATCGAATCCTTGTATTAGGGGTGGACAACAGGCGGGTTTGGGCGGTTTCGAGCCCAAATTCTAAATTCGGTCCAATCCGCGGGTGGTGAAAAGAGGCGCAATTTCGCCCATTTAAATTTACGGTTTGGACGGGTGTCGGGTCACAGGTGAGCGGGTCTTACGGGTGGGTAGATTCGGGTAAGACACTTCTTGGACTAAGTCATATTTGTTGAGTCTAAATTAATATTTTTGTCCAATCAAGTCCGTAATTTTTTTTTTGGGCCATTCAAAAAAATTTGCCCCAATTAATTTTACCGAGCATTTTTATATTTATTTAAGAGGTTAATTTGAGTAAAACAATTTTGTTAATTTATTCCTTCAATATTAAACTATTTTTGATTCAGTTTTCCTTTGAGTAATTAACCCTTTTACAATGCAAAACTAATCAAAATAGTAATACTTTCATTTATATTAATCTAATTTTATCTCACTTTTAAATTGATTATTTTTCCTTCAAAATTTAGATATTGTCCCATTTTTTCATTGATTGATGATGAACTATGAGACCATAAATCAACAGAACAAGATTTAAGCCTTATATGGTACTGCATATCATTTCAATTCACAAATAAAATATCATATTCTTTCAAAAATGTGATTAATTTTGGCCATGAACTTGCACATAGAACACATTTTAAATTAGAAACCAAATTAATAAGATTAGATGCAATGTAATTAAAATCAAATTTTAACCACAGTTGGAAAAAAAATTGTGAGGAACATTATACATTGTTTAGGAATAAAACGAAAAAACCAGAGCACTTAAACAAACCATAATCAGTATCCAAAGCTTAAACTACAAATACAGAGAAAACCTATAAGTGCTCTTTGAAGAAAATACATAATAACAAAACCCAGAAACCCTAAGTCTTAAACAAAATATCAAAATGACAAAAACCCTAAATCTAAACTCTAAAATCAAAACCTAAAAAGCATTGTCAGAAGACATCATAAACAAAAAAATAAAAACATTAAAAGCTATAACCTTTAATAATAAAGGTATGGTCATACTTCAACCCTTCAATACATCAAGTTTGTTCGGTTATCAACCTCAACAATGAAAATAAGAACGAAAATGAAAACCCTAAATTTGAAAGAAAAAAAAAGCTACAAAATAACTAAAAGAACGAAGGATGTTAGACTTACAATGGAACCGCGACGAACATAAATTGGAACGAGAGTCAAAGAGAGACTTGACCAAAACAAAAGAGTTAGGATTTAAAATTCTTTCTCTGAAAGTGAAAACAGCGAAGAGAGAGCACAAGTGTGGAGGCGGAATGAGAAAACTAAGGTTTGGTTATTAGTTAGTATTTATACTTTGGATCGCGGTAGGATTGGGATTGTGCCTGTTGCTTTCTAGTGGCCCAAACGCCCATCACATACATCTACGGTTGGGTTCAGTTTATTACGGTCCAATTTTTACAACCCGAACCCGCCCGCGTACAACCAGCCCATTCCGCCATTCTCCATTCGCTTACCCGTTCTACCCGACTTTATCTGCCTGCGTGTGTGTTTTGGGCCTTAGACCGGTCGGTTTCGGTCGGGCCAGCTGTTCTTGTCTAGCCCTACCTTGTATATATGGAGTGAATTCTATTGTTTTGTTTCTGTATTAGGTGCATTAAAAGATCAAATGCTATACTATATAAGTAGTATATGTCTTGAAAATTTTCTCTAATTATTGTTATAAAATATTAAGATTTAATCGAAATATCACAACAAGTTGACTACCCAAATATTTTGCATGTGAAAGAAGTTAACGACATTGATTATGTTGATAGACCTTTGTTATCTTGTTTAATAGATTATACGTTTGTTTAAATTGTTGTATAAAAAATAAAAAATATAGATTATTTATAAGATTTGACAAATGTTTTCTGAAGGATTAATATGAATGACATACTGTTGCAGAATCTGATAGAGTTTCAAATTATTAGAAGCTTTCAATTGAACTAATTATTGTCGAAATTGAGATAAAGGACTATTAATGTAAACAAAATATAACTTAAACGATCAAACCGAGATAAAATAAACTTAAATGGTCTAAACGATAATTGAGTTAAACTTAAAAGACTATAAATGTATTTTTATCATATTTTTACCAACTTTTTATTGTAGTTTTTTTAATTGACCCGTGCATCGCACGGGTAGATGTCTAGTGTTATTTTACTATACTCAAGTTCATTATCACATCTATGAACCAAAAAGTGTACAAAACAGAAACAAATACTAGGCATCTATGTAATGTCTCTTGTTAGACAAATTCCATGCACTACGCCAAAAATGACATTTTATAGCGCGTCTTTTACAACGCTTATTAAATACAAGCACTGTTGTATAATTTTTTAAAAATAACGGAGGATACAACAACACTTTTTTTACAAGCGTTGTTGTAGGGTCATATAAGGTCACATACGCTTGCACATAATGTTTACAACTCTTTTACAGCGCTTATTTAAAAAGCGTTGTAAATTGAAGCGCTCTCACATAGCCTTTTACAACGCTTTTTGAGCGCTGTAAAAACAAGCGCTGTAAAATGTAGCGTTCCCAACTTATGTTACATAGCTTTTAAAGCGCTTCTTGTTGAACCGCTGTAAAAGCCTTGCGCTTTCACATAATCAAATGACCTATTACAGCGCTTTTGATACAAGCACTGTAATAGGCTTGCCCTTTCACATTTTTATAGGACCTATTAGAGCGCTTTTTTAACAAGCGCTGTAAAATCATTCATTTTAAATAAAAAACATTCACTTTAAGTAAATAAAAACAAATTTAATACGTTGTCCAAACCCTGCGAACCCTCATCTCCTCTACCCTGCGAACCCTCTTAAGCGCCCATCTACAAATTGATTTACCTTGATCCTCCTTTGAAACAAATTGATTGTCTCAGGTACTGTATTTTATTTATTTGTTGTTGTCACTAATTCAAACTGATGAATTGTTACATGATATTAGATATGTTCTCATGATATATATGTTATGTTTTGAAATCAATTAATCTTGGACCAATATTATAAGATATGTGTATTATATATATATAGGTCATATATATCAGACTTGAAATCATGCTAATTGTGTAACTGCATTTATATATATAGGTCATATAAATGGACTGGAAATTGATGTCTGCCAATCGATTGACAAAAGAGTATGAAAATGGAGTGAATGAGTTTATTGAGTTTGCAGCGATGAATGCAAAAGATCCAAATAGAGTTGTTTGTCCTTGTTTAAAATGTTGATTTGGAAAACGTGTTAGAGCAGATGAATTGGAAGGACATTTAGTATGATATGGAATTGATCAAAGCTATACATGTTGGATAAGACATGGTGAGAAAATCAATGGAAACACCCGCACAGATACATATGTATCAACTGATTTCGACACAGATACATATGAGCCGAACCGAGTTGAGGAGATTACAAAAGCAGTTGAGGAAGATCTTCGTGATTGTCCTAAAATTTTTGAGAGCTTGTTGAGTGATGCAGAGAAACCATTATATAATGGTTGTACTATATTCACAAGACTTTCGGCGATATTAAAGTTGTACAACTTAAAAGCGAGTAATGGATGGTCTGATAAAAGCTTCACAAAATTACTAACACTCTTAAAAGATATGTTGCCAAATGATAATGAACTTCCTAGTCGAACCTACGAGGCTAAACGAATTTTGTGCTCTATTGGTATGAGTTACAAAAGGATTCATGTGTGTCCTAACAATTGCATTTTATTTCGAAATGAATATGAATTACTAAAGGCGTGTCCGAAATGCAATGTCTCTCCATATAAGAAGAAAGAATCTACTCCAGCAAAATTCGTGTGGTATTTTCCTATAATACCAAGATTTAGGCGCATGTATCGCAGTGAAGAAGATTCAAAACACTTGACATGGCATGCAGATGAAAGAATTAGAGATGGAAAGTTTTGACACCCTGCAGATTCTCCGCAATGGGCAAAAATTGATCACGAGTATCCTAAATATGGGATAGAGTCGAGAAATCTACGCCTTGCACTTTCTACTAATGGAATGAATCCACATGGTCTTCAAAGCATCTCACACAGCACGTGGCTTGTGATTTTGTTGATTTATAACCTACCTCCATGGTTATGTATGAAACGTAAGTTTATGATGTTGTCTCTGTTAATTTCTAGACCCAAACAACCGGGGAATGATATTGACGTATACTTGGCTCCTTTAATTGAAGATTTAAAAATTATGTGGGAGATAGGTGTAGAAGTTTATGACGGGTATAAGAAAGAATGTTTTAATTTGAGGGCTATGTTGTTCGGCACAATTAATGATTTTCCAGCATATGGTAATTTATCAGGATATAGCATTAAAGGTCAGTGTGCATGTCCTATATGTGAAGAGAGTACAAATTGGATGCGGTTGAAACATTGTAAGAAGAATGTATTTCTTGGATATCGTAGATTTTTACCTTATAGTCATCAGTATCGTGGGTGGAGAAATGCATTCAATGGAAAATCAGAGGAAGATAGAGCTCCTGTAGCATCGACTGGATATCAAATACTTGAGAAAGTACAAGGTTTGACCAATAAATTTGGCAAACCTTTTGCGGGAGAGCTGGTCAAAACTGGGTGGAAGAAAAAGTCAATTTTATTTGAATTGCCATATTGGAAGTCATTGTATGTAAGACATTTTCTCGATGTGATGCATATTGAGAAAAATGTATTTGACAGTGTTATTGGTATGTTACTCAATGGACCAGGAAAGTCTAAGGATGACATCAATGCAAGATTGGACTTGGTCGATATGGGAATAAGAAATGAATTGGGTCTCGTAAAGAAAGGAAATCGCATATATCTACCTCCAGCCGCTCATACTCTATCTAGAAAGGAAAAAATTGTTTTGTGTAAATTTCTACACGAAGTTAAAGTTCCAGAAGGATACTCTTCAAACATTAAAACTTTAGTTTGTATGAAAGACCTCAAGTTAAAAGGTTTGAAGACCCATGATGCTCATATTCTAATGGAGCATTTGCTACCAATTCTAAATTATGTTTCTTCTTCAGGGAAATTTGTAGTAAAGTGATCGATCATAAGAAACTACCGACATTGCAGAGGGAAATTGTTGTTACTTTGTGTGAGCTTGAAATGTACTTCCCACCCTCGTTTTTTGATATAATGGTTCACCTTACTGTTCATCTTGTTAAGGAGACACAACTTTGTGGACCAGCTTATATGAGATGGATGTACCCGATAGAACGATATATGAAAATATTAAAAGGGTACGTAAAAAGTAGAAGTCGACCAGAAGGTTGTATTGCTGAACGGTACATTGTCGAAGAAGCTGCTGAATTTTGTACTGAATATCTGTCAAATGTTGAATCTATAGGGTTTCCCATGTCTAGTCATTCGGGAATATTATCAGGAGAAGGGTTAATTGGAAAAAGACTAATGACTATATCAAGGACAGAATGGGAGCAGGCACAATTGTATGTTCTACACAATGATGATGAGGTTCAACCGTATGTTACAATACACATGGATCAGTTATCTAGTTTGAACATGAATAGGAATCAAAATTGGATAACTCGAGAGCACAATTGAAGTTTCATAACATGGTTAAAAAATCACATAAAGTCAAAGTTTGATGTAGACCCCGGATCAATTTCACAGAGATTGAGGTGGCTAGCAAATGGTCCGAGTTTACATGTCTTTTCTTACACCAGTTATGTAATTAACGACTACACATTTTATACCAAAGAACAAGATGATCAAACAACTATACAAAATAGCGGAGTCACTCTCGTAGCTGAAGCGATGCATATCTCAAGTACAAAAGACAAGAACCCAATATATGCAAATCTATCATATTTTGGGGTTATGGAGCGCATATGGGAGCTAGACTACACAATATTTCGTGTTCCCATATTTGGTTGCAAGTGGGTCGATAATAATAATGGCGTTTGGATTGATGAGTCAGGGTTCTTGCTTGTCGATTTTAATATGGTGGGATACAAAGATGAGCCTTTTATTTTAGCGTCACAAGCTCAACAAGTGTTTTATGTCACTGATCCTGTTGATGATAAATGGTCCGTTGTCCTGTCGACCAATAAAATAAGTGATGATAACAATAATGATGAAGATGTTGGTAATGATCTTTTCTTTGCAACATCACAACCACATGAAATTGATTCAACTGATGATGGTTTATATCTTAGAGATGATCATGATGAGGGAATTTCGATTAATCCATCGTTTCGTATCATTAATGGACAAACAAATGTGAATCCCACCAAGAAAAGAAGAAGGACATCTTAATGTTTAATTGTTTTTAAGCCATGTAATTTGAACTGAGTTCATGTGTAATTTAATTGTTTGATCTGCCATAGTTGAGCATTTTGGTATTTAGCTTGAACTGTTAATTTGTAATTTTCTGCTTATATTGTATGTAATTGTATACTGAACTTGACCTGATCATGTAATTTAGCTTGAACTATTTGAACTTGACCTGATTCAAGTTCAAACAGTTTAACTAATTAGCTTGAACTTAAACACAATTTAAGTTCAAGTTATAGATGTAATTTAGCTTGAACTTGACCTGATCAGTTAAACACAATTTATAATAAAAAATAATTTAACTAATTTGGAAGAAAATAAATTATTATAGGGCTTATGAAAAAATAATTTAACTAATTTGGAAAAAATAATTTGGAAGAAAATAAATTATTACAAAGGCTGTGTAAGAATATAAAATAGGGAGGTCTTTTAAAGGTTCACACAACCTTTGGACATGATAAAACAAAGAGGCATTTCATATATAAAACCCTATTACAACGCTCTTTTAAAAAAGCGCTCTAAAAGGCTTTTAAAAAAATAAAATAAGGAGGTCTTCTACAACGCTTTCTGAATAAGCGCTGTAAAATGGTCACACAGCGTTTGCATATAATAAAAATAAGGAGGTCTTTTACAGAGCTTTTTCACAAGTGCTTAAAAGGCTTATAAAAAAGCGTTGTAGTAGCTTTTAAAAAATAAAATAATGAGACCTATTACAGCGCTTTTTCTAAAAAACGCTGTAATAGGATTTTATATATAACAGTAAACCTCTTCAGTTTCATGTTCATTACGTAAATTTCGTACGAGTGTTTCAGTTTCCTCTGCGTTCTCCTTCTCATTGCGAACCCATACGAACCCTACGAGAGTTTCAGTTTCCCTTGTTTCTTCCTCATTACTTACTCTCATTACGTAAACATCATACACCTACGATCGTACGTAAACATCATAAACATCCTCGTTTTCGTCTTCGTTCGTCTGTGAACCCGTTTCGTCTGCGAACCCCGTAACCCTACGATCGTTCGTCTTCATTCGTCCTCATTTTCATCGTCTTCTGCGCTGTTCTTCTGTGAACCCGTAACCCTAAGCATTAAAAAGAGCTATTTCAGGTATTGTATTTATTAGTTTTTTTGTTTCACTAAAATGCATGTTAACTTATACTGCCACGTACTTAGACTACTGCATGTTGAACTTGTTGAATTTATACTGAACTGCATGTTGATGTTGAACTTGTTGTAGATAAATGGATACCAACAAGGAGTTAGATTGTCAAAATGAAGAAGTTGGCAACACCAAGACTTACGAAAATGAAGTCAAACGTGGTGCAAGAATAATGCAAAATGTTATAAAAGCAAGAAGTACTGGGCAAAAATTTGAGGTATACTTTGTTTGTTGTTTTCTTTTTTTTGCTGTTTATACTATACTTTGTTTGATGTTTACCTTGTTTGCTGTTTATAATTTGAGGTACTTACTATATGAGTTTGTTAGGTGGGATGGAATGAGAGTGGTCAACCAATTGACCCCAACAGTTCCATGTTTGTTAGTTATATTTGAGCTATTGTTCGTCAAAATATCCCTATCACAATAGATGATTGGAGAGATAAGGCATTGAAGAATGCCAAAGATGTATTGTGGGCTGATATACAAGTAATTTTTTTACTCCACCCTATTACTTATAAATTTTTACATACTGCTCTGAAATATTTTACTCAAACTATATATTTATTTGGTTTGCAGTCAGTTTTTGTTGTTGATGAGGTGAGAAAGAGTTATGTGCTCAGAGTTGCTGGGAAAATACACCGGGGCTTTAGATCTCACTTCTCTAATTGCTATTTAAAAGACCGTGAAGGAAATACGAATGCGGAAGCTCCAAAAATATATAAACATTATATATCAAATGAGGAATTGAGTGCATTCGTATCAAAACGTTCCGACCCCGCATTTGTTGTAAGTGATTAATTTATTAGCATTTGTGTTTTATTATTCATATTCATAGCATATTTTAAATTTTTACTAGATTGTTATTTTTTTTATATAGAATATTAGTAAGGCAAATCGCGAGAGGGCAAAAATTATTCCTCACCCATACAAGAAATCTCGTATAGGATATGCTCGTCTGGAGCAAAAACTTGTAAGTAATTAAACATCACCTTTCTTTAATGTGCTACATTATAAACTATACTATCTAACTAATATTTTGTTTATGATCTTAACGAGAATAGCTACAAGACACCCAATCCGATCAACCGTTGGGTCGTCATATATTGTGGAAGGAAGCTCGTGTAAATAAAGACGGTGTGGTTGATAACGAAAATGTTCAAAAAGTAATAGAACTTTGTGTAAGTATATTTATCACTTTAATATTTTTTAATATTGTATTTTAAAAATGTTATTGAACTTATCTTTTTAATCCTATGTGTATTTTAGGCGAATCTTGAATTGGAAAATTAAGAGGACAACAAGGCAAGTTGCAGGGACATATTAGGTAAAGTGTTTAATGTTCCTGAATATTCCGGCCGTGTGAGGGGTAAAGGATTTGGCGTAACTCCTAGAAGTTATTTTTCACAAGAGAAGCGCCAAAATCCATCTAACGAGGAAGTATTAGAGAAGATCAAAGTATTAACGGAGCAAGTGGCCCTCTTGGTGAAGACAAATAAAGACAAGCAACTTGCGGACCAGCCCCAACGTGAAATTCACATGGAGAGTGAAAACGCAAGTTGCAACGTTGGTCTCAATAGTCTTCCTGAGGTAATTAATTACTTAATAAAATAAGAAATTCATTCAAGCTAATTGTTTCACATACTTATGTACTATTAACCATTGATTTAGGGGGTCACTCAATGCGTGCTGTACTTATCCTCCCCTACTCATGGGAAGGTCGGAAAGGGAACATTGTGCAATACTACGGGCGAAGTATTGCACAACACACCAATCCCTTCGAGCCATGTCAGTGTATCGCCAGTTATTGCTTTGGAACCAAATGCACCGTTGCCTGTACCGGACAACAATGCAGATCTGAATTATTTGGGCGAAGCAATTGGGAGCTACGTGACATGACCCAAACATCTTGTTGCCCTTGACAATGTATGTTTAATTAATTGAAATGTATGTTTAATTGATTATATTTAATTGCTGAATTTTTTCCGATGTTAACTTTAATTTCACATTTATTTAGATTCAAACAAAGCCTAAAGGGAATGATAAGAAGATTCCCAGAAACGAAACAGTCACATCTCCCGAAAAGATTTGTCACATTTATTCTGTAAGGTTTGTCATTTTCCAGATTCAATAAACTAACAAACTGATTTACCTCATTTTTCAGATTCAATCTAATAAACCACCTGCACAGCAAGCCAGCAAGCCACCTGCCGCACCACGATTGGATGTTCGTGGTAAAAATAAAGCCGACAAACTTCAAAAATTGGAGGGTAATAAAGATGGCAAACTGCAAAAGCTGGAGGGTAATAAAGCGGCCAAAGTTGTTGCTGCTAAAAAACTGGATCGTGTAAAATCAGTTGTTGCCCCTGCTCCTAAAATAAGTCAGCGACGACTTGCTTGATATGGGTCGTGTCTTGACATACAGGCAAAAAAAAAAAGGACATCGACAACGATTCACGAATAATAAGCATGGATAAAGCTCTATTCATAGATGCATATGAAGAAGTTTTTGAAAAAGAGCACATATACAAACTTCTGGACCATAAGGAGCTGAGTGCTACTGTCATCAGCATATACATGAGGTAAAAATTACTTTTCATTGCATTTATTTGTAATTAATTTAATTTATTGGTAATTAATCTAATTTGAAAGTTTCATTGAAGAATTTTGTATGAGAAGTTCGTGTGCACGCGCAGATTGTCAAATAAATTTTCATTCTTGTCTCCGCATAAGATTTCGATGCTTCAACACGATCCAGTGAATGTAAAGAAATACGTTGTAGATATACTATTAGGAAATAAAGAGAAGGATAAGTTGTTCCTTGCACCATATAATTCAAAGTACGTAATTATATATTCTTTATTATTATTATTATCTTTTTTTAATTTATGAGATCTTAATTTATTAGTTGTGTAAACTAAATTTTTGTTGTTGTAGGGCACATTGGGTGCTAATTGCAATCAATGCGACCTCTGAAGTTATATACTACCTAGATCCCTTGCACGACCATTACAACAATCGCCCCGAGATAAAGACTTTGTTCAACACATAAGTAATATTCATTTATTTTTTACATATATATATATATATATATATATATATATATATATATATATATATATATATATATATATATATATATATATAAATAATTTGTTTGTTAATGTTATAATAATCACATTTATTTATTCGATAGTGCTTTACAAGTTTTTCGAGCTCAAAGAGGTGCGACAGTGTTGAAGCTAAAATCAAATAACATCACATGGATTCCTATAAAGGTTTGAAATATATGCTTTTAAATTTCACTTACAATCAATGCACAAATAATTATTGACTTATATGTTTTATTTTATAGTGCCCTCGTCAAACTAACAACATCGACTGTGGGTACTATGTATTGCGATTCATGAAGGAGATTGTTGATAAGAATCAAATTATAATCCCAGAAACGGTACAGTATTTTAATTATTTGATTTTCATATATAAACTATGTATATATTTGATTCTAACTTATTTATGTTCAATTTTTATATCGCACAATACTTTGACAATTCCAGAACAACATATTCTGAAGAAGATCTAACAGAGATAAAGGAAGACTGGTGTCAGTATGTGCTTGAAATGAATATTAATTGATTTGTTGGGAAATGGCATGCTGCAAGGGATATGGTAGTTCTGTGCTGTTTGTGAATATGTAGTTGTGAATATGAATATGTAGTTGTATGAAAATATAGTGAATCTGATAGTTATATGAATAGGTAGTTGTGAATATGTAGTTCTAGGCTGTTGTGAATATGTAAATATGAATTGATTGTTGTGTACTGATGAAAATATAGTGAATCTGTTGTTGTTGTATACTGATTCTTGTGTGTTAAAAGGTGCTGTTTTGTTGTTGTTGTGTACTACTGACTGATTGTGAACTGATTCTGGATGAGAATGATTTTGGAATAAAAATTGTGAACTGATTCTGGATTATAAGACAGCGCTTTTAAAAAAAGCATTTTCTAAAAAAGCGCTTTTTAAAATTTACAGCATATTTAATTAAACTGAAAAAAAAGCACCTTTTACAGCGCTTTCTCAAAAAAGCGCTGTAAAACGTGCATTAGAATGGACCTACTACAACTCTTTTTTGAAGAAGCGCTGTAATAGGTGCATAATAATGCATCTATTGAATGCACCTACTATAGCGCTTTTTGGAAGAAGCATTGTAAAAGATGCATAACAATGCATCTACATAAATGAACCTATTACAGCGCTTTTATGGACAAGTGCTGTAAAAGGTGCATAACAAATCATCTATATGAATGCACCCATTACAGCGCCTTTTTGGAAAAGCACTGTAATAGGTGCATAATAGTAAAACAATTAAATGCATCTACTACAACGCTTTGTTGGAAAAGCGCTGTAATAGGTGCATAATAATAAAACAATTAAATGCACCTATTACAACGCTTTTTCAAACAAGTGTTGTAGTAGGGGCATAATAATGCATCTATTGTTACAAGGATTTACAACGCTTGTTAGGAAGTGCTGTAAAATGTGTATAACAAGCGCGCAATATATCCGCCTTTTTTACAGCGTTTTTTTTTTTAAAAACAAGCACTGTTGTATCTTTTTACAGCGCTTTTTTTGTTGTTGAAAAAGCGCTGTAAAATGCGTTTTTTCGCGTAGTGATGACCAAACACACCTATAGAGACTACTGAAAAATACACACCATTTCATAATAAAAACATACGATAGTTGGAACACCCATTTGTGCATTTTGACAGATGCACACTACATCAACATTCAACACTAATAGCTTTTCATCAAGAGTGCAAAGCGTTTGTTGAATTAAATACAACGGTTATTTCCCCTTTTACAGGAATTCTTGATGCACAGACATTTCCAGTGAAAACACACTCACTTGAAATTTAGCTTCCTTTGAACCTTTCAGACTTAATTACGCTGCAAATTTTGCCATAATATATAATACCCTCATCATATCAAAGTACTCTTTGTTAGGATTTAATGGATGGTTGATATAGATACAAAATTATAGTATATTTATATAATAAGAATGTATCGAACAACATACCTTTAAAATTCGAGAGATGGGAATTGATAGAGGAAAGATGAGGGTGAAATGCCTCATTGTCTTCTAGGGTTTTAGAGTAATGTTAATCGTCTAATGGAATAACGATTAAATAGTTAAACAAGTGAGGTAAGAGATTCTCATTGTATTTAAGAGAATAGTTCAATTCATCACAATTCATTCAAAAATAATGGCCGACATACATTCATCATTTAATTAAGCCTTAATACAAGCGGCTGAAGTAACAATATCAATTATAAGAAAGGGGGGTTTGAATTATAATTGCCCCTTTTAAAAATTTCCTGTTTTGAAACTAAAAAATTACTCAAGATTGATCTTGGTAATACGAAGAACGATCTTGGTTAGTGTAAAAACAGCAATATTGATTTTATAAGTGAAAAAGCTTATTGCAAATCAAGTAATAAAAAGGATAGAGATAGAGAGATTACTCAAGCATATATCCTGGTTCACCCAACTTGGGCTACGTCCAGTCCTCACAAATGTGAGATTTTCCACTAAGTGCTTAAGGCAAGATTGTTCTTGGTTGTTACACAACTTTTGTAGATCAATCTTGATCTTTACACAACTTCTACCTTTCTACCTTAGAAAGGATTTCCAGATTTTCCTTAGCCTATTTCAGTAAGGAATTTACAAATTACCTTTTATAACATAAAAGAATTTCTACACACTTTTCAAGTTATGATGATACACTAGCTTTGTATTACACTATGATGATGAAGATGTTTTGAATCTTAATATTTACTCAACTCTTGTTTTAGAAATAGATTCTGAAACATAGGATTAGAATGTTACTGATTTCACCACAACACAAAGAAAACAGATTTTCGAGCCAAGGAATGAAACTTTGAGTGAGCTTAAATATGAATGTAAATCGATTCTTTTCTTGGCACTTTGAGTTGTGTATTGTTCTTCATCTTTATGCTGCATTTATAAGCTCCAATGAAGGCTTGGACAACTCTCATAGCCGTTGGAATGAAGCCAGCTGTCATAGGACAGTTAGTGAACTAAAGCAGGCCAAAAGCAAGAGTGAAGAAATTGAATCCAGGAGTGTTCTTGCAGTCCAGGATCGATCCTCAGATTACTTAAGTATGATCTGACTTTGTACTCGATCCAGTACTGTTTTGCAGAGGTTGCTTGTGTGCTTTTTTGAGTCAGTTGTGCAGCCTTGATTTGATAGTACAACTGTACTTTTACAGCATGTACCTGTACTTGCGTTTGTACAACATGAGGAATGATCTTGCCTCTTGTAATCCTTCATGAGGCTTGTCTTTGAATCTTCTATCTTGGGCTGATTCTGTTTTAGGCCTTTCTTAGTTTAACCTTGATAAAGATATCAGATTGACAAAGCTTCTTAGATTGTAGTCTTCAGTTCGGGATTGATTATTCTTGATACTGCAGATCAATCTTCGTTTTGTGGAAGTCTGTCAGATTTGATCAATCTTCGTTTTGCAGAAGTCTGGCAGGATTGATCATTCTTGATTCTGAAGATCAATCTTCGTTTTGCAGAATTCTGGCAGGATTGATCTTTGCTTTGCTGTTTTTGCTTGCTTTGATTTTAATGATATTTGATTTGATATACTTGGTACCTATCTTGTTTAACACACTCAAATACACAAGTTAAATATCAAAACACTTAGAATCATAATTATAATTCTTAATTAACATTTTGTTTAATTATCATCAAAACAATTAATTTAGAGATTTTGTCTTAACAATCTCCCCCTTTTTGATGATGACAAACAAGTTAATTTAGATTTTTAATTTTGATTCTAAATAATAAATCAGAGAGTTTTTAATAAAAGACTCCCCCTCAATATGTGCTACGAAATTGAACCAAATAATGATTTCTGTAATATCAAAAAGAAGATCATTACAAGGATGGTTCAAACCAAAAAAAATACAAGTAAAACTACAATTCAACATGATATTCAGTCATTAAAATCTAAAATTACATCTCCCCCTTTGTCATAGCAAAAAGGAACAGGAGAGTACAAGGAAAAACAGAGAATTAAAGTGTTAAGGATGGTGAAGACCCTTATGATGAAGGAGACAAGGAAGGCTGAGGAATCTCTGGAAAAACTGGAGCAGGATTCGGTACAGGGGGATCAACTCCTAGTTTTGGAGCAAGTTGCGTAGTCATCCAATCCCTTAAGATGGCCTGTTCTTTGTCATGGTGGGCTTGTCGGGCAGCAATGGATTGAAGAGCAGCAAAGATTTTTGGAATATCCTTGCAAGCCTTGGATGAATCTTTTTCCAGTTTGGTCCTTTTGGAAGGACGTGGCTGAGCAACAACAGGAGTGTTGTGTGATGGAGCAGCAGAGGTGCAGAAAGTAGACAGTGATGTGAAATTCGTGCTGATGTGTGGTACAAATGATGGAGCGGAAGAAGGTGGAATGGCAGGGCCAACAGTGTCATCAAGAAAAGTCAAGAATTGACTTATTCCAAAAATGGAGGAGGTAGTTGTTTTTTGAGGAGAGACAAAAATAGGAGACATGATTGAGGTTTGTTGAATTTGAAGGGTAGGGCAGAAGCTTCCTTGGATAGGTTGATGTGTAGAAGCTGGTGAATTCATATTTGCAGGGGCTGCCTGAAACGAAGATCGTTCTTCAGGATTTGGGGAAGGGGAAGATCGATCTTGAGGAGCAGGAGAGTCCAAATGAAGTGGAATTCGTTCGCTTCTTTTTCTTTTGGCCGGTGGAACAGAGACAGAATGAGATGGCAGTTGTTTCATGTGGGAGATGTTCTTTGAGGTGAATCTTGAAATCTTAGTTTTTGATGATTCACTTGATAATGGGATTTGAAAATGACGGAAGATTTTGGACAGGACCATTCCGTAAGGGACAGTGTT
Source organism: Cicer chorassanicum (assembly GCA_037974735.1). Lineage (NCBI taxonomy): Eukaryota > Viridiplantae > Streptophyta > Magnoliopsida > Fabales > Fabaceae > Cicer > Cicer chorassanicum. Next base: position 32,772,507 of record JBBPBP010000002.1, read on the forward strand.
CCTCTTATAATCCTTCTGAGCAACAGCAATCATATGTTGGATTATTAGGTAGGGAAGGTTCAACTTTTTTCCATGGAGAAGATGATAAATGATAAGAAGATCATTATCAGAGACAAACTCGTGACTGCCGCAGTGTGGAAGGATACAATTTTGGTTGATGTTGTTGAAGACTTTTGGTAAAGGTTTTAATTCAGCAGAAAGATTTTTGGTTGAGCCATCAATGAATAGTTCTTGAAATACCTCTTCTTTGGAGAGGTTGAGAGCTGAAAACCAATCCTTTCCAAAAATTGTGAGTCCTTCAGTGGGCAGTTGTAAAATGGCAGCGAGCACAAAGGGGTCAAGACGAATTTCTACTCCTTTAAGGTTTGACACAATGAGAGATTTATCTGGAAAAACCTCAGCCTTGCAGTAGAAAGCACAAACGACATCAGGATAAAAACAATCAGAGATTTTAAGAAAATCAGTCCAACCAAGAGCATCTGTGTAGGCTTGGATAGAAACGCCTTCAAGGGTCAGATTTTTGAAATCAAAAACACGTCTGATTCCAATAGGGCGTTGAGCCCATTTTTCAGAAAAAACTTTTTGGATTTTTTCAGTGATTAGAGGAGGAATACGGATTTTGACAGATGACGGTTTGGAGGGTTTTGAAGTTTGTGTTTTTGGTGGAGGTGGAGAAGGGGAACGATCTTCAGGGTTAGGAGACGGAGAAAGATCTTCAGGATTAGGGCTTGGGGAATGATTGTTAGGGTTTGGGCTTGGGGAACGATTCTGAGGAGAGCGAATCTGAGCCGTTGGGTGTGGTGAAGATCGTTTGACATATTGATCATGAGCATTGGATCGTTCTTGAGGAATCGAAGATTGTTCTGCTGAGGGTTTTAGCTTTTTAGAGGCTTTTGGATTTTTGCATTTTTGGGATTCCAAAAAATCTGAAAGAGTTTCAGTGGAAGGAGATTTTGAGGGTTTCGATTTTGAGGTAGTGATTTTGATTTTGGTTTTTGAAGGTTTGGAGGGAGGCTTTGAAACAGATTGAGAAGCTTTTGGTTGTGGAGGGTTGGGTGAGGGTTTGGAGGTGTTGGAATGTGTAGGAGATTTGGATAGTGAGGAGCGTGAAGTAGGAGCAACTGGAGGTTGTTGAGGTGGAGGGTTTTCAATGTCATCATCATCATCATCAGACACAGTGTAGATGGTGGTATCAATCTGTTGAGTTTTGGAAGTACCTATACCAGCAAGAATGCGCATGGAGCGTTGTTTTGACGAGGATGAGCTTGAAGTAGGTTTCTTCATTGTGCGAAGATGGGGAGGGGTCTGATTGACAGAGGGAAGAGGAGCTTGAAACAGAGGAGGTAGAACAGTGGAGAGAGGGGCAAGAGTGATTGGAAGAGTGTTTTCTTCAGGGGAGGAAGTGAGATAATCTAAAAAGGTTTTATCAGAGGGAGGAGAAACAGGGGGGTGGGTCTGGGTGGAGGTGAGGGTGAACGGACAGGGGACGGGGACGGTGATGGGGAGGGAGTTGGGGATGATGTTTGACGTTTGTGTGCAGTTGTTTTGGTTCGTGCCATTTGTGATGAAGAAAGAAAAAAATTTGAAATTTGCTTGAGGAAAACGAAGAAGGAAGTTGAATGATCAAGGATTTTGTTGTTGTTTTGTAAAAAAAATAATTAATAATAAAAAGATTTGTCTGTTGCAGTTTGAAAATTTGAGATGATGCCACGCGTGGTGATTGGATGGAAGATGGTAGTTGCATTGGGAAGGAGGAAACAGGAAGGGCGTGCGCAGAGCCGTTACTTTTTCCAAAAAAGTGGCTAAGCTTTTCAGATGAGAGAGAAAATAGCAATGATGAGGAACGAGGATTGTTCTTGTTTTTTACAACAGAGAGGAGGAAAAACGAAGATCAATCTTCGTTAAGACCAGAATGTTCCAGTTTCAATTTCAATTTTGTCCAGGATTTTTAATAATTTTTAAACGTTCTTTGATTAAATTGAAGCTATCTTCAACAAGAGGCTTAGTAAAAACGTCAGCCAATTGATTTTTTGTATCTACAAAAATTAATTCAACTTCTTTTTTGTTAACATGATCCCTAATGAAATGGTGCTTAATCTCAATATGTTTTGACCTTGAATGTTGAATAGGATTTTTTGAGAGATTAATGACACTTGTATTATCACAGTATATTGGGATGTGAGAGTACCTTACTGAATAGTCTTCAAGTTGATTTTTGATCCATAATACTTGAGAACAACAGTTTGCTGCTGAGACATATTCGGCTTCAGTGGTTGATAGAGCGATCGTGTTTTGTTTCCTACATGACCAACTGATTAATGTTTCTCCTAGGAATTGACACGCACCACTTGTGCTTTTTCTTTCTATCTTGTCACCAGCATAGTCGGCATCGCAGTAAGCTACAAAATCAAAATCAGAACCTTTGCTGTACCAAAGGCCAAGATCAGTAGTACCTACTAGATAACGAAATATTCTTTTCACAGCAGTTAAATGAGACTCTTTAGGTGATGATTGAAACCTAGCACATAGGCCTACTGCAAAAACAATATCAGGCCTACTTGCAGTTAAATAAAGTAAAGAGCCGATCATTCCTCGATATTCTTTTTCAGAAATTGATTTTCCTTTTTCATCTTTATCTAATGAGGATGATGGATGCATGGGAGTTGTCATGATCTTGGCTTCATTCATTTTATATTTCTTCAAAAGGTCTTTGATATATTTTTCTTGACAAATGAAAATGCCATTTTTATATTGTTTTATTTGTAAACCGAGAAAGTATCTCAACTCACCCATCATGCTCATTTCAAATTCACTTTGCATGAGATTTGAAAAATCCTCACACATTTTTTCATTTGTTGATCCAAAAATAATATCATCAACATACACTTGAACAATTAATAAATGATTTTTACATGTTTTCTTAAAAAGTGTTGTGTCAATGTTTCCACGAGAGAAATTATTTTTAATCAAGAATGAACTTAATCTTTCATACCAAGCTCTAGGAGCTTGTTTTAAACCATACAAGGCTTTTGTGAGTTTAAAAACATGATTTGGTTTCTTTTGATCCTCAAAACCTGGAGGTTGACGAACATAAACTTGTTCATTTAAAAAAACCATTTAAAAATGCACTTTTAACATCCATTTGAAAAAGTTTGATGTTATTATATGATGCATATGCAAGAAGAATTCGAATGGCCTCTAACCTTGCAATTGGAGCATAGGTTTCATCATAATCTATTCCTTCTTGTTGATTATAACCTTGAGCAACCAACCTTGCTTTGTTTCTTACTACTTTTCCTTCTTCATCAAGCTTGTTTCTGAAGACCTAACGTGTTCCAATGATGGATTGATCTTGTGGATCAAGAACGAGATTCCAGACTTCATTCTTCTCAAACTGAAGCAATTCTTCTTTCATCGCATCAATCCAGGATTGATCCAAAATTGCTTCTTTGATTGATTTTGGCTCAACTTGGGAAATCATTGCCATGTTGCTGTTTGCATCGTCTTTGAATGATCTTCTAGTCCTAATGCCATCAGCTGTATCTCCAATTATTTGATTTGGAGGATGATCATCTACAAGTCTCCAGCTTTTGGGAGGAGTTTGAAATGGAGACTGTTTATCGATCTCTTTTTCCTGAAGATCAATCTTCTGTGTTGGTCCAGATTGATCTTCCTCATCTTCATCTTTCTTTTCCAGCTCAAGATCATCAAACTCATCAAATAATACATGCATACTAATTTCAACAGTTTTAGTTCTCAAATTAAAGACACGATATCCTTTAGATTCCGTTGAATATCCTAAAAATATGGCTTTGTCTGATTTTGCATCAAATTTTCCCAAGTTATCTTTATTATTTAAAATGTAGCAATAACAACCAAAGATATGAAAATATGAAATGTTTGGCTTTCTATTTTTCTAGATTTCATATGGTGTTTTATTTATAATTTTTCAACATTGGATTCTTCCAAGATCGTTCTTGCCATCTCTTGTAATGTTCTATTTTTTCTTTCAACAACCCCATTTTGTTGAGGGGTTCTTGCACAAGATAAATTGTGAGAGATGCCAAGTTCTTCAAAAATTGTTTTGAAAGATATATTTATAAATTCACCTCCATGATCACTCCTTATGGTGATTATTTTTGATTCTTTTTCATTTTGAACCTTTTTACAAAAATTTTTTAAGGCTTCAAATGCATCATCTTTTTGTTTTAAAAATAACACCCATGTATATCTAGAAAAATCATCAACAATTACAAATCCATATTTCATTCCTCCCAAGCTAGTGGTTTTGATGGGACCTAAAAGATCAATGTGAAGTAATTCAAGGGGTCTTGTAGTTGATATAAATTCTTTTGAATGAAAACTACTCTTGACTTGTTTTCCTTTAGCACATGCTTCACAAACTTTATCTTTTTCAAAATTGATTTTTGGAAGTCCTCTAACAAGATCTAGTTTTGACAGATTTGAAATTGTTTTCATACTTATATGTCCAGCTCTTTTATGCCATATCCATTTGTCTTTATTTATGGACATGAGGCAAGATTCAACTGGTAGTTCTTCAATGTATAAAATGTAAAGATTTTTCTTTCTGGATGCAGAAAAAATGATTTCTCCAGAAGCTGCCATTCTCACTTCACATATGTTGGGTTTAAAAACAACTTCAAAGCCATTATCACAGAGCTGACTAATGCTGAGAAGGTTGTGTTTTAATCCTTCAACATATTGAACATCATTGATTTTGGCAGAATTTATTTTACCTATGGTTCCATTTCCTTTGATTTTGGCTTGATCATTGTTTCCAAAGGTTACGGATCCTCCATCTTTTTTGATGAATGACATGAAACAGTTCTTGTCACCCGTCATATGCCTTGAACAGCACCTGTCCAAAAACCATGGCCTTTTCATGACATCTTGACATCCATCCTGCATGATGTTTTGGATCAATTTTAGGTACCCACTTTAATTTGGGTCCTGAGGAGTTAGTTGCGAAAACTGATTCTTTCTTGGTGTTTAAGGTAGTCTTAGAGTGACTTATCTTAGTCCAGGAATGGTGATCAGTTGGTTGTTTTTGAAAGGATTTGAAATCACGAGTTTCAGCAGATTTTGATAAAACTCCAAATTGATCTTCGTTTTTAATTGCATTCGAAGATTGATCCTGTTTTTTCAAATTTTGAGAGAAAATTGCTTTTGCTCTAAAGTGTTCTTCTTTTTTAAAATTCTTTTTGTTCCTAATTTTTTCATCTCTTTTTTTAAAATAGCATGCAAATTCCAAGTGTCCAATTTTGTTACAGTATGAACATTTGATTTTGCAATTTCCCTCTTTTCTTTCAGGAACAAAGAAATTTTCATACATTTTTTATTTTTGAGTTTTATCAAATCCAATCTTAGCTTTATCAAATATTCCTACTTGAGATCCCATGATTTTCTGAAATGTCTCAGTAGCTTGAATGAAATTCATTAAATCGTTTTTAAGAATTTCAATTTCAGCTTTGAGAAGATCATTCTTCGTTTGAGACGAAGATAGATCCTGGTTTTCAGAACCTTCAGATTCAGAATTTTTGAACTGAGATTTTTTCAAGTTTTGAATGATTTCCTTGAGTTCATCATTCATAACCTGTATCTTCTCTTTTTCTTCTTTTTCTTTATGAAATTTTTCTTTAAAAGAACTACATTTTTGAATGAGAAAATTTGAATCATTTAACAAATTATCAAATTCGATTTCCATTTGTTTGTATACAAGACATGGTTCAGAATCTATTACCTCAGTATCTTCATTGTTGGCCATTAAACACAGGTTTGCTTCTTCTGATTCTTCCATGTCTGATTCATCAGAGTCATCCCAGGTTGCCATCATTGATTTTTTCTTGAACGAGAATTTCTTTGGCACCTTCTTGTTTAATGGACGTTCAGTTTAGTAATGTCCTTGCTTGTTGCATCCAAAGCAAGTGATTTTGCTTTTATCTACTTCAGCCTTGAACTCCTTTTTGTCTGGGGATCCTCTTTTGATCTGATCTCTTCTTCTCATCATTCTTTGTATCTTTCTTGTGAGAAGTGCAATCTCTTCATCAGCATCTTCTTGACCATCTTCTGAATCACTTTTTTCAATTGTTTGTTGAACATTTGGTAAGCTTTGAGATGCTTTTAAGGCTATTATTTGCCTTTCTTTGCTGGTTTATCTTCCAGCAACAGTACCTCATGCGCCCTCAGTGTACCAATCAGTTCTTCTAATCCCAGAACTTCAAGATTCTTTGCTTGGCTTATGGCTGTCACCATTGGTCTCCACATGATTGGAAGGCATCTCATAATTTTTCGTACCCTGTCTTGAACTGAATAAGCTTTGCCAAGTGAACGCATTTCATTTACTATGGTTGTGAATCTTGAATACATTTCATCAATTGTTTCTCCATCATTCATTTCAAACAATTCAAATTTTCGAATACCAATATCGATTCTTGTTTCCTTAACATGACTTGTTCCTTCATGATGAGTTTGCAAAGTGTCCCAAACCTTTTTTGCCGTATCGCATTCATCTACTCTTTCACTTTCTTCCCTGCTTAAAGCACATGATAAAAATAGTTGAGCTTTTGAGTTTAGTAATACCTTAGATTTATCATCAGCTGTCCATTCGGCTTCTTTCTTTTCAGCCGATGTTGGGTCGTTTTGATCCACTCTTGGTATGAAATCTCCATCTGTGATGATTCTCCACATACCAGTGTCTTGTGACTTTAGGAACAATTGCATTTTGCCTTTCCAGAAGTAATAATCTGATCCATCAAAGTATGGTGGTCTGTTTGAAGACCCTCCTTCAGCAATATATTTGGCTTTTGACATTGTCTTCTTGAATCTTTTGCTCTAACACTTTTTGAGTGTTTTTAATTTTTAGAGACTGGCTATGATGCCAATTGAAGTATAATTGCCCCTTTTAGGGGGGTTTGAATTATAATTGCCCCTTTTAAAAATTTCCTGTTTTGAAACTAAAAAATTACTCAAGATTGATCTTGGTAATACGAAGAACGATCTTGGTTAGTGTAAAAACAGCATTATTGATTTTATCAGTGAAAAAGCTTATTGCAAATCAAGTAATAAATAAGGATAGAGATAGAGAGATTACTCAAGCATATATCCTGGTTCACCCAACTTGAGCTACGTCCAGTCCTCACAAATGTGAGATTTTCAACTAAGTGCTTAAGACAAGATTGTTCTTGGTTGTTACACAACTTTCGTAGATCAATCTTGATCTTTACACAACTTCTACCTTTCTACCTTAGAAAGGATTTCCAGATTTTCCTTAGCCTATTTCAGTAAGGAATTTACAAATTACCTTTTATAACATAAAAGGATTTCTACACACTTTTCAAGCTATGATGATAAACTAGCTTTGTATTACACTATGATGATGAAGATGTTTTGAATCTTAATATTTACTCAACTCTTGTTTGAGAAATAGATTCTGAAACATAGGATTAGAATGTTACTGATTTCACCACAACACAAAGAAAACAGATTTTCGAGCCAAGGAATGAAACTTTGAGTGAGCTTGAATATGAATGTAAATCGATGCTTTTCTTAGCACTTTGAGTTGTGTATTGTTCTTCATCTTGATGCTGCATTTATAAGCTCCAATGAAGGCTTGGACAGCTCTCATAGCCGTTGGAATGAAGCCAGCTGTCATAGGACAGTTAGTGAACTAAAGCAGGCCAAAAGCAAGAGTGAAGAAATTGAATCCACGAGTGTTCTTGCAGTCCAGGATCGATCCTCAGATTACTTAAGTATGATCTGACTTTGTACTCGATCCAGTACTGTTTTGTAGAGGTTGCTTGTGTGCTTTTTTGAGTCAGTTGTGCAGCCTTGATTTGATAGTACAACTGTACTTTTACAGCCTGTACCTGTACTTGCGTTTGTACAACATGAGGAATGATCTTGCCTCTTGTAATCCTTCATGAGGCTTGTCTTTGAATCTTCTATCTTGGGCTGATTCTGTTTTAGGCCTTTCTTAGTTTAACCTTGATAAAGATATCAGATTGACAAAGCTTCTTAGATTGCAGTCTTCAGTTCGGGATTGATTATTCTTGATACTGCAGATCAATCTTCGTTTTGTGGAAGTCTGTCTGATTTGATCAATCTTCGTTTTGCAGAAGTCTGGCAGGATTGATCATTCTTGATTCTGAAGATCAATCTTCGTTTTGCAGAATTCTTGCAGGATTGATCTTTGCTTTGATGTTTTTTCTTGCTTTGATTTTAATGATATTTGATTTGATATACTTGGTACCTGTCTTGTTTAACACACTCAAATACACAAGTTAAATATCAAAACACTTAGAATCATAATTATAATTCTTAATTAACATTTTGTTTAATTATCATCAAAACAATTAATTTAGAGATTTTGTCTTAACAGCGGCATGTTGATCACTCTTTGGCTTCTTCTTCGACTCCGTCATTGCCTATCATCTCATTTTCAAGCTACACAAATGATGTACAAATAACCTCAGGATCATAGAAACAAACGAAGGTCAATCATCGTACCAAAAAAAAAAACATAATATGATAATTCAAATGCACTATCAATATAATCAATGCATATATATCAACATATCATTTAATGATGCATGAAAATGACTATACAACACTAATCAATTAGCACTTTGATGTGGATCTAGCTAACTCCTAATTGTTATGGGTGGTGAAGTCATCTACTACTCCATAAATTAAAAGTCTCATTGATGTGACTTATATCGCTATGAAGGCCCCTGCATTCTTCTATTCTAATTTTATCACAACTTTTTTTAAGAAGATTTTATCACAACTTAATCCTCAATATCTTACTTACGATTGGTGATGCAATAGAATAATTATCATATCATCATCATCCACACTATTTAATATTTACTTAACTCATATTTGCAACCACGAACATGACATTAGCAAGGTAACATAATTAAATAAGTTAATTATATTACACATCAACGTTATCATCAAGATAAACTTACCTAGTAACTAAATCATTATTAATTACTAAGCTTATTGTTATTAACTTATGTCATCTAAAATTAACATCCAATCGATAACATCAACATCCTTATCAATTATTAACTATATAATTAATTAACTAAACCATATTATTCAAATAACTCATACTCAAAATCTGTTTATCAATAATAATAATCAACAGATATAGCATATAGCACAACTTTTAGTTAAGACAGTCATAAATGATTCATTACCAACAACATTTAACTCTCATATTAACATCAGTTTAAACAATTTTAATTTATTGTCCCTACAAAAATACTACTCAAATTAACAACTCTACCTATGCAAATGTCTTAAGATTCAACTATCAGTCTCTTCCAAGGCATAAGTTCTCAAAAGAATTTCCAAAGATTTTTTGGCCTCTCTATTTGAACCTCTCTATTCGAACAACAGTATTAAGTCTATATACTCGTCCTCGAAGCTTATTGAAGATTACTCCAAAAACAAGATTCAAACCTTAGATTTCAATATCCAACATGATATTCCATGGTGTTCCATGTAACCTTACTATCTCTTTACATAGATCAAAGTCAATTTCTTCAACTAATACTTCATATTCATCGGAATGAAAAGTGTTGTCTTAATCAATTTATTCATGATTACCCAAATAGTGTCACAAGATTTTCTAGTGGTACAAGACCTTAACTCTCGTACAATAAAGAGCTCTATTAAGAAATCAGACTCGGATTCCAGTTGAAGGTACTAGAAACACAAGAAATAAAGTTTTGAATTGTGATTACCGTTTTCAAACTTTTTAACTTATTTCTTGATGTGTATGATAAAAGGTTTTAGGATCATAATCTACTCAACACTTGTTTGAGATTGATTATCAGCAATAACTCAATAAAGAGATCCTTGAATATGGTACGAGAAAGCCGAAGATTTGCTTGATTGAAGAGTTTTATTTGTTGATTGAGTATGATTGTTTGACTATTGGAATGATTGCACTAAAAACTCTTACTATTGTCTTCACCTTGATGTTCGTTTTATGGGCATGGAGAAAGTTAGAAAAGACTCATTATAGTTACTAATCTTGAGGAAATTAAACGTCTTATCATAGTGAGATCTAATAGGCATGTATGTTATTCAATTCATAACGTTCTTCTTCGAAACCAGAATGTTCTTGGTTCTATGTTGTATGGAAAATGTGGATGAGTTATTGAGTAGTTGTTTATTGTTATTCCTTTGTCTCAAAAGCGTGTTGAGCTTTCAACAAAAAGTGCAGCAACAGTGTCCTTTCGTCCTTGTTGTCCTTGCTTCACAGCTCATCAATCTGGAGATCGATCTGGAGGCTGGTTTGCTTCTTTGGGTCTTCAGTTTGAGTTCTAGGCTTGATTATAGCTTTGAGTAGTCTTGATATTCTTTTATCTTGAGGTTTGGACTATGGAGAATGATCATTTTATAAAACCAACGTATTTCTTGATAAACCAGAATGATTCTTTGATAATTCAGAATGATCCTTTGATAAATCAGAATGATATTTATATCAATCTCCAGTTTAATTAAGTCATGATGTTCTTGATTTATTTTATGGTGTGATCGTTGATTATTGTATGAATGTATTTGATCACCTATCTTTGAATAAATCACTCAAAAACACAAGTTAAATAGCAACATAATCATAATCATGATTAGAGATTAATTAACTTGTTTGTTTATCTTCAAAACATTTGATTTGGGATTTTGCCTCAACACCCCCACAAACCACGAATTGGTATTTACGAACAGGTCACAGTACTTTTGCGACTTTGATTCACGTGGGTTCTCATTCAATTCGTCCCCATCAAGAATTTTTTTCAAACACAAAAAAAAATTGAGACACGTAGAAGTAAGATGAACAGAACAAGTGAGAGAGATAGAGAGAGAAAGAGAAAGAAGGAAAAAAAAAAGCTATTAGGGATAAAGCAAATCAGTACCAGACTTTTGGAAAATAATAAGAGTAAATATAAAATAGGCTAAATACTACCCGTAGTCCCTTAACTTAATTTCAGTTAACGATTTAGTCCTTTATCTTCTTTTTTTCCCGATTTGGTCCTTTATGTTTTTAAATAATTTCAGTGTTACCCTTTAAGTGGGGTTTCGTTAAGAAAAAGTAAAAATAATCTCTCATTCATGTTCAGAAAAAGTTATTCTTTATATTTTGGAAATATTTCAGAAAAATATTCAAAGTTTGTTCTAAGTTTGATAGTAGAATTGATTCGTTAAAATTGAAGCTATTGGTATTTATACTCCATAAAAATCATTTCAGATCAATGGCAATCGTTCCTAGAGGTTTGATGAACATATGCAATGATCTAGATGAGGGATTTTTTAACTTTTTCTTAACGGAATCTCACTTAAAGGGTAACGTTGAAATTATTTAAAAACATAAAGGACCAAATCGGGGAAAAAAAAAGATAAAAGACCAAATCGTTAACTGAAATTAAGTTAAGGGACCACGGGTGGTATTTAGCCTATAAAATATGTATAGCTAGCTATCAGCAGTATATTGTTATAAAGCAACTTTCAAGTTTCTAGAATTAGCTACTTGGGAGGTTTTGGGTATGGAAATGTCAAACATTAATTTATTTAAATACAAGCTCCTTTTAAAACAAAAAAGAGAAAAAAAAAATAATGCACGCCTTATTTTCTGTTCACATTTTTTTCATAAACAATGAAAATTTAAAAACTAAAAATGATTTACAAACATTTCGTTTTTAATTAATGATTTTATAGTATATAATTTTTAGTCTTTAATTAAATAAAAAAGAAATAATCACTTATAAAATAAAAACATTAGTAACATATTAATTAATATATTAATTATAACTCTCCTGAATCCAAACGCACCAATAATATATACTCCCCACATACTTAAACTCGTATCACATACTAAAGCGAATTATAAACTATGTAACTACGATGGCGCGAATTATAAACCATGTAACGCAATTGTGAATATTCTAGAGGTTGGACTTTGTAATTGCGTGTTAATATAATTCTTGCACTTAGGGTTATTGGTTTAGCCTAAAGGGGATTTTGTTCAAGGAATTGAGATTAGGGTTGGACTTTGTGATTGTGTGTTAAATTAGTAGAGCCTAAGAAATTAGGTTTCTCGGTTTAGGCTAAAGGGGCTTTTGCTCAAGGAATTGAGATTAGTCTAGTTATGTGAATTTTAACTTCAATTGCATAACTTAAGCTTGTATTGAATTTTTGTTTGTTTGTTGATAAAAGGCTTGTATTGAGTTTATGTTCGATTGTATAAGACGAGGAAAATAAAAGGGAATCGATCCTTCACCATTTATATCGCTTCTTGCTTTCTTTAATTTTATATTTGGCACCTAACCGATTATATTACTTGCAACGAAAATAAGATATCTGGTACAGTAGTTGTCATCTTAGCAAGTTTTCGAAAATCAAGAAATTAACAATCAAGGTAAAAACCTCAGTTCTGGCAAAACAATATTCCCAAAAGCAATAATCTCACTATAAAATTTTGAAACGTTACATAGTCTAATAATAAACTACATAAGATCCACTCAAACATTATTATTGGTCTAAGAAAAGAAAAAATGGTAAAAAAAGTAAATTGAGAAGTATAGCCACATCCTCTATCCCCTGCATAAAAACTCATTCCTCAAAGATCAAGAATCTACTTTGCGGAACCATTAGGCAATGCAACAGGTTTTTCCTCAGATGGGTTAAACTCATCCCAAACTTCAATCCAAGTGACCATAGCATCTGCAAGCTTGATGAAGTACTCATCAATCAATCCAAGTTTTGCCTTAACTTGCTTTGACAGTTCAATGTAGCATTTCTGAGCAGTTGTACAGTCCTTTGGAAGAGAAACAGATTGGAAAAATGGGATCAGTTCTTCCTGCCAGTAAATTCCTTTGTACTCTTTCTTGAGGTTGACAAAAGGGTTGCTTGCTTTGCTGTGCCAGATGTATGGCAAACCTGTCTTCACTCCCAATCCCAAATGGTCACTTACCACCTACATCATCAATACAAAGGGCTCTAGTCAACACAAAGTCAAACATAATATATAACATGAGAATTGCAAGCAACACACTACTCTATGTTACTCTATTTCAAAGCTTTTTCTTTTCTTGGTCGAAACTCGAGTGAGTCCTACTTATTTATTTGAGACTCGTCAAGGGACGGTCTAACAGATTTGTAGGCCTAAAGCAAATTTCGATGTGAGACATTTTTCTTGACCCAAAAAAGAGCGAGGTCTATTTAGTGACGAGTTATACAACTTTATACATATATTGTTTGGTGCATATTAATAATATACAATAGTTGGAATGGCAAAGTGATTTGGTTCTCATTTCAAAACTGCAAGAGCCAAAGATCGATTTCTAGTTGAAAAAGATTGAGGCTTTGGATCATGTGTTGAGTAATGAGTACTTTGGTAATAAGCATTTTCTTTTAGAGAGAGAGGCTTTAGTGGCCTCCACATTGGGCCGGCCCTGGAACTCAATTATAAAGTGGTGGGATCCACACAAATTTCATTCGATGAATAGTAAAGAGTGTGCGAAAGAGTTTTAAAGAATGTATCGCTAGTATTGGCATATAACTTTATAAAACATATATATTGAAGAGTTAATTTAATAGACATTTAGAATATACCTTCACGCACCAGCCAGCCCACATATCGTCGTAGCGACCAATAGGTTGGCCTTCACCCATGAGTCCAAAGTACAATGCAGGACCAATCAATTCACGGTTGAATGCCAAATTCATACCACACATGGGAAACAGGGTTCCCTTTGGTATTGTCATAACAGCATCCACATACCTGAGAAATCAAACAACCTCATAAAACAAGAAATGAGCTTATGAAACATTTTTTCTGACACAAACCAAACACGACAATGACACAGACATTTAAAAAAAAGTAATCACATGCATCAATGTCGTGTCGGTATCGTACATCAGACACCTTTAAACATGAAATATCAGTGCTACATTGAAACCAATACCTAGTGTTTCTTTCGAGAGGCTTGACAAGCTGAGTTGGAGCATCATAATCAGGAATGTTGAGCCAGAGGCCATGAGAAACAGCAGTTGGGACACCTTCACGAAGACTGAATGGATATCCACGGACAAAATCTGTACCTTCTCTATATGGATCATAGAGAGTGTTGAAGAAAAATGGGGTTGATGGAGTCAGCAGGTTCTGAATGTGTTGCTGCAGGGCATTAATTTCTTTGCCAGATGGATCTTTTGCAACCTGAAAAATTAGACACAAAAAAAACACAAATGTAAGGAAGGATCTAGAAGCAACAACAAAACCTGTTCCTATGATGTTAACATATTACACATCATTAAACATTGACAGCTAGCATAATAAAAGAACATGTCCTATCCGATTTCAAAATATAATGAATCTAATGACTGAACAACCAACATGTTTCCCATTCAATGTACATATATTAAAAACAGAACAGGTAATGTAAATTAGAACAGATCTTAAAGGACAGTCAACATGAGGTTTCTTAAAGGACAGATCTTACAGAGAATTCCAGCACATCTCTAATGTAATTATACAATTTTTTTCATTTTGTATTTCCCTAAGGTCTAAAAAATAGACCAAGGGAGCAACATAGATCATGTCAAATTCTAGTACATCAAATAGAGTGAATTACAGATTTAGCTCCAAGGAGAGAGACAATTCAATCCTTAAAATGAACAAAGTTTCAAAACAATTCCAAAAAATTAAACATTATTGATCATTTAGCCTTTTTCGTTCGGTCAATTTAATACCTTCACGCAGTGTTTTAAGACTCAGCTCGGACCAGCTGGTTGAACCAGTCTGACCAGGAACCGGCCTTACAGCCAGTTCAAGCTCATCTTTAGACCAGACTTGCAGTCAACTCGGCATGAACCGGCTTGACTCAGTCCGTTTCTTAAGAAAACTGACAAATCTGACAATTAGTCCTTAAAATTAACAAAATTTAAAGAGAAAATAACTATAAAACCAAACATTTTTTAAAGAAATAAAATCAAACATCTTTGGTCACATCAATCCTTAATGTGATGATAATTCTCAATTTTAAACTTTGTTAATTCTATGGACCAAATTATCTGATCTTACAATTTCAAAAACTAAATTGATGATCCATCATAGCACATGTTGTAAGTCAAAAATAAGAAGACTAGAAGACTTGCAAGGCTAAACATATTTAAAATAAAAAAGAGATAATTTAGTAAATAAAAGAAATAGAATTGAGATCTAGAAGACTTACAAAGCAATCATCATCAATTGTAAAGATGTACTTCTTTTTGGAGATAGCGAAACCAAAGCAACGACAAGCAGAGTCTTTGAAAGAAATACAAGAAGCCTTAGGACCCAAAATGCGGTTAATATCATTACGGTTATAAAGCTCATAGTCAAATCCTTCAGGAACCTTAATGGTCTTAGAAGGGTCACCATCTTGTATGATGATTAGATGGTATGGTTGGAAGAATGGTCTCCACATTTCCAAGAAATCAAGGTTCCTTATTGTTGGAATCACGATGTCGAGTTCATCTTTCAGAATCGGTGTTGTTGATGACATGGTTAGAGAGAGAGAGAGAGAGAGAGAGACAAGGTTTGTTGTTGTTCCTCCT
The DNA here is from genome assembly GCA_037974735.1 of Cicer chorassanicum. Taxonomy (NCBI): domain Eukaryota; kingdom Viridiplantae; phylum Streptophyta; class Magnoliopsida; order Fabales; family Fabaceae; genus Cicer; species Cicer chorassanicum. Next base: position 32,788,134 of record JBBPBP010000002.1, read on the forward strand.
CGGGTTGGACGAGGATGGAATGGAATGTGTGTTTGTGTCTTGTGTTTGGGAGGGTTTGAGGGGTTTTTGTATTTGAAAATTGTTGGGACTTGGTACGTGCCAGTTGTGTTGATGCGTGTGAGTGCGTGAGTAATGGAGATCTACATAGTACATAGAGTAATAGGAAAATTACTAATTAAGTCAAAAATCAAAAGGAAGTTTTTCTTTTAAAAACAACAAAAGGAGGTGGAGTAACGTTGTTTGACTTGTGTATAATTTTTAAGAAAATGATTCATTACGTTGATTTTTATAATAAAATAAATTTAATGTATTAAAATATTTGTATTAATAGTAATTAGTGGAGTTGTTATTAAATTAAAATATAATAAATTAAAATATATTATTTGACAAAAAGTAATAAATATTTTGTTTGACTCAAAAGTAATAAACATTGTAGTGTATTGTAAAAAGACAATTAATTTTAAACGAAAGTTACAAATTAGATATTTATTTTAAACGAAGGAAGTAGTTAAATATTATTTCCTCCGTCAATGAACTTTTGTCCTTTTAACTTTTGACACACATATTAGAAAATAATAAATTTATGTTGGTTTAGTCTTTTTTATTCTTTATTTATTAAGTAAAAATAAAACTTATTTAATGTAAGTTTTTCAGTTGTTAAGTGTACAAAAGAAAAAACATCATTTATATCTTGATTTTATAAAATAATCAAAGTTATGAAACAAAAGTAAAATGTTGTTGGGAGCGGAGAGAGTATATTAACTTTTTTTACAATTGTATACTAAATTACTCTCATCGACATCAATTATAAATAAAAATAAAATTTTAATATATATTTTTTATCTTTTTATATGTCAATATAAGTTTATTTTGTAATCTGTAACTAAAAGTCAACCGTCAGATACTGACTGTAATTAGACGTCCACGTAAAAGAAATTACACTAATGATATTTCTAAAATAAACAATCATAATATTCTAGTAATAATTTCCTAGTAAGTTGAGAGTTAAGTTATTTAAGGTAAAATATCATAATATCCTAATTAAGTTGAGAGTTAATTTGTTTAAGGTAAAATATCAGAATATACTAATTAAGTTGATAGTTGAGTTATTTAAGGTATTTTTTTTACTGAAATAGATCTATATCATTTTCATTTAGGCAAAATACAACCATGGATTGTCTCAAAGAAATGACAACAAGACTGAGATAAAGCCACCTTTTTTAAGATTCTATTAGCTTGCCTCTTTATGAAAAACAACTTTGCTTTGTTGTGATAGAAAGAAAATGAAAATTACTATTTTAGGTATTATTATAATATTTATATCTATATATATATATATATAT
>JBBPBP010000002.1:32798555-32869754 GCA_037974735.1 Cicer chorassanicum
CCCCCCCCCCCCCCCCCCATTTCTTGTGTTTCTTGTTCTACAATTAGCATCAGAACTCGGTCTCAAAGGTGAGTACTTGAGTGTGTTTGAGTAAAGATTTGTGTTATTATGACTAACCATGGTGAAGAAGTTATAGGTTGAAACATTAACAGGTCTCCTCTGTTGGATGGAGAAAGATTCGAGTACTAGAAGGATAAGCTCAGAAGTTTCTACATCTCACATGATCTTGAACTTAGGAACATAGTAGAAGATGGCTATAACGCTCCAAGAGATGTTGTTGATGTTGAAAAATTCAGAAATGATCTCAACATTGATCAAAAGAAACAGTACAAGATGCATCATAAACCAAGAACTTTCATGATGAATGCTATATCACCTTCAAAGAATTTGAAAAATGCAGCAACAAAGAAACAACAAAGAATATCTTTGATGCTTTGGTTCTCAACTATTGAGGAAACAAGCAAACGTGAAGCTAAAGCAAACTTGCTTGTGAACTTTTCCAGATGGAAGAAGATGAATACAATGAGAAAATGTTTTACAGATTCCAAACTCTTGTCTCCAGATTGAAGGTTCTCCAGGAAAGCTACACTAACTCTAATCACGTCAAAAAGATTTTCAGAAGTCTTCCTAGCATGTGAATATCAAAGGTAATAACACCTCATGAAGCTAAAGATCTAAGAAAACTTCCTATGGAAAAAGTGATAAGTTTACTACGATTCCATGAGACTGAACTAGTTGAAGATGAGCCTAAGAAGTAGTCAAAGTCTTTTGCACTCAAATCCCATGGAAAGAAGGAAAACTCCAAGGCCTTACAAGCTACTGGAGACTTAGAGAAAAACGAATCAGCAATCAGAGTGAAAACTCGGATGATGAAGAGTTATCTTTCATCTTAAGGAAAATCCAACACATGTGGAACAACACAAAGAAAATTTTTGCCAAAACAGATTTACGATGGTCCCAAAATAGTTGAGAAATGGGTGAAAAATTAGACAAGAAAAAAAATCATCTACTACGATTGCAAAGAACCAGAACACTTCAAGGCAAATAAAAATGGTCTTACGGCTACTTGGGATGACTCTGACGACTCATCTGATGAAGATGAAGAGCATGCAAACACGACTCTGATGGCAGATAGACACTCTGACTCTAATTCTAACAATGAGTCTGTTAATGAAGAAATTGAGGTATTATTTGATTTATCTCGTAATGAACTTATAGCTATGTTAAATGAGTTTCTAAACAAGAACCACAATGTTTCTTCAAAATTGAAAACTCTTAGAAAAACTCATGCCATCTTAAAAAATAAATTCAGCTCGCTTGAAAAAGATTTTGACAATTTAAAATGAGAAAATATAACTCCAGAAAAATAATATTTCAAAAACCTTAGAGGATATAGTCTATAACTCATTTAAGTATGAAAAAGCTTTTCAAGAATTTCTTTCAAACGACATAGTCTAAAGCAAACAAGCTTCTATGATATAAGGTGTTAGCAGAAACAATAAACGAGGTATTGATTTTGAAGAAATAGAGGAAACTTCTAAGGTTAACTTACTTGATACTGCTTGTGTATATTGCTTAAAGAAAGGTCACAATAAAAGAACTTGTCCTATGCAAAAAACATGGAAAGACAAGACACCTTTAAGAACTAACAAATCAGGACCCAACAAAATATGGGTATCTAAGAATAAAGTAATATATCTTGCAGATATCCTTAGTGAAGGTGCAAACACAGGAAATGGGGGTTGAATTGTGTTTGACTAAATTGATAACTTTCTCATTATTTGATTAAGCTAGTTCAAACTTGATGATTTACTTTAAGTAGAAGCAATAACAAAACTAAGGAGTGCATGAATAAAGTGACACAAGTAATTTATCTTGGTTCACCTCTAACTTGGCCACATCTAGTCCCTTCAATTAGAAAGATTTAATCCACTAATTCAACAACTTGAATTATAAAGCACCTGACCCTCCAAGTCAGTCTTCTAAAATAGCCTAGCAACCCCAGATTTTTGAGGGCACACTAACACCACTATCGGGTTTGAATACAAAGTTTTGGAACTTGAGTAGTTGTGTAACAACCCTTTTTTTTAAAAAAAAAACAAATTCAAATTCATAATAAAGAGATAAATACCTTTGGATAAAATATTTAAGTCTTATCACAACGACAAAAGTCAACAATAATTACAAACAGTGGAAACGGTTTTGAAATGAAAATCCAAAATATTTAAAACACAACAATACACCGGGGCTATGAGACCTATCCAACGTAGCTCATACCCCTGGGGTATTCTCGGCAGACACCTGTACAAAAGCACTGCCCCAAGAATTTTTAACTTCCCCACGTCACATCAAAAAGTGGTACAAGGATCCATCAAAATAAAAGTCAAGCTGGCAATATATGGTATAGGTACAGTCTTCTAGAATGAAATAAATACAACCACAACAGATAGACATCTAGCCCCTATACAGCCATCTAATCTGATCATGCTACAAAAAAAACTATAACTCAAGTGATCTGCACGCGCCCCACAGAAATCCTTTTGACACAACATTTAAATTTTAAATGCACAAAATAACCTTTCAACTTAGCATACATCTAGAAAAGGTTTTCATATGCCACACATGCATAATCAAAGTTGAAAAATGAAGTTTTTAACAAACTGCACTGTCAATCAATAACACTCATCAAATACGGCACAATTACAAACCACAATCGAGTATGTATATACGACCATCACAGTATATCAAACATGACTCGCGTGCCAAGCACCCTAATGCAATGCGTTTATGCCAATGCACATGATTCCGGAATTCCAAACCAAAACCCTCCTTGAAAGAGCGTAAATCATAATTGTACAGCCTCTCACAGACCAGTACTAATTATCAAGGTGCAATCTCTCACGGATCAACATAATTTACTATCGTACAGCCTCTCACAGATCAGTACTAATTATCAAGGTGCAATCTCTCACGGATCAACACAATTTACTATCGTACAGCCTCTCACAGACCAGCACAATTTTCTATGCGTGCAATCGCTCACAGATCAACACGACTTACAAGAGTTCAATCTCTCACAGATCAGCACGACGCAAAAATCCCTGCAAGGATAAGATGAACCAACTATTCACATGGCATCATCTTGTGGCCCATCACGGTTACCACTATCACTATGGCCCATCGCGGTCACCATGTACTATGAAATGCATGAGCATACTCTGACTCTTTTCACCACAACCATTAAGTAAATGCAACTATTAAAAGATTCCCCTTTTTTAATACTCATTTAACACTAATGATTTTTCAATCTTTTCACAGAGCATACTCAAACATATATTCATCCATAAAATTCATAACGCATACGCCATCAATTATGGATACATCAATCGCACATTCACCACGCATCCACATCTCAAACACAACAAATTCAATCAATTCAAATTCCAAAATTTCACACCAAATTTAATCATGAATCACTCGTATTCACAACTCCACATTTTCAAACATAAACCACCAAATTTAATCTCCAAAATTTTCAACCATAAATCACCAAATTTAATCTCCAAAATTTTAACCATAAATTACCAAATTCGAAACTCCACATTTTCAAACATAAACCACCAAATTTAATCTCATGCTTTTTTGATAAAATGTTCTTTAGGAAATTCTTTATTTCTGAATCCTATCGGAGCAGTTCTTTTAGATTTATTTTGTTCGTATTTTGTTCATATTGAGTTTATAAATGCTTCAGATTGATACTGTTCATATTTTGTTCAGATTGAGTTTGTAAATTATTTAGATTGATATTGTTCATATTTGGTTCAGATTGAATTTGTAAATTTTTCAGATTTATACTGTTCGTATTTTGTTAAGATTGCTTTTGCAAATTCTTCAGATGAAACTTCCTGCCTATTGCTTGCTTTAATTTAGGCGGGAACATAGTGTTAGACTGGTTCCTGAACTTTCACAAGTAGGAATATGACTAAGTCTAATTCAGTATTTGTTCTTTGTCAAAATCTGAATCATATCTTTGCAAAAATAAATGTATCTTCTTATGAGTGTTTCTTCTTGTAAACAATTCTTGATCATATCTAATTGTAAATAATTCATATCTTCTTTGTAGATAAATCTTGATCAAATCTTCTTGTCAATAATTCATTTCTTCTTGTAGATAAATCTTGATCAAATCTTATAAATAATTCATATCTTCTTGTGATAAATATTGATCAAATCTTAATGTAAATAATTCATATCTTCTTGTGATAAATCTTGATCAAATCTTCTTGTAAATAATTCATATCTTTTTGTAAATAAGATGTTGATCATATCTTCTTAAAATCTTTACCATATCTTCTTTTCAACTTGGTCAAAGATTTTCTTCAATTATAAATCAAAATCAAATCTTATTTTAAATTGTATTCAAAAACATGAATCTTTTTTCATACTATATGAAGTCAAATATATTGGTCTCATAAAATACTTTTGTTAACATCAAAACTCTAAGTATAAAACCAACTTGGTTCCAACACTTAGCAGCAAAGTGAAAACACCAATTATGGTATCTAGACAATGGATGCTCACGACACATGGCGAGAGAAAACTCTATGTTCCAATACCTGATCCTCAAGAACGGAGGATTCGGTACTTTTGGAGGTGATCAGAAGGGTAAGATCATTGGGCACAATGCAATAGGTAATGGTTCCCTTTCCTCTATTAAAAATGTTTTATTTGTAAAAGGACTCATGTATCATATATTGAGGATAAGCCAATTAAGCGGCAATGGTTATGATGTTGTCTTATATTAAAAGTCATGTAAGACAATAAGTCAAACTGATAGATCCATACTATTTACTGGCAAAAGGAAAATCAATACTTAAAACTAATTTGGCACAAAAGACTAGGACGTACCAATTTGAGGTTAACCTTAAAGTTGAAAAGACTTGATCTAGTCAGAGGCATACCAAATCTTAAATAAGAATCAGATGTTCTTTATGAGGCATGTCAAAAATGGAAACAAACAAAATAATCTTTTTCCTCTAAAAATGTTGTTTCCATTTCTAGACCACTTGAACTTTTATCTCTTGATTTATTTGGCCATAGAAGGATTGCCTTTGTTAGTGGTGAAAAGTATAGATTTGTTATTGTTGATGAATATTCCAGATGGACATGGGTGAAGTTCCTTAAACACAAGGATGAGTCACATAAAGCTTCCACTACCTTCTGCAAACAAGTGCAAAATAAAAAGGGTTTTGTATTGTAGCAATTCCTAGTGATCATGAGGGTGAATTTGAAAATAAGATCTTTGAAAATTTCTATGAAGAGAATGGTATTGTACATAACTTTTCCTCTCCAAGAGCACCTCAACAAAATAGTGTTGTAGAAAGAAAAAAAAAAAGATCTTTTAAAAAAGTGGCACATGCCATGATTCACAAAATGAATGTTGCCAAGCACTTTTGAGAAGAAGTAGTGAACAATGTATGTTATATTCAAAATAGAATCTATATTAGACCTATTATTATCAAGCCTCCTTATGAATTATGGAAAGAAATAAAGCCCAACATTTCATAATCTTATCAATTTGGTTTCATATGCTATATTTTGAATACCAAATAAAATCTTGGTAAATTTGATTCATGATGTGTAGAATGCACCTTTTTGGGATACTCTGAAAGGTCTAAAGCATGTTGAGTATACAATAAAGAAACACTTATTGTTGACGAATCAATTCATGTCAAATTTGATGACAACAAGTTTGACCATAAAAATTCAAAGCTAGATGTAGATTTTGCAGATTTTTAGATATTAGAGGAACATGATATATCAAAGGAACCAGCAAAACAAACCTCCAATAAATTAGAAGATATGCCTCATAACTCTAGGATAAGCAATAACGGACCTCCCATAAATCGATATCATCAAGAATCCATACCTGGACAAAAATACAAATCTTCTCATCCAGACATTCTAATCATAGGAAGTGCAAGTGATCCTCTAAAGATCTTATCAACATTTGAAATTGAAGCTACAATTACAGATGAAGCTCTATCAGATGATGGATGATAATGGTTATGCAAGAAGAGCTAAATCAATTCAAAAGAAATGACGTATGAGATCTTGTACCCAAACCTAAAGAGAAAAAGTCAATTGTAACCAAATGTGTTTTCAGAAACAAACTTAATGAGAAAGGTTAGGTGATTAGAAACAAAGGCTAGACTTGTCGCCTAAGGATAGTGTCAGCAGTAAGGTATTGATTACACTAAAAATTTTGTCCTTGTGGCATGGTTATGGAGTATCAGAATTTTACTTTCATTTGCAGTATTTAATAAAATTATTTTATATCAAATAAATGTAAAAAGTGTTTTCTTAAATCGTTACTTAAATTATGATGTATATGTCAAACAAACTCTTGGCTTTGAAGATAAAAAATTTGAAACTATGTTTCAAATTAAAGAAATCTTGGTATGGTCTGAAACAGGCTCCAAGAGCTTGGTATGATAGACTATTTTAATTTTTTTTTTTTATAAAAGAATTATTTGAAAAATGTCAACTTGGTTTAGAAAATTATCTAAGAATGACCTTCTCATTGTCCAAATTTATGTCGATGATATCAGTTTTGGTTCTACTAATGGCAAGCTATGCCGAGTATTTCTAAGTTAATGTATAATGAATTTGAGATGAGCATTATGAGATAACTATAATTCTTTCTTGGATTCCAAGTTCATCAAAGCCCATATGGTGTACTCATTTATCAAACCAAATACACAAGAGAAATACTTAAGAAAATTAAAATGGATGAATGTAAGCCTATGTCTACACCTATGCATCCAACATGTTCTCTTAATAAGGATGGTTTAGGTAAAAAGGTATATCATAAGGTATACAGAGGAATGATTGGTTTTCTCCTCAACTTAACTATTTCTTGACCTGATATTCTGTTTAGTATGTGTGTATATGATTTCAATATGACCATAAAGAATCCTACTTAACAGTTGCTAAAACGATCTTTAGATATCTGAAAGGTACTACTAATCTTGGTCTGTGTTATAAACCATCCTTTGAGCAGAGTTTATGTTGGCTATGCTAGAGACAAGCTAAATAGGAAAAGCCCTAGTGGAAACTGTACATTTGTTGGTGAAAAACTACTTTCTTGGTCATGCAAAAGTTAAGGGATTATTGCTCTGTAAACACTAGAAACAGAATATATCTCAGTAGTAGGCTGTAGCACTAAGCTGTTGTGGATGAAGTATCAACTAGAAGACTTCAAAATCAATGAGAGTAACATTCTGATTTTTTGTGATAATGCTTTAACTATATGTTTAACCAAAAATCCCATTTTACACTTCAGGGCAAAACATATAGAGATTAAACATCATTTTATAAGGCGTTATGTCTAGAATAGTATTTTAGACATTAAATTTGTTAACACTGGTCATTAGTGGGTTGATATTTTCACTAAAGCCCTTGTTCAGGACATATTCAATTTTATAAAGAAAAATATAAACATTATGTTTATAAAAAAATTATGATGAAGTCTTCATGTTTTTGCTTTGGTAAAATAGAGTAAATGATTAAATGTATATATGCTCTGCCTCTATTGAAGTTGAATTTACTTATGCCTCTAATCAATTTAAATTCAATTAATATTAATATGAAAAGTTTTCTTGTAAGATATGCATGGTTTGTGATACTCTGATAGGTGTTGTTCACACACGTTTACACGTGCGCATTAGTTAGTTTTAGAAACTCAACGTTTTTGTAAAATCCACTCACCATTCTTGATCACTGACGCCCCTCACATATTCCCAATTTTTTTGCTGTTGCTCTCTTCCAAACCTTGAAACTTCCCTGAAATACTATATGAATCTCTCCTACTTCAAATGGCTTTAAGTTCATCCTTGAACCCTACTCTCGGAAACGTCTCCTATGTTCCTACCATGCAATGCAATATTGATCAATTACAAATTCTCCATGAACACCAAGTAAATCTTGTTGGTGTGGGCTGGTCTAAGTACTTTAACGTAGAACAAGACATGGATTTGGACGTTCTAGTTAAAGAATTTTGGAGGTTTGATGACACAAACAAATGCGAAGAAGTATCAAGTACAATGTTTGGGTTTCCAATCAAGATCACTCAACAATATCTCGTTGCCATTATAAGGTGCCCAGATGAAGGAATGTTGATTGAGAATGATTATGAATCAAGGGTTGGCTCCCTCAAGATCAACAAGGAGTTGTTTGAAGATCCTAAGGTGAATTCCAAGTATGTCCAGTTAAAAACTAAATACAGGGTACTTTTCAAGATTCTGATTGGTGTTTGGTACTCAAAGATGGGTCTATGGACCACATTAGCAAAGACCACAAGGGTTTAATGTGGAATATATTCCAAACCTGATTTTGGAACACATGAGGTCACGTGTCACAAACTCTAGATCAAGAAAGATTAGAACAATCCCCTACCATAGACTCATCATTGTTGTACGGTTGAGAACTCCCCTCATTCAAGCTCTAGAGGAAGTAAGAGGAACACTTGATTTCTTCGTTTGCACCCTTGTTCAATATTTTCGATGTCATCAAGATGAGGCTAATCTCTCCTAAGAATTGCATTCTACCTAGTGGTGATAATAGAAGGATATCTAGTCAAACTAGTGGATCTTAGACCATCCCTTTCGTGGTTGAAGACTCTTATGCTCCAATATTTGAGGAAGATAATACAAAAGTAGTCTTGGAATAGTTAAAGATGTGTCTGTCTAACCAAGGGATGGCTTTTGTTCGCCTTCCCCTGCCAAAAGTAGCGAGAAGAAAAGGAAAAGAGCTACCAAGACGTTGAGTATAGAAAAGGATGAGGAATAAAAAATAGACGCTAATGAGGAAGAAGCTACCCTCATTGTGAGGAAGAAATAGAAGATAACACCAAACCTTGAGCAAACTACTCATTTTACTATTTCTGGTAATGCGAGTAGTAATGAACAACCTAAACCAAAACCTCTCACACCCTGTACCTAACATACAAATGTAGATAACTCTTCCTCTAATACTGCACATGATACCATTTCTCACCCTAACTCCGATACCTTAGATGAAATGTTCAAGGCAACCTTAGCAGAACATTTTTCTTCCCTTAGATATAAAACACATCATCTCCCTCTCAAGACCAAAAGTCCAAATCAAACACCATCAACTTCTCACACTATCTCTCCAAAAAAACCTACCCTATCCACATTTGTCTCTAACCTTACCGCACCTACGCTTCTGAATCCCCTTCACCAAGTAGTTAACTAAACAACTCAAGTCATCATTGACTTAATGTCTGATGCATCTTCAGAAGACTCCTCTGCTCTTCCCTCACCCTATTTTCATTTTGAATCTGCTACATCCATCATCCCGCTAGACCTTGTTGCCCTTACACATTCTATTCTCTCTAGCTTTCCAAACCTCGAGTCGTTCATTACTTCTCTCATTGCCAAAATCATTTCAAAACACAATAGGAATGCTCAAAGTTTGGACCCTAATAATGTTTCGAACTAGTGGAACAAGGTCCTTTCATTTGTCACCAACTAGATAAGGGAAAACATGGATCCTGGAATGCAGTTAGCCTCCCAGAAAAACCAGAGCAATCAATCTAGAAAGTTACTAATAGCCACGATAAAAGGCTCGTGAAGGAAAGACCTATCCCCTCTAGTGGGATTCATATGAAACCTCAAATGGTTGCTCTATTAGCACTATTGCAGTTTTTTGTTACTATTCCACAGGTTGAGATATCTTTCTTGGACGTTTCTACTACAATTGCTTTTAGTTTTGAAGAATCTGCCTCTGGAAGTAAATTTGTCACACCTTCTGACCCCGCTGACCCTGTGTTTGTTATTTCCCAGTTTGTCAAGAAGGAATACCTTGATCGACTAGAAGCTAAGATTGAGGCATTCTTGAAACAGACAACCAAGAATCAAGAGAACATTCAAACGATCCTAAGTTTAATCTTAGCTAGGGTGACCAACCCAAACTTGTAGTTCCCTGAATTTTTATTTTTATTTTTTCTGCATGTAATTATTTTCCTATGTTGTATTTTATTTTGCTTTTCTACTTGTTGGCTACTCTACTCTTTTTGTTTGATCACAAAAGGGGGATAGTATCTTGAACAATTTTAATGAAAATCTCAAGTTTTTTTAATTTCAATTAGTAACACTTATCATCTATCTTGTTAGAATATATCACATCATCTTACATTTAACCATGCATATACTAAGGGGGAGCCCTTGATGTGATACTCATTTATAAATTTAAAATTGTTCATAAAAATAGATGTTTGTCATCATTAAAAATGGGGAGATTGTTAGAACCAAGTTGTTTTGAAGAACTATGACCCTTAGTTGTTCCCAAATCAGATTTATTTTGTATGACTTTATGTTGCATCATCTGATATTTGATCCAAGTTAAAGACTCTGCTTTGAATTTGTATTTTAATTCTGATGAACGAGGTCTGAAGTGCGCTTCTGGAGATTCTGTTAATACAAGCAACACTTCAGCTAGTTTAACTTTGATGACTACAACAAACATATGTTTATTCTGCCTTTGATAAGTGCAAAAAGCATGTTATCATTTACCTCTGATAATCCTGTCAAGAATCTGATCACTTAACTATGATAAAAAGTTAATGCTCTTGAAAATCAACACTCTGATAAAAAGTCAATGCTCTGAAGAAGACAAATTTATGCATCCTCTACTCAACATCCTTAATCATTGATCATGATATCTTTTGCACTTTCGGTCTTCGTATTAAGATACGTAGAATCAATTACAAGGATATTTTTGGACAAGCTTTAATGGCGAATCAATCTCTGACGATTTGATACGAAACTTCATGATACATGTTGATTTCTTACAATTAGGACAACAATCAGAAACCTTAAAGTTCTCTATAAAAAGATGTGCAACCCCCATTGAAGAACACACAACAACATATTACAAAATGCTCCATTCAGCCGTCTCTACACTATTGCTCTTAATCTTTTGTTTTGTCTAAGTGTCGAGAAATTGTTTCTAAGAATATAACTTTGTAAACACCTTGTTGTGAGAGTTATTTAGAAACCCTTATGCCTTTTTTATTTATTTATAATAGCCTAATAGTGGTTGTATTTGTGACACCCTAAACTGCAAAATGACCTATATAATAGTTTGTACAAATTTTTTTGACCAAAATTCGTAGCGGATAAAGAAAATTTGTTTAGAAGGAAATAAAAACTTTTGTAACTAATTTAGAATATAACATTTCTCAAAGTACACCTGGAACAATTCAAACTTTATTACTCAATTAAAATATTTCAATCTAAATGAACTTGATTTGACTATAATTTCTTAATTTAATTCCCAAAACTTACGAATACATAGATTATCATATAAAGAGTCATTGGTAATTAAAAAAGTAAAACACACAATAAAACTCTTGATTACCGGTATCACCTATCAGAGCGGAGTTCCTCCCAAATTTGAACTTCAAGACTCGTTAACTAGTAATAACTGCGATTTCGCAAACGCAGGGCCAAACCAGTCAAACACAAACAACAAAGGAGGTGAGTTTCGAAATTATGTTGATAGTATAATACAAGTAAGAAGAACACGCAAATAATCATAATAGAACCGTATCATTACACAAACACTGCTCAACAAAAATATCACATTAAAAGTCAAAATCACTCAAGGAAAATCAATACATTTCACTATAACATCAAATTGTCACAGAGAAATTATTATCAATTTTGAAATACATCAATCACAATAAAACAATCACAAGGAAATGCAATGCTATGTATGAGCTTAGACTCTACTTCACAATGTGGTACCATTCTAACTCTGAAGTACTTGGTTAGGAGGCTTGATATTATGCCACCATCCCGGTGGACAGACAATTCAAATTGGCCATGTCCTCATAGATCCCCTCAACTCATCCCGGTGGACGGACAATTCAAACGTGTGTTGCATGGTTGCTCCCGATATTTGGAGTGCTACCTCCAAGTCACCTAGGAATTCCCCACCCGAATACCTCCAAGGTCTAACAAACTTGTCTTAAGGCTCAACAGCAGACCGCCACGATCAGACTCATTCAGTTGTACTTCCCCGGAATCACTAGGCTTGTCAGGCCCTACCTATATGATGACAAAATAATCTCCACTTCACAAATTCTCACTATTTATTTTCTCCCCTCATTAGCTTAGACTACTCCATTAAGAGCATCATCTTTATAAATCATCATTATTTCATCGATTATGGGGTACTTCAATATTCTCATCACAATTTTATAACATCATTAATCATACATAATCATAATCATCATATAAACTCATCACAATTTTATAACATCACTATCATCGATCAAAAATCATCATTATCATCACACATACATATATCATACCATGCATCCATATTTTATTATCACATCACATACATTATTCTAATCAAACATATGCACCAAATTCATTTGAAATCAAATATCACAATAATATCAAATACTACGCATTTAACGAAATTAAATCAATCAACCCCTTAAAAATATTTCTATTCCACATTTTAATCTCACAATTTTTATATTTTCACATTAATTAATTTATCACTCAAAGAGCTATTGTCGTACATGGCGCCCTGGATGAATTGTTGGGAAATACGGTTTTCCCGTTCATCTCACAATATATTATACTAATGAGTTCAACGCTCTCTCACCCCTTACCTTATTTCGATGCTTTCACACACGAATACGATTCCACGAGCAATCCGTATTTGTTCATTGACTCTTTGTCCTTCAATCGATCTAACTCGACAATTTATGGGCAAACGTTAACAATAATTTATGAGGAGGCACTCTAAAATTAATTTCTAAATTCGGTCAAGGAATCATACCATAAATCAAAAAACCAATCAGTGGATAATATAGCCCCTTTTCACACGATCGTTTTGGCGTTGGTTTCACTCAAATTGAACTTACGGTTAAGAAGAACGGTGCAAAATAACGAAGTCTGTAAACAGAGAAGTCAGGTATTTTAGGGAAAAATTGGGATGAATGAAAATATAAAAAAATATGTTTAATTGACTAACTCAATAAATTAAATAATATACTGAAATTTGGACGAAAATGAAGGAAGTTTTTCAAAACAGTTGTCAATCGTCGAAACCAATTTTCTTCTCTTTTCTCTTAGTGCGGCTGCTGCCTTTTTTCAATTTGCAATGTCACGAACTCTCTCTTTCTAATATCTTTCTACTGTAGCGCTTTCATAGTATCTTAGGGTATATTTGATTTTTATTTTTTATTTTTTTAACATATTAATTATTGTTAACCTAACTCATTGAACTCGATTTTATTTTATTTTTTCACAAGGTCCAACTAATTACATACTTATTTTAATTTATTTATTTGCCACTAAAATAATATCTTTCAAAATATCAAATTAAAAGATTATTATAACATCAATATTTTATATAAGCCACTAAATCAATGGAATATATATAAAATAGGCACAACTTGACAAGCATAGATATAAAGAAATTAAGCACAAAATTATTAATATTTCAAAATACATTAATAACCAAGACACATATTCAAAATACATTAATAACCAAGACACATATTCCAAATAATTACTATAATTATACTTATTTTATAAAATCTTCACATTAAAATAATACCATCATTAGAGAATAGTCAAAATTGTAAGGTAAATAAATATAACATCAAAAATTTATATTAATTACTAAATCATAATAAATATATATAAAATCACAATGTTATAACAATAAGGGGAATCAAATACAATATCACTACTATTCCAAGATAATTATTTATAAAATAAATAACTAAAAATAGAAAATAGTTATAAATAGTGGAAATATAACTACGTGCATACTTAACATTAGTCAAACGTGCAGAAAGTATTACATTAATTGGGTACGCGTATATACACGTAAAATCGCATAAAATCTTTTTCTTTAAAATATTACCCTAAAATACTATTATTTTTAGAAAATAATATATAAAATAATATAATCAAATATTTATTACTTATATCACTCATTTAACATAATATGTACAAGATTAAAACATCATATAAAGAAAATTAATCCTAAAATTAATCAACATTTATTCAAAAATAATTTTAGCACCAACTTAATTATTTAAAATCCTATTTCATTAATTAAATAGTTTATTATAAAAATTGGGGTGTTACAGTATTCCTCAAGAGCTTGACTGTAGTAAGCTAAAAGGTGGAGAAGACTTGAACACAGTCAGATTGACTAGTAGATGTTTAGAGGAAATGTGATTCACTTGGTGAATAGTGGATTAAATCCTTCAAGCTGAAACCGTGTTGCTGGTGAACCATGATAAATTGCATGTGTTGTTATGTGTTTCTACTTATCTGTTATGCTCTCAACACTTTGTTTTAATCTTGTTAAAAACGGTTTTTAATTTGAAACACAATTCAAACCCCCATTTATTGTGTTTATCGTTCTACATCCTCACCACATCCAAACGATGATGCAATAGCTTGATAACCATAATTTCCAGCAATTATCACATTAATTATGTCATCAATGTATGGTTGAATAACATCAAGAAATTTGCTTAAGAACAAATGTATCGAGGATTGAATGGGTTGGTTCATCGAGGATTGAGAGGGTTGCTTCTTTTATTATTGAGATGGTTGTTTCTTTGATAATTGAAAAGGTCTCTTCTTTGATGATTGAGATGGTTGGGAACTAGGATGCTCATAATATGGTGCATCAACATGCTCAAAGTAAAAAATATCTCGATATACATCGAGTGACTGAAAGCGTTTCCACAATGCATCCATCTCATTAGACATATCCAATTCTGATCCATCTTGTGCGTCTTAGGTGAGTTCACACTCCATACTAAATTTCCTCCATTGAATATGCATTGAATCTAGAGGAACTGACTCACCCTTCAATTTATATTGTGTCAATCCACAAGCACACGGTAACTTGTTTGTTCTTCTAAGAGAGTAACCACATACGAATTTATTGGTACCCACCAACTCAATATTTACACATGTCACCCATGTTGTGTCAATCCTATCATGAAAGATAAATTTTCACCCATGAAGCTATTCAATAATATATAATAAAATTACAAATCTGAAATTTTATAATGACATGACATACCTATTAGTCATTGTGTTCCCAAAATGCGTCACCTAATTAATTCATGCTTCAACAAACCTTTACATTTGACTGTGAGGAGTCAACCAAGTGTTTTTCACATAATCAACAAATACTTGATTATCAACACATGCTTGCTCAAACATGTGCAAGTGCATGAGGTGCTTTTTCTCATCACTGCAATACATAATGTCTTTCAACATATTCATTACCAACTCTTGTCTATACTTCAAGAAATACCGCTTGCATTTCGATTCAACATTTTTGTCAATATGAAACCGACCAAACAAATTAATAGCATGTGGAAATACAATACCAACTGCTTTCATCAAAGCAAGATCTTTGTCGGTCACAATTACATGAGGATTTTTTTGTGTAACAAACAATCCTCTTTTTCTCTCTAATGCCCAACAAAAGTTTTTTTCACACTCACATTTTAAATAAGCAAATCTGACTACAAATGTCATCTTTGTTGATGTCATACTAACAATTTCAAGTAATGACATTATGTATTTATTGGTTTTGTAGGTATTGTGCATAATCAACAAAATAGGAAAAAAGTTCAACAACTTCGCTGAAACTGGATAGGCCCAAAAAATATCCTTCAGAACATCTAAGTCTTCTCACTTTCTATTCCAACACACATATTTTGTAACTTCAATTAACCTGAATAAATGTTGCATTTATGTCCTAGGATCTCTCACCTACAATCGAATAATACTCCTCTGCTTATATATTTGTGAGATATGAGTAACGTTGTTCTTGTTCAGGTCTAGCATTGAGTGTAATATGTGCCTCAGTGCAACATTATATTTTGTTAATTCATAGATATGTTTTTTTCTCTTCTTCATCTATATTTTCCCCAAAGGCATGTCCCTCCAAAATATCAGGTAATTCATTATTGTGAATTTCACAAATTACTTTAACTGTCCATACTAAACCATCTTTTATTGGTTTGATCTAAGCTTGAAAGGATAATCACACTTTTTTGTTTAGCTACGAGTTGAACTATCAATATGTTTGTATTTCTCTCCTTTGTCACCACCTTGTATTAATTTATTCTTCCTTCCTATCTTTCTGGCCTCTTTATCTGATCTTGTGATGATAACAATCACTTTATTTTTTATACTAATCTCTCTAGCCTAATTCACAACACATTCTCATGTATCAAATATCTGAAATAAAATATAATATAAGATAAACTAAAATAATTAATCACAATAATAGTTTTATAAAATATTAATATTAATTATAATTATTCATACCTGATCCATGGTGAAAATATTGGTAGTAAATACAAATATTTTATCACATAATTGAAGCAATTTATTCATATCTGTTAAAAATGACATCAACAAATAACATAATTTAAAAATAAAAAATTGGTAAGTACTGAAAAAATATTTCACAAGTTTTTCGGTACAGAAGAGTATACCGGGAAACTTATAAAATGTTTTCAACCTCTGTACCAGAAAACTTGTACAAAAATTCTGGATTTTTTCGGGAAACTTTATAAAAGTATCTTGGTAAACTTTTGTTAAAAACAAGTTGGTTTGAAGAACTATGCCCCTTACTTGTTTTGATGATAACAGATTAAAACACTAATGTTTTGTTTAAGTGTGCATATCAGGTCATTCTATATGAGTTTACGATGCATCTTCTAATGTTTGAGCTTAAGTTAAAAGGAACATCAAGGCTCCACTTTAAAATCCGTATTCCGATTCTGATGAACGTGCTCAGAAACATGCCGCTAATGATTCTGTTAATGAAGCAATGCACTGATTAGCTTGGCTCTAATCACTACAACAAGCATATGACCACATTGTCTCTGATAAGTGTAACAAGCAAGTGATTGTATGCATCTGATAATTACGTCAACCATTTGATCGTGTGACTCTGTTTAATAGTCAATGCCTGATGAAAAGTCATCAATCTAAAAAATGTCAACGTTATCAAGAAGACAAATTTGTGCATCCTCTACTCAACACCCTTAATCTGTTATTTGTCGGAAGCTCTATGTGACATACTTTGATCATGATATTCTTCATTTTCTCTATCTCTGTATCAAGATACGCGTAATCAATTACAAGGATAATTTTAGACAAGATTTAATGACGAATCAATCTATGAAGATTTGATACAAAACTTCATGATACATGATGGTTTCTATCAATCAAGACAACGAATAGAAATCCGAAAGTTCTCTATAAAAAAGGCGTGTAACCCTCATTGAAAAAACACAACAATACACTACATCAACTAGATCTAGATAGAAGTACAAGTCATCTAGATAGAAGTACAAGTCATCTCATCCTAAAACTCTAATCATTGGAAGTGCAAGTGATCCTTTGGAACCACATCATCACTAAAAGATACCACTTTGTTTGGCTTACTCTCATCAATTGGGCCTATCTCTATTGATTAAGCATTGGCAGATGATGGATGGATTCTTGCAATGCAAGAAGAGTTAAATGAATTTAAGAGGAATGATGTTTGGGATCAAAGAAGAACATTGATCCGCTGTCGCACACGGGTCAAATACAATTGATAAAATGTAAATATAGGTAATAACTTGAGTCATTTCGCAAGGACTTCAGATATAATAATATTAATCGAATTGAGAGTTGAAATTCAAAAATGGGAGTTTTTATAATTTTTTAGTTTTAACAGATGAGCAAAACGATTAATCCATTTATTCGAGTTTCAGACCTATCACAAATTCTATCAATGAGTTTAATTTCTAATTCATGATTCTATTCTTATTTGACTATAGAATTGATCAAACAAGCATAATCAATGGAATGTGAATTCGTTTTCGTTGACTGGATTAAGCATCACAATCATCAAAATATTACAATTAACGATCAAGCGTCGCAAAATTATAATTCAATTAAATTAGAAACTGAAACCAAATTCTGTCAAATAAATTTAATCGATCCTACTGAAATTCAAATTGAGCAGTCAGAATATCAATATAATCAAATAAATAAAAATAGAATCATGAAACGAAATTGACAGTGTAACCTGAATCTCCAAGTGTTGATGAAACTCTGAACTCGTGGATTAATCTCCATGAAATAAAAAAAAAGTGTTTTTATAGCTTTCTGGTTCTCAATCCAAAAACAATACAATGTCTAAGAAAGGAAAGAAACTCCCAATATATAGTGTTTGATTTTGGGCTTAAAAAACAAGTGGTCTGCTATTTAAAATTATTACAAAAGTCCATATTACGAAATCTGCAGTTTAGGCCCAATAGAGTTCGGCATTTGGCTTTAGTTCCAACACAAAGGTTGTAGCTCTGATTTTTATCTTTCCAAAGACTGCTTGCATGCTTCAATCTGATATCCAGAGCTCAAGTTATGGCCTACAAAACGAGCATTGGTCAAAATGCAAATAATCAAATTATAATTCCATTTCGACCAAAGTTTAGAAACAAGCTAAAAAATTATTCTAAGCTATAAAGAGATTTTAGAAAAAAAAAACTAAAGTAAAAAGCTAGAAACATGCGCCCAAGTGCTATGATCAAACATTATTGGAATCAAGTGGGTTTTCAGAAACAAGGTAAATGAAAAATGTGATGTGGTCAAAAACAAGGCAAGACTTGTCGCACAAGGCAACAGTCAACAAAAGGGCATTGATTACACTGATACATTTGCTCCAGTAGCCAAGTTAGAAGCTATTTGGATCCAAATTTCTTTTGCTGCAAATAATAACATTACATTATTTCAAATGGATGTTAAAAGTGTTTTTCTAAATGGTTATATAAGTGAAGAAGTCTATGTTAAACAACCCCCAAGTTTTGAAAGTTCTGAATTTCCAAATCATGTTTTTAAACATAGGAACTCCATGTATGGTCTAAAACAAGCACCTAGGGCATGGTATGATAGACTTAGTAACTTCTTGCTTAAAAATAACATTGAAAGAGGACAAGTAGATAATACACTTTTTAGAAAATTAATAGGAGATGACATTCTTATTATTCAAATTTTATGTTGATGACATTATTTTTGGATCTACTAATGGCACTCTTTTCAAAGAATTTTCTAAATTGATGCAACTTGAATTTCAAATGAGTATGATGGGAGAACTTAAGTTCTTCTTAAGGATACAAATTCAGCAAAGTCAACAAGGTAAATACATTCATCAAACTAAATATACAAAAAAAACTTTTTAGGAAGTTTAAGATGAGTGATTGCATACCTATGGCTACACCATTGCACCCTACTTGTTCACTTGAAAAAGATGATTTAGGTGAAAAAATTGACAAAAAAACCTATAGAAGAATGATAGGATCCCTACTTTACCTTACCGCTTCTAGACCTGGCATGATGATTAGTGTGTGTGTATGTGTAAGATTTCAAGCTAACCCTAGGGAATCAAATTTAACTCATGTTAAGAGAATCCTTAGATACCTAAAAGGCACTACCAACCTTACCTTGTTCTACAAGAAATCTCCTAAGTACAAACTGAATGGATACTATGATTCTGATTATGCTGGAGATAAAATTTAGAGAAAGAGCACTAGTGGAAACTGCACCTTTTTAGGTGACAATTTAATATCTTGGTCAAGTAATAGACAAAACACCATTGCAATGTCAACAGTAGAGGCTGAGTACATTTCAGCAGCTGGTTGCAGTTATCAACTACTTTGGCCCTAAGTTAGGGGGAGCCAAATAAATATAAAGAAAACTTGTTATAAAAAATACAAGTTTTGTCATCATAAAGAAATTGGGGAGATTGTTGGAACCAAGTTCATTTTATACTTAGAGTTTTTATGATAACAAAAGTAGTTTATGATACCAATATATTTGACTTCAAATAGTATGAGGAAAGATATCGTCAAGATTTGTAGAAGATTTGATCAAGATTTATCTACAACAAAATATGAACAGAGTCAATCTGAAGAATTTACAAACACTATCTGAACAAAATACGAATAGAATCAATCTGAAGAATTTACAATTTCAATTTAAACAAAAAAGGAATATAATCAATTTGAAGAATTTACAAACGCAATCTGAACAAAATACAATTCATAATTAAACAAGAACTAAATTGAAGCCCAAAATTTAACTATAAATAGATACTCAAGGCTAAATAAGAAAATCATCGAAAAGTAGAAAAGAGTAGTCTTAGAGTTTAAAGAGAGAAACACTTGTTTGAATGAGAAATATTCTCTAAGTGTTCTTTTCTTAGAGTGTGAAAGTTATTATTATTATCAGTTTTTTTTTTTTTGAAGAACCTACTCAAGTTCCAATCTTTTGTATCCAATCCGATAGTGGTTTAGTTTCTTCTTCAATCTGGGGTTGTTAGGTTGTTAGGAGAAGACTTGGCTTGTAGAGTCAAGGTGGTTAGTTCCTCAAAAGTCTAGGGTTGTCAGGCTGTTTGGGAAGACGGAATGTAGCCAAGTTAGTGGTGAACCAGGATAAATCCACGTGTCAAATTATTTATGCTTGCTGCCTCTGAATCCAATTGTTTCTACTCTAAGTAAGTCACCAAAACCAAACTAGTTTTTTATTTATTTATAAATTATCAAAAAGTTATCAACTTTGGCAAACACAGTTCAAACCATTTTCTCGTGTTTGCACCTTCACAGTCGTCTCTACACTTTTGCTCTTAATCCTTTGTTTTGTCTAAGTGTTAAGAAATATTTTCTAAGAGTATAATATTGTAAGTAGCTTCTTGTGAGAGTACTCATAAAATCCTTAAACTTATTCTTTTGTAACATAACCTAGTAGGTGGTTGCAATCCTCAATAGCTTGATTATACTATGCTAGAAGGTGGAGAAGACTTGAACACAATCAGTTTGACTAGAAGGTGTTCCCTGGAAGTTTGATTCAATTGGTGAGTTAGTGGATTAAATCCTTTAGTTTGAAGGTACTAGAAGTAGCTACTGTGTTGGTGGTAAACCAGGATAAATTGGTTGTGTTGTTTTGTGTTTTTGTTTTATCAGTTATGTTTTCCTCACTTTATTTTAATCTTGCTAAAACAATTTTAAAATGAAACACAACTCAAAACCCACCCTTTCTTGTGGTTGTCGTTCTACAATTAGCATCAAAGCTAGGTCTCAAAGCTAAGCACCTAAACGTATTTGAGTAAAGATTTGTGTTATTCTAACTAACTCTGGCGATGAAGTTATAGGTGGAAACATTAATAGGCTTCCTCAATTTGATGGAGAAAGATTCGAGTATTGGAAAGACAGTCTCAAAAGTTTCCATATCTCACATGATCCTAAACTTTGGGACTTAGTCGAAGATGGCTATGAAGCTCCAAAAGACATTGTTGGTGTTGAAATATCCCTAAAGGATCTCAACGCTGATCAAAAGAAACAATG
This sequence comes from Cicer chorassanicum, assembly GCA_037974735.1. Classification (NCBI taxonomy): domain Eukaryota; kingdom Viridiplantae; phylum Streptophyta; class Magnoliopsida; order Fabales; family Fabaceae; genus Cicer; species Cicer chorassanicum. Next base: position 32,820,049 of record JBBPBP010000002.1, read on the forward strand.
CAATATGCATCGTAAAGCCAAAACTTTCATGGTGAATGTTATCACCTTCAAAGAGTTCAAAAAATGCAGCAACAAAGAGTGTCTTTGATGCCTGGTTCTCAACTATGAAGGAAAAAGGCAGGTACATGAAGCTAAAGCTAATATACTTGTAAGGAAGTATGAACTATTCTAGATGGAAGATTATGAAGACATTGAGAAAATGTTTTTCTAGATTCCAAACTCTCGTCTCCGGATTGAAGGTTCTCCAAAAGAGTTACACTACCTCTAACTACGTCAAGAAGATCCTCATAATTCTTCCTAACAAGTGGAGACCAAAGGTAACATCAATTCAAGAGGCTAAAAATTTAAACAAACTACCTTTGGAAGACATAAAAAGAAACAATGCAAGATGCATCGTAAAGCCAAAATTTTCATGGTGAATGTTATCACTTTCAAAGAGTTCGAAAAATGCAGCAACAAAGAGTATCTTTGATGCTCTGGTTTTCAACTATGAAGAAAAAATGCAGGTACATGAAGCTAAGGCTAATCTACTTGTAAGGAAGTATAAACTATTCCAGATGAAAGAATATGAAGACACTGAGAAAAATGTTTTCCTAGATTCCAAACTCTCGTCTTCGGATTGAAGGTTCTCCAAAAGAGGTACACTAACTCTGACTACGTCTAGAAGATCCTCATAATTCTTCCTAACAAGTGGAGACCAAAGGTAACATCAATTCAAGAGGCTAAAAATCTAAAAAAACTACCTTTGGAAGAGATAATGAGTTTACTCATATTCCATGAGATTGAACTGGTTGAATATGATCCCAAGAAGAAGTCAAAATCCTTGGCTCTTAAGTCCCAAGGAAAGAAGGTTAACTCCACGTCCCCACAAGCTTCTAAAGGCTCGGAGGAAAGCGAATTAGACGATTAGAGTGAAGACTCAGATATGAAGAATTGTTCTTTATTTCAAGGAAAATCTAGCTCATATGGAACAACAAGAAGAAATATTCTCCCAAAAGAGATTTTAGACGATCCCAAAATAGTAGAGAAAAAGGTGAAAAATCAGACAAGAAAAAAATCATCTCCTATGATTGCAAAAAGCTAGGACATTTCAAATTAGAATGTCCTAAACTTGAGAAGGGAAACTCCTAAAGAAACGTTATCAAGGCAAAGGAAAAGGTCTTAGGGCTCATTGGGATGCCTCTGATTAATCATCTAATGAATATGAAGAGCATGCAAACATGGTTGTGATGGCAGATACACACTCTGATTCTGACAACGAGTTTGTTGATGAAGAACTTGAGGTACTATCTGACCTATCTCGTAATGAACTTATAGATATGTTAAATGAGTTACACAACAAGAATCACAATATTTTTTCAAAACTGAAATCTCTTAGAAAAGGTCATGACATCTTAACAAATAAATACAGTTCTCTTGAAAAAGATTTTGAAAACATAAGTAGAGAAAATCTAACTCTGAAAGAAAATGTTCCAAAAATTTCAGAGGATAGAGCCTGTTTTCAAATTAAAATAAAAAAAAATCTTTGTATGGTTTAAAACATGCCCCAAGAGCTTGATATTACAAAATAAGCAATTTCTTATTAAAAAAATGATTTTGAAAGAGGTCAGGTTGACACTAATTTATTTATAAAATCATCTAAGAATGATCTTCTCAATTTTCAAATTTATGTTGATGATATCATTTTTGGTTCTGCTAACGACAAATTCTGCCAAGAGTTTTCTAAGTTAATGCAAAATTAATTTGAGATGACCAGATTGGGAGAATTAAAATTCTTTCTTGGAATCCAAACTCATGAAAGTCCATATGGTGTACTCATTCATCAGACCAAATACATAAGATAACTCCTTAAGAAATTTGAAATGCATGAATGTAAGCCTATGTCTACACCTATGCATCCAGCTTGTGCTCTTGATAAGGATGAGTCAGGTAAAAAGGTAGATCATAAGGTATATAGAGGAATGATTGATTTTCTCCTCTACTTAACTGCCTCTATACCTAATATTATCGTTAGTGCATGTGTGTGTGCCAAATTTCAATTTAACCCTAAAGAATCCCACTTAACATATGTTAAAAGGATATTTAGATATCTTAAAAGTACTACTAATCTTGGTATGAGTTATAAGCCATCTTCTGAGTATAAGTTTAAAGGTTTATGTGATATTGAATATGATGGAGACAAGCTACATAGAAAAAGCACTAGTGAAAATTGTACATTCCTTGGTGAGAATCTAATGTCCTAGTCAAGAAATAGACAAGGGACTATTGCCACGACAAAAGTAGAACATATCTCAGCACCCACATGTAGCACTCATCTGTTGTAGATGAAGCATCAACTTAAAGATATCTAAATCAATGAGAGTAATATTCATATCTCTTATGATAATACTTCGGCTATATGTTTAACCAAAAATCCTATTTTACATTCAAAGGCAAAACATATAGAGATTAAACATCATTTTATAAAGGATTGTGTCCAGAAAGGTATTTTATACTTTACATTTGTTGACACTGATCATCAGTGGGCTAATTTTTTCACAAGACCTTTTGCTGAAGACAGATCTAATTTTTTAAGGAAAAATCTAAACATTTGGTTTATAAAAGAATGGTGTTGAAGTCTCCGTATTTTTGCCTCTAGTAAAACAGAGTAAATGGTTAAATGTATATATGCTCCTCCTTTGATGAAATTAGATATATTTGTGCCTCTGATTAGTCTAAATTCAATGAATTTTAATATGAACAACTTTTCTTGTAAGTTGTGATACTCTAACAGGTATTTTTCACGTGTTTTTACGTCTATGCGCTAATTATGTTTTTAGAAACTCAAATCTCTTCATAAAACCCACTCACCACTCACAATCACTCACATCCCTCACTTATTCCCACACTTTTTCTCTTTCAAACCTTGAAACTTACTGGAAAATATATCGAAAAATCTATGAATCTCTAACGCTTCAATGGCTTCAAGTTCATCCTCAAACCCTACACTCAGTAATGTCTCTTATGTTCCTACCATGACCTACAACTTAGACCAATTGGAAATTCTTTATGAAGTCCAAGTCAACTTCCCAAAGCTAGCTGAAAAATAATTTGACTTTATTTACGACTTTTCTAGTGTTGATTGGTCTGAATACTTCAACCTAGAGCAAGACTAGATTTGGTCGTTCTAGTCAAGGAATTTTTTAGGTTTGCGAACGTAAACAAAGAAAAAGAAGTATCAAGTACAGTGTTAGGGCTTCTGTTCAAAATCACTTTAAAATTCCTTGCTGTCGTTACAAGATTCCCTTTATGGTTGAAGAATCTTATGCTCCTATCTTTGAGGAAGATAATAGAGAAAAAGTTTTGAGGTATCTGAGGATGTGTCAGTCTATCTAAGAGATGGCTCTAGTCTACGTCCCTCTGCCTAAAGTTGCTTAGTTTTTTAGAAGAGCAAAAGGTTTGCCAAGACAATTTGTGTAGAAGAGGATGAGAAAGAAGAACATAAGCCAATAAAGATGCAACAAACCTTATTTTGAGGAAGAAATATAAGGTAACATCCAACTCTGAGCAAACTACTCATTTTGCAATTTTTGGTAATACTGGTAGTAATGATCAAACTGCACCAAAACCTAAACCTAAACCTACACCTAAACCAAAAAATGTCACACTGTCTAACCAAAATACAAACTTAGATTCCCCCTTCTCTAATCTTGCACCTACTACCCACGTTAAATCCGACTCCTACACCTCAGATGAAATGTTTGAGGTTATCTTAGTAGAACATTTTGCTTCCCTCATATATAAAACACATCATCTCCCTCTCAAGACCAACACTATAACCCTCCACAAACACCAAGCCACTCTACCATTCCACAAACACCAACCCTCTCCACCCCTGCATCTGACCTTACCTCACCAAGGTTTGTGAATCCCTTTCACCAAGCAATGGAGACAACAGCTCAAGTCATTATTAACTTAGTTTTTGATACCTCTTCAACGGACTCATTTGTTCCTCCCTCGTTTTCTTTTCACTTTGAACATTTCGCCTCCATCATTCGTTTAGACCTCATTCTCCTCACACATTTCATTCCCTATGGCTTTCCCAATCTCGACTCATTCATTACTTCTCTTATTGCAAAATCACTTTAATATGAAATAGGAATGCTTAGAGTTTAGACCCTAATGACATTTCAAACCAGTGGAACAAAGTTCTCTCAATTGTAACTAACTAGGTCAAGGAAAATATTGAGAAAGGAATGCAGTTGGCCTTCTAGAATTCTGTTACTTTCAGACAAACAACTGAGATCCTCTGTCTATGGATCTTGCAGCTTTAAAAATCCCAGAAAGCTACTAACAGCCACGTTAGAATGCTCACCAAGGGAAAACCCATTTTCATCAAGTGGTGTTCATTTGGAACTCCCAATGGTTGCTCCATTAGCACCATCACAGTTCCTTGTTCTCATTCCACATATTGAGATACCCATCTTGGATGTTTCTACTGCTGCTGCTTCATGATCTGCATAATTTGCCTCCGAAATTCACTCTGCTACACCCTCTAGCCCCATGTTTTATCATTCCGAGTATGTCAAGAAGAAAGACTTTGATAGCTTGAAAGCTAAGACTGAGGCGTTCATAGAACAAATAGCCAATAATTAGGATAACATTCAAACTACCCTAAGTTTAGTCTTAGTTAGCCTGACAAACCTATATGTGTAGTTCCCTATATATATATATATATATATATATATATATATATGTTTTTCGGTTTCCCTATTCTAATTCTAATGAACGTGCCTCTGGAGATTATGTTAATCCAACAATGCTCTAATTAGTTTGGCTCTAATGACTACAACAAGCATCTGATCACTCTACCTCTAAAAAAACAAGTGTTCGTCTGCCTCTGATAAGTGTGACAAGTAATTGATTATCTGCCTTTGATAACTGTGTCATGCATTTGATTGTCTAACTCTATTTAATAGTCAATGCTCTGAAGAAGACAAATTTTCTGCATCGTCTTCTCAACACCCTGAATCCGTTATTAGTCTGAAGGTCTATGTGACATACTCTGATCATGATATCATATGTTCTCTCTGTCTCCATATCAACATACGCATAATGAATTACAAGGATAATTTTGGACAAGGTTTAATGGTGGATCAATAAGTGAAGATTTGATACGAAACTTCATGATACATTTTGATTTCTTGAAATCAGGAAAACAAACAAAAACCTTAAATTCTCTATAAAATAACATGCAACCCTCATTGAAAAAACACAACAACACACTAATAAGCACGATACAGCCGTCTATGCTCTCTTGCTTTTAATCATTTGTTTTGTCTAAATGCTGAAAAATATTTTCTAATAGAACGACATTGTAAACACCATTTTGTGAGAGTATTCAGAAAACCTTTAAACTTACTCTTTTGTAATCTAACCCAGTAGTGGTTGCATCCTTCAACAACTTGACTGTACTAAGGTAGAAGGTTCAAAAGACTTGAACATAGTCAGTTTAACTAGTAGGTGTTCAGTGGAAATGTGATTCAATAGCTAAATTTATGGATTAAATCATTTAGATTGAAGGGGTTGGACGTAGCTACCGTGTTGGTGGTGAACCAGGATAAATTGGTTGTGTTGTTTTGTGTTTCTGTTTTATTAGTTCTATTTTCATTAATTTGTTTTATCTTGTTAAAAAGGTTTTAAAATAACACATAATTCAAACCCCTTCTCTTTCTTATGTTTCTCGTTCTACAGTGATCCCAAAAACTTTAAATGGTGAAAAGTGAATAGGAGTTTGTAAAATTGTAAAAGTGAAAAAGGGGTAAGCTTGACATTTTTTTAAAATGTCGGGATAAGAGTATAATATTGGGGTACAAAATAAAATTTTCAAAAAAGTTTTACTTCACATAAATTCATTCATGTTTTGAATTAGACCAAGGCCATCTGCATCAAAGATGTGCAACCTTTTACTTCATAAAAATTAATGTAGGAAAACATAATTAAAATACAATTTTATTTGAATCAATTTAAAAAAAAATAGTCATTTAATCAACTGCGAAAAATATAGCAACCTAAATATTCCCAAATAAAATTTTAAAATAAATTAGTGATTTAATCAACTGCGGAAAACATAGCAACCTAAATATTTCCAAATAAAACCGAAAGCCAGCTAAATATGGCAACAACATAACAATACATAACTAAACTATCAAATGTGATAATGGCATATTGATTACTTCTCATTTTCTACTTTGGTTCTATCTTCACCTATCAACTCATCATCTACATGCACAAACGATGTGCAAGAAACTATAAAGGAAATAAACAAAGTGGATTATCATACTCATAAAAGTAAAATAAGTGGAGTATGATAACTTGAATGCACTATCAATATAAGGTGAGTCTTGCAAATTGTCAAAAGGTTCTTCATGGAAGATTCACTCTTTCAAAAAGTACAAAGCCAATTAGGAAGGTATATTTAGAGAACAAGATTTGGAAAACAACAGTATCTTGACTGGTGGTTTCATTGAGCAAAGGTTATTCTTTGTTTGAATTTTTCCTTTGGAGGATCTCAATGCGGTGAGATCAATAGGTTCTGTGAGTTTGGCTTCGGGTGTTATTTGTTCCTTTGCTTGGGAAACAATTTTAATTCAAATTTAACTAAGCAAACACTTTTTCCGACTTAGAATTAGGCTGCATGGTATTGGAGGCCAAAGATTATGTTTGAAATTGTTGATGCCTTAGGTGTTCCTTTGGCTCTAGACGAAGCAACAATGAAAAATACTTTTTATCACTTTGCAAACATGCTAAAGAAGATATATTTAAATTTTGATTTATGTGAATGTGTTCATTACAAAAAAAAAAGTGTTTTTGTTTAGACCAAAAGCACTAGGAAATGCTAATAAACCTTGGAAAATGAAGCATTTACAAGTGCCACAAGGCCCTAGCTATTTTGCTGGTTGGAAACACATACTTAGGGTTGAAGCATTCGCCACATACCTAGGACTCTGACTCTTGCAACTGTTACGTATCATAAACTTTCCTAGAGGTATGGCTCTTGCAAAACTAACTTTGTCAAACATAAATAAATTTTAAATTATAATTAAATTATTTAAAATAATTAATAAGACATAAATAAACTGGAAAATAAAGCTAAATATTATATACATTTTTTTCATACAAATTTACATAAAAATTCAAAATACGTACAATTCTTCAACATATATAAACATAAAAATATTCATAGTAGAACGTCCAAAAAAATTATTTTTGCATTTTCATATCTAACACATTTTACAATATAAAATATAAGATATAAATCATATTTCATACGTAACATTATTAATATACATTTTAAATATATTATTTAACTCGACAATATATTGAAGAATCGAGTCTGACTTATCGATTTCCTCCTCCATTAAATATAGTCATAGATATAATAACACAAACAACATTAAATTAAAATATTATAAAAAATATATAGAATAAAAATAAAACATTGGTAAAAAAACGTTAAAAAAAATATTATTTCACTTTATAGTAACAATGGAAGAAAAAAAAACGAGTAGAGAAGAGATAACAGTAGAAAGAATGAGTTGTGTAGAGAAAATAGAGGAACTGGGTAGAATAGAGGAAAGGAGGAGAAAAGAAAATACAGATGAAGATAAGAGTGGGGGAGGAAATGGCCATTGCAAGACCTTAAGCCCTCGGAGATGCCAAGATGTAGAAATTGTCAGGGCCTTAGCCCTCATAGACTTAGTTTTTTACGAGGGCTAAAACACTAAGTAGTTGTGTGTGTTAGTACTGAGGGCCCAAGCTCTAAAAAATGTCAAGTTTAAAAGTTCAAATTCCATGCGCAGTAATTCAAATTGAGGGATCTAAGGCCCTAACAAACATTAAGCTCATTTTATGGGAGATGTGTGAGTTTTAAAGCCCTAGGAAATGTTATACAGGTTAAATAGCTAAGGCCTTTAGCCTTAGGAGTTGCAGTCAGGTCTGTTTCGAAGGTCATGGCCTTAGAAAATACCACTAAAACCAGTCAGTCACATTGTGAGGGCTAAAAAGCCATAGTAAAATTTTGATGGTTAAAAAGCCCTCACCATGGTTGTAGGTATATTGTGTTTTTCATGTAGTGGTTCTTGTTAAAAGAAACGAGTTTTCTTTTTATGTTGTTGTTCAATATGAGAAAATCATATTGTTTTAATCATCATGTCAAGTGGTTCATAAAAAAGTGAAAATGGTTCAAATATATATTCCCTAAAACTACCAACATTGTGGAGGAAATTTGTCAACAGCCCTACTGATACCTCCAATATATTTGCTAGAGTTTTATGATAATTTATATATAATTAAAAAATTAGTTTGGTTTTAGTGACTTAGAGTAAAAGCAATCGGATTCAGAAGCAGCAAACAACGAAAGCATAAATGATTTGACACATAGCTTTATCCTGGTTCACCATTAACTTGGCTACATCCAGTCCCCTCATTCAGAAGGCTTTAATCCACTAATTCAAATACCTTGAATTACAAAGCACCTGACCCTCCAAGTCAGTCTTCCCAAACAGCCTGACAACCCCAGACTTTTGAGGAACTAACCACCTTGACCCTACAAGTCAAGTTTTCTCCTAACAACCTGACAACACCAGATTGAAGAAGGAACTAAACCACTATCGGGTTGGATACAAGAGATTGAAACTTGAGTAGTTGCTTCTAACAAAGCTGATAATAATAATAATAATAATAATTCTCACACTTTAAGAAAAGAACACTCAGAAAATATTTCTAACCTGAACAAGTGTTTCTCTCTTTGAACTCTAAGATGAATTGAGAACTTTGAGCTTGAGTTACTCTTTTCCATTTTTCGATGCTTTTCTCCTTCAGTCTTGAGTGTCTATTTATAATGAAATTTTGGGATTCAATTTAGTCCTTATTTAATTCTGAATTGTATCTTGCTTAGATTGAGTTTGTAAATTCTTCAAATTGATTCTGTTCCTATTTTTTGTAGATGGACTTTGTAAATTCTTCAGAATGATTATGTTCCTATTTTGTGTAGATTGACTTTGTAAATTCTTCAAATCAAATATTCTTCAAATCTTCATTAAATGTTGATCAAATATTCTTCAAATCTTCATTAAAATGTTGATCAAATCTTCTTCAAATCTTCATTAAATGTAGATCAAATATTCTTCAAATCTTCATTAAATTTTGATCAAATATTCTTCAAATCTTCAATTAAATGTTGATCAAATATTCTTCAAATATTATTCAAATCTTCTTCAAATGTTGACCATATTTTCTTTTCAACTTGGTCAAAGATTTTCTTCAATTATAAATATGAATCAAATCTTATTTTAGATTTTTCATCCATTATAAATTTGAATCAAATCTTATTTTAGATTTTCTTCAATTATAAATTTGAATCAAATCTTATTTTAGATTTTCATCAATTATAATTTGGAATCAAATCTTATTTTAGATTTTATTCAAAAACATGAATCTTCTTTCATACTCTTTGAAGTCAAATACATTATTCTCATAAAATAGTTTTGTTAACATCAAAACTCTAAATGTAAAACCAACTTGGTTCCAACAACTATCGGGTTGGGTTACAAAGAGTTGGAAACTTGTTTGATTTTCCTTCTTTTAAGCAGATTTGATACAATGATTTTTCCACAGTACAACAGTTATTGGTTTTTTTAGGATTTCTGAGTTTGTTGGTTTGTTGATTCTTATTTAGCCTTGAGTGCTATTTATAGGAAAATTAGGGCTTCAATTTAGTCCCTTGTGAATTATGAATCGTATCTTTATTCAAGTTTGGTCAAAAAATATTTCTTCCAAATATAATTCTGTAATATATGTTTCGATAATATGACCATTAGCCAATTCCTTATTTCTGAATCTGATTTGAGTCACTCTTCCAAAAAGATATGATGCGTATTTTCTCCATATTACATTTGGAATTTATTCAAGTCAGTCTTCCTTCATACTCTTGATTGAATTTTGGGGCGCGAACAAAAACTGGGTCTTTTCTTGGACCTTTAGAATTTCTAATATGGCTAAGTGAAATTTATCTTTTATCAGAATCATTGACTTTCTATCAGAGGCGTGACTTTTCTTCATCACATTTATGATTTGATTGTTGGAGTCAGATGTTGTAAACTTTTCTTTCTTAATAGTTAGAGGCAGACTGCGTGACTTAGAATTAGCGGCTTGGGAAAATCACATTTGTTGCATTATCAGAGTCACTACAACTTTTGAGGTTGCTTATTAGTGGTAGCATTCTCTTGAACATGTTGCAATTATTTGAGCTAGCAGAATATGAGCTTCAGAGGCAAGCTTGAACAGTAGACTTCAGAGGCATGCTAAAAAATACTATTCATCATAAGCATATTTAAAGTACTGTTCATCATAGGCATGCTGGAAATACTATTTATCAGATGCATGCAAAAGTATTGTTCATCAGAGGCATGGAAAAATTACTGTTTATCAAAGGCATAAAAAGTTATGTTCATCAGAGGCAAGAAAAAGTTGTTATTCATCAAAGGCATGGAAACCTCAAAGATACGCTGAATCTTCAGAGGCACGCTGATTTACCAAAAACATGTTGAGTAGTCAAATGTGCGTACTTTTCAAAGGCGTGCATTTGTCTGATTATGAGGATTTTGTTGACTGATTTGATTTCGTTGACTGGTTTGATCTCGTTAACTGGTTTGATCTCGTTGACTGATTTGAATTCGTTTCCTCTAACCTTTTTACTTCCTCTGGTCGTTTCCTCCGGTCATTTGCTTCTTATTTCCTTTTTTTTTTTATGTTGTTTCTTTCTAAGTCTTGGTTTCAACGATCTCCCATTTGCTTCTGATTATCTGCTTCTGATTTCTTCTTCTGATGTTGTTTCTTTTGATTTCCTGTTCTAATTCCTACACACTTAGTGAAGCCATTAGTCCAAACAAATTTTTTTCATAAAATACATTTGTTAACATCAAAATCACAAAAAGAAGACCAACTTGATTCCAACAAACCAGTCTAGTGGAAAATATATCAGCTCCAATCAGTCCAAAGTCATGTCTGGCTAAGGCTTGCCCATGCATGTTCAACGTACGACCAAGGCTCTGACAACAACTCCAACTCTTTCCATCCTAGCCAATGTTCGGCCTAGTCTAGCCATTTTCTCTTCTAGCTCGATCTAGTCTAGCAACAACCCTGACCAATGCTTAACCTACTTCAGTAGATAATCTAGCTAGTTTAAAGGTTGCTGAGAAGGATAAGGAGATGCATAGCTTATCACATTGAATCCAATTGTACCCAATGATTTGAGGTTGGTGGGTAGTGTTGGGTATTGGGCTCCCTTCCTATGTGGAGAAAAGCCCAAATATTGTAGTCCATGTGTCTCACTTATTTAAGTGGAGAGTGGTCTAATTAGGGTTGTAAGAGAGAGACTATTTTGAGAGGAAAGACAATCACCAAAAGAGAAAAGAGAAGAGTAAACCCTATTCCCATTTTTGTTAAATCAGTCTCAGAAAAACATCGATTGCGCATTCGTTAACCGTTGGATCGGGCTGAAATTTGGACAGTAGGTTCGCAACATTCAGCGCTTTGTTGTCAACGGCCGGATCGGCGAAAAGACGTCTGGAAGGGGTGAAATCGAGCTCGCACAGTAGCATGTTTTTAGATGTTTTACTTCTTCTTGCTTTTCATTTGTAAGCTTTAGTGCTTTGATATTTTGGATGGTTGTAGGCATACTTTGTGCATCTTTTTGAGACTCTCTTATACCCTTATTTGATTATAGTGGAGCTATTTCTTTGGTCTGGATGACCCGTGGTTTTTACCCTTGCATTGAGGGGTTTTCCACGTTAAAATATCGGTGTTCTTCACGCTCTTTTATTTTGATTAATTTGCTGCCATAGATTTGTTGTTGCTCCTTACGGGTTCTTGCAAGTTGGGGGAATTTGATATCTGCTGCGTATTACTTGTTATTGTGTTTCTGTGTTTATTCCCCATCAGAGTGGCATCAGAGCTCTTGGTTAAAGGGTTATTTGATTTGCTTGAAGGATGGAGGCAAATATGAATGTAAAGATGGTATGCTTGAATGGTACTAATTACCATTTGTGGAAGGGCAAGACGAAAGATTTGTTATTTGTGAAGAATATGCATCTTCCTATTTTTGGTTCTAAAAAGTCAGATACTAAATCTAAGGAAGATTGGGAATTTGAACATCAACAGGTATGTGGTTTTGTTATGCAATATGTAGAAGATAATGTTTATAATCATATTGCTAATGAGACAAATGCAAAAACTATGTGGGATAAGATACAGACTTTGTTCGCCTCTAAATCAGGGAATAATAAATTATTCTTGCTGAATAGTTTCATAAGTTTGAAATATAAGGTGGGAACGTCTATTTCGGACCACTTGAGTCAATTTCAGGGGCTCCTTGATCAAATGTCTAGAATGAGTATCAAGTTTGATGATGAGCTATTGGGATTATTTTTACTATTATCTTTACCAGAGTCTTGGGAGACATTTCGGGTTTCTATAACGAGTTCGGCTCCTAATGGTGTTGTTTCTTTGGAAACGGCTAAGGGTGGTGTTTTGAATGAGGAGATGAGAAGGAAGGCACAAGGTTCTTCATCTTAATCTGAAGTTCTTGTCACTGAAAATAGGGGGAGAAGTCAGAAAAAAGAACCGAAGGGTGGTAGAGAAAACAACAAAAGCAAGTCCAAGTCTAGATACAAAAATATGGAGTGTCATTATTGTCATAAAACAGGGCACATACAGAAGAATTGTTTTCTGTGGAAAAAGGAGAACAAAGGGAAGAAAGGTAAGCAGAAACAAAGGGGTCGTGATGATGATAGTGATGATGACCGTGTTACTACTGCTACTAGTGATGATCTTGTTATTCTTCGTGACTATGAGTCAATTAATCTTGTATCTGATGAGAGCATGTGGATAATTGATAGTGGTGCTACACTACATGTTACACCGAGGAAGGAGTTCTTCACATCTTATACTTCAGGTGACTTTGGAGTTTTGAAGATGGGTAATGATGGTGTATCTAAGGTAATTGGTGTTGGTGATGTATGCTTGGAAACCAACATGGGAATGCAATTGTTGCTTAAAGGAGTCAAACATGCTCCAGATGTTCGCTTCAATTTGATTTTTGTGCATATGCTTGATGAAAGTGGTTTTGATAATCATTTTGCTTCTGGAAAGTGGAAACTCACTAAAGGTAACTTGGTTGTGGCTAGAGGGGAGAAAAGCTTTAGTTGCAAAAGACAGTGTGAATGTTGTGGATACGGAATCATCTTTGTGGCACCGAAGGCTTAGCCATATCAGTGAAAAGGGGTTAAATTGTTTAGCTAGAAATGATGTGCTTCCAGGATTGAAAAATGTAGATTTGGAGAAATGTTCTCACTGCATAATTGGTAAACAAACTAGAGTATCCTTCAAAAGGCATTCTCCCTCTAGAAAGTCAGAGTTGCTTCAGTTGGTGCATTCTGACGTCTGTGGCCCTTTAAAGGTAAAATCTTTTAGTGATGCACTTTATTTTGTTACTTTTATTTATGACTGTTCAGGAAACTATGGGTTTATGTTCTGAAGACAAAAGACCAAGTGTTGGAGAAATTCAAACAATTTCATGCTTTGGTTGAGAGGCAGACAGGCAAGAAGCTGAAACGTGTTCGTACTGACAACGGTGGTGAGTATTGTGGACCCTTTGATGTCTATTGCAAACAACAGGGTATAACACATGAAAAGACTCCTCCTAAAACTCCTCAGCTAAATGGTTTAGCAGAGAGGATGAATCGGACACTTGTTGAGAGAGTTAGGTGTATGCTCTCTGAAGCTAAGTTGCCTAAACATTATTGGGGTGAGGTACTGTACATGGCAGTGCATGTTATTAATCTTACTTCTATTGTCGCTTTGAATAGTGAGGTACCAAACAAGGTATGGTTTGGGAAGAATGTCAAGTATGATCACTTGAGAGTCTTTGGTTGCAAGGCTTTTGTGCATGTTCCGAAGGATGAAAGATCCAAGTTGGATGCAAAGTCAAAGCAATGTATCTTCATTGGTTATGGTGAGGATGAATTTGGCTACAAGTTGTACGATCCTATAAACAAAAAGGTTATTAGAAGTCGTGATGTAGTGTCCATGGAAGACCAAACTATTGAAGACATTGATAAGGTGGAGAAGACTACACCTGAGAGAGATAATGTCTTATCTGATGGTGATCCAGTTCAGTCACCTGTTCCTGATTTGGATACTACTGATGGTAATGATCAGAATGATGAGCCACATGATTGTGTTGATGATCATCGACTTAGAGATGAGGTAAATATTCCAACTAGTGAAGATCATGAGTTGTCACACGATGAGAATCTTAATGATGCTTCTGAATCATCTCTAACCCAACTCAGGAGGTCTAAGAGGCAGAGATAACCATCTACAAGGTATGTTTCTGATGAGTATGTGAATTTGACTGATGAAGGGGAACCTGAGTGTTTTCGAGAGGCCATGGAGAGTGAAGAAAGTCAAAAGTGGTTGGATGCAATGCATGATGAGATGAAATCCTTGCATGATAATCACACTTATGATTTGGTGAAGTTGCGAAAAGGCAAAAGGGCTTTGGAAAACAGGTGGATCTATAAAGTGAAACTTGAGAGTAACTCAAAGTCTCCGAGGTATAAAGCCAGATTAGTGGTGAAAGGTTTCCGTCAAAGAAAGGGTGTTGATTTTAATGAGATTTTCTCACCTGTGGTAAAAATGTCATCAATTAGAACCGTGTTAAGTTTGGCAGCTACTCTTGACTTAGAGGTAGAGCAAATGGATGTAAAAACGGCTTTCCTTCATGGTGATTTGGAGGAAGAGATTTACATGAAGCAACCTAATGGTTTTCTTATTGAAGGCAAGGAAGACTATGTGTATAGACTAAGAAAGAGTCTATACGGTTTGAAGCAAGCTCCAAGGAAGTGGTACAAAAAGTTTGAGTCTGTTATGTGTGACCAAGGATACATGAAGACTACTTCTGACCATTGTGTATTTGTTAGAAAATTTTCTAACGATGATTTCATTATCCTGTTATTATATGTTGATGACATACTTATTGTTGAAAAAAATATTTCCAAGATTGACAGGTTAAAGAAGTAGTTGGGCGAGTCATTTGCCATGAAAGACATGGGAGCAGCTAAACAGATTCTTGGCATAAGAATCATGCGTGACAGAAAGGAGAAGAAACTTTGGATGTCACAAGAACACTATATTGAGAGAGTGTTGCAAAGGTTTCAAATGGAAAACTCTAAGGCTGTAAGTACTCCTCTTGCTGCTCATTTTAAGTTGAGTTCTAAACAAAGTCCTTCTAGCGAAGATGAGAAAAGATACATGGAACGAGTTCCTTATGCTTCTGTTGTGGGTAGTTTGATGTATGCAATGGTGTGTACAAGACCAGATATTGCGCATGCTGTTGGTATAGTCAGTAGATTTTTGTCAAATCCAGGTAGAGAGCATTGGAATGTTGTAAAATGGATTTTGAGGTATCTTCGTGGTACTACATGTACGAGGCTTTGTTTTGGAGGTAACAAACCTATTTTGGTGGGGTACTCCGACTCAGATATGGCTGGAGATATTGACTCGAGAAAGTCAACTTCAGGCTACATGATTAAATTTGCAGATGGAGCTGTGGCTTGGCAGTCGAGATTACAAAAATGTGTAGCATTGTCTACAAATGAGGCAGAGTTCATTGCCATTACCGAAGCATGCAAAGAGTTGATTTGGTTGAAGAAATTCTTGCAGGAGCTTGGATTTATTCAAGACAAATATGTCTTATTTGTCGATAGTCAAAGTGCTATTCATCTTGGTAAGAATTCAACATTTCATAGCAGGTCCAAACACATTGATGTGAGGTATCATTGGATACATGATGTTTTGGAAGCTAAGTTGTTGGAGTTGGCTAAAGTTCATATTGATTATAATGGTTCTGATATGATGACTAAAGCATTACCAAGAGGGAAGTTTGAAACTTGTTGTGATATCGTCGGTTTGGCGATTATCTCCACATAGTTGTGAGGGGGAAATGTGTTGGGTATTGGGCTCCCTTCCTATGTGGAGAAAAGCCCAAATATTGTAGTCCATGTGTCTCACTTATTTAAGTGGAGAGTGGTCTAATTAGGGTTGTAAGAGAGAGACTATTTTGAGAGGAAAGACAATCACCAAAAGAGAGGACAGTAGGTTCGCAACATTCAGGGCTTTGTTTTCAACGGCCGGATCGGCGAAAAGACGTCTGGAAGGGGTGAAATCGAGCTCGCACAGTAGCATGTTTTTAGATGTTTTACTTCTTCTTGCTTTTCATTTGTAAGCTTTAGTGCTTTGATATTTTGGCTGGTTGTAGGCATACTTTGTGCATCTTTTTGAGACTCTCTTGTACCCTTATTTGATTATAGTGGAGCTATTTCTTTGGTCTGGACGACCCGTGGTTTTTACCCTTGCATTGAGGGGTTTTCCACGTTAAAATATTGGCGTTCTTCACGCTCTTTTATTTTGATTAATTTGTTGTCATAGATTTGTTGTTGCTCCTCACGGGTTCTTGCAAGTTGGGGGAATTTTATATCCGCTGCGTATTACTTGTTATTGTGTTTCTGTGTTTATTCCTCATCAGGTAGGCTATAGAGTGATGTTATGATAACGATGGTATGGATGATGTTTTTTTGCATAAGCTATCCTTTTGGATGTTCAATGATGAGGAGGAATTATAGGATACAAGAAAAAAGTTGCAAAATCAACTAATGGGGATAATTATGAATTCTCATAGGTAATTTCTAATTATTTTTATTTTGAAGAAACAAACAATTCAATTGTAGTTGTATAATGCCCATTTTGTAGTTATATAAGTACACGAAAATCTAATCAATGAAGATCCTCTAGTGGAACTAGTAAGAAGAACTGTCAAGGTATTAATAAACTTGATACAAAGTTTAGTAAGAAGCTTTGAAGTTGGTTCTCAACATACATTCGTATTTTACTAAGGGTGGGAATCGAACTCGTGACCGTTTTATCACTCAACTTTTTAACTCTCTCCCCTCTGCCACCAAACCAACCTTATATCTCATATTTTTAATTTTGTTATGTTCTTTTAAATTTTGGTTAGATTTCCTAGAGTTTGATTTCTCCTTTTTATTCAATATATTTTAGTGTGGGATGAGTATCTTATTATGGACTTCGTGCTTTCTTTCTATTTAAAGAAAAATTACATCGTAAAGTAGTAAATATTGAGAGAAAAAAAATATAATAGTAATGAACTGAGTAGTAGCAAAAAGTGGGGTGCAAACAGCGGCCTCCATTAATTATTCCGTGGTGGATAATCCCAACACAAAGGTCCAATAACTTTTACAGTAACTCAAATTTAAGATCCATCCATGGCTGGGAACATATAATTTGTTCAATGTATCTGTTAATAAATGCGCTGCAACGTTATTATACTACTAATTTTAGGAGCCAGGCCTCATTTTGCATAGCACTATGTATATTTGTTTTCAATCAATCCCAAGATAGTAACTCTACACCACATATTATATCATAGAGGTAACACATGATTTATCTATTTTCTCTGTATACCTAAATAATTTTTATATATATATATATATATATATATATATATATATATATATATATATAGTGATGCATAAGTACAACCCCCATACAAAAATTCTAAATCTAGATATACATAACTATTTCAAGGCTAATAATTAATCAATATCATATACAAGTGATTAAACTAGACTAAAAAATGTCAAACTATAAAGCATAGTCGTCAATTTGAAGTTAATAGTTTCGGATCTGAATCCTGGACAAATATAGTCATACAATCTCTGTTGTCTTATCAAGATAAGATAGTTCAAATTTTAAGATTAAAATTTTTATTTATAAAAAAAAATTAAAAAATTGTCTTAAAATCTAAATCGTTTGATCATAATTGAATTTCTGAGATGCATGTAAGTGCATATATCTAATCTAAATCGACTAGTTTCATTTCATGCATGAAAAGTGAGTGAAAACTGAAGAAACAGAAAATTGGTTACAAGTTACCACTTGATGTGTCTTGAGGAAAACAGAATATTTCACATGAAGATGATACCGTGATATCACAAGGACATTACAACTACTATATGATAATAACATACTTAAATCACATTCCTTTAACCTTTTTGTTATAAAAACACTAGCACATCTACACAAATGCAAATTGTGCAACACATTAGAACTTGTGATTTATTTGAACTTCAACTTTAGACATGGAATTTGATAATGGGAAACAGAATCAAAGATGCACATTTCAAGGGATGAAGTTGGTTTCCTTTGTTGCTCTATGCCTCATTCTAATCTCTCCTGCTGGTAAAGTACTTAATCACTTCTTTTAAGTAAAAGAAAAAACATTTTTAATATTTTACTTTTGTTTCTGTAAGTTTTTTTCAAAAATTATTTTGTTGAAATAATTATTTTATATTAAAAATAAAAATCTATTTTGATTAGCATTTGAAAAAATTGTTTCTAATATAAGAGAGAAAAATACAAAATCACTTTTTATAATAATAAACAAACACAAAATGACTTCTATTTTTTTTAAGAAATATCTCAAATATATTTTTTAAGTGCGTTTGTTTAAAACTATTTGGGAATAAAATAACTTTTATCAAGTAAAAAGTCATTTTTAATGTATTAGTTATGTTTGGGTAAGCTTTTTTCAAAATGATTTTATATTGAAAATGAAAAACTATGTTGATTAACTTTTGAAAAAAATTATTTCTAATAGAGGAGACAAAAATACAAAATTACTTTTTATAATTTTAAACAAATAAAAAATGGCTTATGCTGTTCTTAAAAATTCATAAAAATAATCTTTAAAACATTTTATATCAAAATCACTTTTTTTAAAAAACAAATTATTCATAACAAACGGAACTATAATATAGTTGATTTAATGATGGATTCATTTTGACATTCTTTTATCTTGTCTTTGTAGATGCATTTGATCCATTGGATCCAACAGGGAATGTGACAATAAGATGGGATATTATGTCCTGGACATCAGATGGTTATATGGTAAGTTACTTCTAATTTTCTGATCTTTCTATTCAAATTATATACTTAAGGAAAAGCTAGAAGTTTTGAATATCAAAATGTTGCTAGAAGGTACAAATCACTGGCCTTTTGTGATAACCAAAATAGCAAAACCATTTTTTTTTATATAGATGAAATGGTAAAAAATCTCGCACACAATTATGCGAGATTTCAAGTTTGAACTCGAGACATGATATTCAATTTAATAATATCGACATTTGTCAATTAATTTAAGTCTTACGGATAAACATTAGTACATCTACTCCAGCTATAATGGACTAATATGATGAACTAAGAAATAGATTCTAAAAGCTAAAAAAAAAGGGTATTCATGCCAATTTTAACGTTGTGTCTAATGTTCATTGTTGTGTCTTTGTCGGTGCTTTATATAGCTTGTAATCTATAATCTGATGCTTGAGTGGAACTAAGAAATAAGTTTTAGAAGCTAAAAAGAATCTCCTAAACAATTTCAATAATCGAATTCATCGATTATTTTCCTGATATAATAAAATTCTTATGACACATAATCATATACTCAATTAGATATAATTGTTTGATCTTAACATTGACCTCAAACTAATCAAAATTCTATGATGTTTTCAAACTTTGGCAGGCAACAGTAACATTATTCAACTTCCAACTATACAGAAACATTATGAACCCTGGCTGGACTGTAGGATGGACATGGGCCAAGAAAGAAATCATATGGGCCATGATGGGGGCCCAAGCAACAGAACAAGGTGACTGTGCAAAGTTCAAGTTAAAGATTCCACATAGTTGCAAAAGGAGTCCACAAGTGGTTGATTTATTACCTGGTGCTTCATATAACATGCAATACACAAATTGTTGTAAAGGGGGTGTCCTAACATCTTGGGGACAGGACCCTACAGGTGCTATCTCTGCTTTTCAGATGGGTGTAGGACTCTCTGGAAGATCTAATAAGACAGTTAAACTTCCTAAGGATTTTAAATTGCTTGGGCCTGGGCCTGGTTATTCATGTGGGCCTGCTAAGAGAGTGCCTTCCACTGTTATTTTTACTGATGATCATAGAAGAAAAGCTCAAGCTTTGAGTAAGTATATTGATTCCCTATATTAATCTTTATTTGATATTGTAAAGAATTATGGTCAAATGTGGTTGAGTTAATCTCAATGGTATTGTGATTGTTGTGACATCAAAAACATGATGATGGGAGGCAGATTGTAGTCGCAGACCTTTTTTAAAACCTTAATGGTTTACAATCAAGGTTTTAAATTGTGTCCCATAGCGATCCTTGATATTGCAGAGAACATGGTCAAATGTGGCTGATGCAGCCTCAATCTCAGTCTTATCGTGGATGTTGTGATATTAAAAGCATGAAAATCTCTATAGCTGCATTATGAGCATAATTGTGACTGCATCAGTCGTATTTGTCTGAAATTGTTTTGAATATCAAAGATTGCGGTACGAATGCACTGCGGTTTAAAAACCTTGATTACAAATACATTATTAGTATAATTTAATGTTCATCTATGATTTTTCTGTGCAGTGTCCTGGAATGTGACATGTACTTATTCACAGTTTCTTGCCTCCAAGAACCCAAGCTGTTGTGTTTCATTGTCATCATTTTACAATGACCAAGTCACAGCTTGCCCAACTTGTGCTTGTGGTTGTCAGAATAATGCCACTTGTGTCACGTAAGCCACCCTTCTACTTTCACATTAGCTATGAACTCATTAACACTGACACCTCTAATCGAAGGTGTGTCCTAGTGTCTGACATGTGTCTTTGTCGGACACTGACACAACACCGACATTTTGATTACATTCAATTAATTCATTTTATTAAATTATTATCTATGTCGACGTGTCAATGTCGTGACAGGTGTTTATGTCAGTCTCCGTACTTCATAGGCTGTGAAGCACTAACACAGATTTAGATATTAAACTCGACATTGACACTGACACAGATATATATATCGGACACACATTAACATTGACACGTCAATATTGATAATAATATGAGAAAATAGAACAATTGAATGTAGTCACATGTCTCCATGTTGGATACTCACACGTGTCAGACATCAAATACACCTTTATTTGACAATATTTATGCTAATTTTGATTTGCTGTGGTGGAAATGCAGGAAAGATTCAAAGATATTGAAAGAGGGTGATGGAAATAATAAGACCAGGAAGAGTGATATAACACCAAAACCATTGTTACAATGCACACATCACCTTTGTCATGTTCGTGTGCATTGGCATATAAAAGATAACTATAAGGATTATTGGCGTGTCAAGATTGCAATCATCAACTTCAACTATAGATTGAATTTCACACAATGGGGTCTTGTAGTGCAACACCCTAATCTCAATAATGTTACACAAGTTTATAGCTTTGAATACATGCCACTTCTTCCCTATGAAGCCATAAGTAAGTTCTTTGAATTGAGGATACTATTTTTTTAGTTTAATTGAAATTGATGCATGTTTGGATTCACTTTAGCCCAAGTCAAAATTGATTTTTGTATCTTTAGAGCTTTCGATTAGAATTGATTTTGTTTCTAGAATTGATTCTAATTTGAAATTTTAATTTTTGTGTCTAAAGATTTTTATATTCAAATTAATTGTCTGTCGTGTGAATATATCGAAACATACATCACTTTACTTTAAAGTCACTATTAACTAAAACTAATTTTACAAAATCAATTCAATCAAAATTCATTTTTGCCAGTGTAGATAATTAATTATGGCGCTTTCAATATTTTCCGATGGAATTAAAGACAAATTTATGTTTCACTGACGGACACAGTTTGAGACAAATTTCATTTTTTTTTCATTTTTATCGATAAATGAACTTAAAAACTTGAGGAAATTATGTGTTAGATCTAAACACTAGAAATATAAATTTAGAGAATTTTGAAATTTATAAAAAATGGAGAAAAATTGGTTAAAGATTGAGATTAAAGACTTGAGAAAACATTTTTTTTTTAAATGACTTGAGAAAACATGAGAAAAAAAATTGAGAGATCCTTTTCCATATTAATTAGATTTTCATGAAGAGTTATTTTTTTAACTATATGCATGACTGAATTGTGTATGCAGATGACACAGGAATGTTCTATGGTTTGAAATACTACAATGATCTCTTAATGGAAGCTGGTCCTAAAGGCAATGTACAATCTGAAGTGCTTATGAAAAAGGACAAAAACACATTTACACTCAAGCAAGGATGGGCTTTTCCTAGAAGGGTATACTTCAATGGTGATGAATGTATGCTACCACCTCCTGATTCATACCCTTTCTTGCCAAATTCTGCTCATAGCTTACCAAAAAGTGTTACTTTGATAACAGCCTATGTGATTTTTGCATCATTTTTCATTTGGTTTTGACACTTTTGTGATGTGCAAGGGAAGCAAGTTAGTTTGTTTATGAAGCTTATTATGAGAGTGTTGATTTTTATGAGAAATATGCAGCATTGAATTTCTTGTGACCACTAATGCATATTTTCACTAAAAGGAAAAAAAAAAATCTACATACGTATAAGTTGGCATCTACCTCGCTCATGAGTACATATCTACTAGTGAGAAGCAGCATCAGTTGTTATCATTGTTGATTTGAGATCAGACTGTTAAGATCAATAAATGTTTCACACATTTACAGTGTGGAATCCAAATCCCATTGCATTCTAGGAGTAGTGGTGGAACTCAAACTACATGACCATCTATCAGTATCACTGTATAAAAAAGAATTACAAAGTACACATAGTCCTTTGAAGAAAACAATGAATTTTTCATCTCAACACTAAAAAAATAAATTTGATATTCTATGATTGAGAAAAAAATAATTATCCAAACAAGTACCATAAGATAATTATACAATACAAAATATAGAAACTATGTTACATAAATGAAGGTAAAAAAACAAACCCTTAAAATAAATAACATAATAGAATTCTTGTGCCAAGTATTCATCCACTTGCATCTCTTTTCATTGCTTCATTGACAGCTCTTGATCATTTTTCACAATGTGGTTTTAAACAATTTGATGCAGAAGGGAAGTGTTCACTTTTATGTCTCCCTAGAGATAAATCATTCTCTATGATCAATTCAATTCAATAATAATATTATAAAAGAAGCTAAAGTGGCTATGATTGTACTAAGTATAGAGAAAACTAGTTTTGAAGTTGCATTTGGTGACCAAGGGTAAGCATCTGGAGGAGGCATAACACAATTATCACCATTGAAATAAATCCTTCTTGGAAAGGCCCATCCTTTATCAAATGTGAAAGTTGATTTGTCCTTTCTAAATAAGATTTCTGATTGAACATTACCATAGGAACCAGCTGATGAAAGAAAATCATTGTAGAATTTTACTCCCCATAGCATACCTGTATCATCTGTAAAACCACATCATAAAACAATATCAGAATTGGAATATTTTCTTTACAAGTTCGTCCGAAAAGATATACCGATAGTGTAAAAAAATTTACATTGTCAACAAATTATAGTCATTAGAAAAAGCTATAATTAAATTCAAGCGTTTTTAATAGTCTGATGATTATGATTGATCGACTCTGTAAGTTTCAAAATATGTTTAAGTCATATGAAAACATAGAACTTACTTAAGCCCTCATAGGGTGTTAGTGACTTGTACTTAAAGCTGAAAAGCTGAGTAAGATTATCAAAATTGGGATGCTGCACCACAAGGTTCCATTGTGAGTAATTCATCCTGTAATTGAAATTTGTGATTGTGATCTTGATCCTCCAGTACTCTTTATAATTGAGTTTCACATGCCAATGAACTCGAATCGGACACATGTGACTTGTACATTGGACTAGAGGTGTATTTGTAGGTTTTCCTGATGATGATACAACTGAAGATAAATGTGGAGAGTCTGGACTGTAAAAAGAAATTCAGGAAAAATAAAATCATGAGTTGGGAAAATGATGAAAAAAACCACTATGGAACATTATTTGAAGAATTAGTACAAAACGAATGGAAAACAGTTTCAGATGCATTGTCAGTGTAAATGTTTTTTACACTGTCAATCAATTAGAGTTTTTAAATAATTAAAAACATTTTACTTTCATCATAACTACTTCTAAAGTCATTGGTTGTGATTTGTTTACAGTATAAATCTTTTAACACCGACTGTATATCAAAATTAAACTCAAAGATAAATTGGTGACTTACTTTACACAACTGTCAGGTTGTGTTTTGTTTTGACAGCCACAGGTGCAAGTTGGGCAGTCTACTATTGTGTCATTGTAGAAGGATGAGAGGGAAACACAACAAGTTGGAGTCTTTTGAGCCAGGAATTGAGAATAAGTGCAGGTAATGTTCCAGGTCACTGTCATAAAATATGTCAAGTTAGAGAACCTCAAATTGGTTTCCATATTCATTACTCTTGTGAACAATGTACAAAAGCATAGATAAACTGTTCATATAGTAAATCACACATAATTATTTGTTTGATGAAAGTTCAAATCCATTTCATCAACAAAAGCAATGTTGCTATCAAGAAACTAATGAAAATAAAAGGCAGCTTGTTGTAAGAGGAGTAAACACTTATGTTAGTCCCTAAACGTGTAAGGTGGTATCTATTAGACTTAAGCTCATAAGGAGAGCCTATTCTAAAAGACTAGTATATTAGGTGGGAGAGCCTCATGGCTTAACTACTACATTGAGCACTTTTATCTACTCAATGTGGGACTCCTAACAATATCATTATAGTCTTTGAATATATTGAAACTTCAAAAACATCTCTGACCTAAGTGTGTTTTATTTTTTGTAATTTTATAGATCAAACTGACAAATAGAAGACACATTTGATTACTAAACTAATTCAAGAAAGACGGAGTCGAGGATCAAACTAACTAACGAATGACACAATTGGAATGTTTTTACATTAAGAAACTATGACCGTCTGACATATTCAAAGACCCAAATGTTTGTTTACTCTTGCACAAGACTCCCACCAAGTGCGGTTAGGGGAGAATAGATATATGCAATCTTATCTTTTCAAGTGAAGAGGTTGTTTCCAAAATTTGAATCCATGACATCCAAATCACAAAGCAGCAACCTTATCGTTGCGCCAAGGCTCACCCTCAGGCAAAGAATGAACAATCATAACTAAAAGAAACTTCAATTTAGTAAGGCATCTTAATGGATTTATTGAACAAAGGCTAAGTACATATCTTAATTGTAGACCTTGACTTGATCAAGAAAGTTATGAAAACACAATGAAAATGTGCAGGAAAAAAAAGAGAGAAACTTAAGTTAATGTAATTAGTAACTTACTCAAAGCTTGTGTGACTCTCCTCTTGTCATTGGTAATAAATTGAGTTGGTCTAACAATTTTTGCAGGACCACAAGTGTAACCAGGTCCAGGTGCTTTCAATGTGAAATTTCTTGGCAATTTAACTGTTTTATTAGTTGTTCCAGCAGAACCAACACTTATCTGAAAAGAACTCACTGCATTGTTTGGATCCTGAGCCCATGAATTCAACACCCCACCTTTGCAACAGTTTGCAATCTGTTGGTTATAAGGTGTTCCTGGCAACAAATCAACTACTGTTGGATCTTTCTTACAACAATGTGGAATTCCTGCTTTGAATTTTGAACAATCTCCTTGTTCTGTTGTTTGGCTTCCCATCATATTCCAAATTACTTCTTTTTTTGCCCATGTCCAACCTAATGTCCATCCTGGTTCTTGAATGTGGCGATACTGTTGAAAGTTGTACATTGTCACAACAGCCTGCTCAACACAAACAACAGCAATCAATATTTTTTTTATGACAGGAAAATGTTAGTATCTCAGTTGTTATGTTAGTATTTTCTTTTTCATCAGGATTTGAACTCTGATCTTTTAACTCCTTTGATTCCTTTAACTCTTAGTTCAAACTAGTTGAACTACCCAGCCCCTGTAACAGTCAATATGTTTCAGAAACATAAGCCAAAGTTTCATTTCTAAATTTAAAGGAAATGGAAACAGTTGGATTGATCCTTTGACGCATTCTGGCCTCTTTGGTTTGAGAAAACATTTTCTATTTTTATTTTCTGTGTTTGCTTCTAATTGCCAAAATTATCATTTGTTTTTCATTGTAGGTTTGTATGGTGACAGACACATTTGACTATGATTCTGTTTGGTACAGTTTATTTTTAAAAATTACTTTAAATAGAAGTTCTTTAGAATATCTTCTCGTGAAAATCACTTTTGATATTTAATCACTTTTATTTTCTAAAAAATTATTACTGATGTCTACGTTCAATATAAGTGTCATTTCTGTGTGACTAACAATATGTTGATATTAACCAGTTAACCACATCAAAATTTACCAAATCAGACAAACTTATAAGTCCTGATTGAAAAAGACATGTACCAGTATAATAGAGAACATTCCATCAAGCTAAAAAAAAAGGATATTTTAAAATTTTTCTTACATTTGTTAATCAACATTAAACAGAGTGTATAACTATAATGTTTTTTATTAGCAATTTATTATGACATTAAGGAAGTTGTGAAGACTTACAACATAGCCATCTGGAGTCCAACTAATGACATCCCATTTGAGTGTTATATTCCCAGTTGGATCTAACGGATCATAGGCTTCTGTAAATAAAAAAAATCAGTTTTAAACTATCACTAATATTCAAAGCAATTTAAAATAAAAAACAAATTAGATCTCTATATACTCACTACCATTTATTGATTGGCCAAAAAATTACTTGAAAAAATTATTGTACTTTCATATTTTATAAGTTAAGATGCCAAAACAAGAAAATATGAACCGACAGAATGAAATAAGGATACAAATTGACAAGAATAAGATTTGTAGCAAATAAATAACAATTCATCCATTCAAATCTCAAAATGAAAATGCCTTTCAAGTTTCAACCTCCTTCACCAAAGTTCTAATAAAAAGAAAACTAAATTTTATTAAAAATAAATAAAAACAGAAAACGTGAACTCGTTAGTCCAGAGAAGTGGAACTACCAAAGAGCAAGAAAAACTTTCAAGAACTAAATGGATAATGAGAAGCAGAAAATACCTATTGAAGTAAATGTGGAGCAAGAGAATAGTAACAAAAGAACAGATCCAATGGTAGTTAACAACATTTCTTGGTGCAGATTTAATCTAACAATGAAGTACAACTTCAAGATCTGCACAAGAAAGAGAATAAGATAAAACAAAAAGGAGTTTGAGGACTCTTTATCTTAGCTCTATAGTTCCATTACAAAGCAAGAGTTTTGGTTTTGTGATGAAGTGAAGTAATACTCTTAACATGAAATTTCATGTATTCACTTCACTGTCTTTATTATTATTATTATTATGTAGTAGTTTTAATTGGAAGAAAAGAAAACATGGCCAAGATCTGAAGCAGACATTTAGTAGTATGAAATATCAATAATACCCTTATTAGTAGTGACAGACGTCAAAGTTTATTTATGATTTCCAAATTAGATAGATACATTATTGATTATAATATGATTTGAGACTTTTAAATGCCATTTCCAGCTATTTCTATATAATTGAATAAATCAATTTATTATTTTAAAAAATCATGAAATAATAAATAATTTAATTTTTTAATTTTGAAATGATGGAGTTTCTGTTTGCATCTGTGTGGACTATATAGTATGGTGAGAGTAGGACTGCAGGTAACCCTTGAATTAATCAATAAAATGAGAATTGGGGCCATTTCATACTATTTAGGGACATTATGGGAACAATAAATGATACCGACAGAGGAGAAGCTGTTAATTAAGAATGACAGAAACTTTTAAAGGCCTCCTTCCTGTGACTGTCGGTGCTCTATGTGAGAATTTTTTTTTTTATGAAATCTCTATGGGAGAAATTGGTGACGTATTTGCAAGATATTTATATACAATATGTAATGATAAATGAGTCATTCAAATTCGACGTCCTAATTAATAAACACAACACATCTTCGAAAATTGTTCCTAATTAAATTTAGTAATGTTTTAACAAATGTTACCATGTTATGAAATTAACTAAACAGAGAGTACGATATGGTCTTATTTATAGAATACAAGTTGTAACTTACAAGCACATGAAGAGTTTAAATTAATATTTGGACTAAATGTTAATAACAATGAGCAAAACTATTTACTCATAGGAGTTAAGGAATATAGAAAAACTTAGGGAAAACGGACATCCACATTCATCTTTTAATATGATTTATAACACTCCCCTAGATGTCTATAAAGAATATATCTCATTAAAATCTTACTAGAAGAAGTTCACTGGAAAAAAAATCCAAATGAAGGCAAAAGAGTATAACATTTTCGGTGAACATCAACATGTAGCTCCAAACAATGTGTAAGTAATATACATTATACATATAGATTATAAGTTATGTTTTATTTATAGATCACACGACAATGATAGGGTACTCGTTTTGAATTTATTATAGAGTAATCTGCTTGGTTGACTGTTGAGTTAGATGTCTCTTTCATCCCACTTGTTACAAATTTGTCAAACACAAGCCTGAAAGTTGGCATTTTCAAGTACAAAATAAAAACTTTGTTCTCTATCTTATTCAAACATCATTCAATTTTACAAAAAAATATTTATATTTAAATATGGTTTCAAAAACATCCATTTTATTTTAAGGCTAAGAATTCATTCTTAGACTTTTTGAACATTTTCCTATCTCTTTAGAGTGATTCGAAAATGTCAAAGGATTTGAGGTTGAAGTGGAAGTGGCTTCTAGTTAAATCATGTTCTAGTCCCTAATTCTTCTCTGAAAATGTTTAATGTTCATAGGGTTGAAGGCAAAATATGAAGCTCCAAACAATGTGAATTTTACAATGCAAGATATATAGGTTCTATTTATAGGACACAAGTGTTGTAAGTTACAAGCAAATGAAATCTAAATTAATATTAGCACTAAAAGCAAATAACAATTAGCAAAACCATTTAATCAAAGGAGTTAAGGAATATAGAAAAGCCTATGAAAAATGGACATCCACATTCATCTTTTAATATAATTCATAACATAGGTAAACTTTGTTACTAAAAGGTTTTGGTAACCTTTTTGAATATAATTACTAACATTTTAAAAATGTTTCTTGTTTATAGATTATGCTACATTTACTATATGTTACCAATATATATAATTTTAACACTTTTTCTATTTGTTACTAATTTTGTAAACTAACAAAAGTTAAATATATGTGATCACCATGGCAATAAATTTGTTAGAACTCGATTGGATGAACAAAATTGAAGGAGTTTAACTATTTTTCAAAGACAAATTTCATTAGTTTAGATAACCTTAAAATGTTTCTATCATCCTTAAGAAAAATAAAATACTTTTTATGACTCTTCAATCAAGAAACTCAAAAATCAAAATAAGCAGCTCTGCTTGCATCACTTGAATATCTTGTTTTGACCTAAATAGAATATATTTAGCCCAAAGTTTTATTAGATATTTTAGGTAACTGAGTCACCAATTTCTATAAGGATTTAGATATATTTATGGTGAGTCATTGATAGACTTGTTAGAATATACCAATTATGTTTTCATATAAATAAGGAATTGGAGAATTGTAATCATTACCAAGAAAATAAATGGAAAAAGTAGTTGTAGAATAGTTTAACATTAGTCTCTTAGTGTCTTTTAAAATATTTTCTCCTCGACTAATGTACCTCTAAAAATGGTACTTTACATTGGTGTTTTTGTTGTTATGGACTCTCCTATTGGTGGCGTTTAGCATGGGCATGCAAAAGAGTTGCCCACCATTAGCAAGTGCCATTTATTTTTGTAGTTGTCAATCGCAACTGATAATTTTTTTAATTTTTTTTACATAAAATTAAATGAAGAATAAAATAATAATTTATAATTATACTCGTACACCCATAAATGTTAAAGTAATAACCCTAAGAACAAAAAATTGTAAGAACGTGAAAAACATGATTTATTTGAAGAACAACGAAGAACATGAATCCTAGTTCGGTTTGAGTTTTCATATCTGATTCAACCCTTATTTTTGTGTTGATTGTAATTGCATTTGAGTTCGTTTGTGGTGTTGTAATTGATTTTCGTCTTCCCCTGCGCAAAATCAAGGGTAATTTTTCTGTTGTGGATATTTATAGGTTCGACTTTATATAATATAATCGTTATGTTGCATTAACTTTTTTTGAAAATATTTGTAGGAGTGTTTAATTGTTGGTATGGATTGTGATGAAATTATGAAGCTTTTGCATTCTTCAATGGCAACATAAATTGTTGAGAGCCACCAAGAGGTGAGTAATATTTTGTCTAAATATATGATGTGTTATTTAAATTTGAAGACTTGTTTTTATTTTGAGAAATTAATGTGTATAATTGATTATATGGAGTTGGTGATATTTCGTTGTTTGAGAGTTGAGCTAGCTCATACGAGGAAGAAGTAGAAGAAAATGACAAGAGGGATTTGGGTGCAAATTTGACGAGGAACATGATGTTAACTGCTTTTGCGATGTAGTAAAAACGAAATTCAAAGAAAAAAGTTGATAAAATAATGAGGTACCATTTTCCCGATCGTGAGGTTGAATTTATGTTTTAAAATCGGTATGGTTGTTTAAATGAATGTGCTACTAGAAAGAGTAATGTTGTTAGGAATTGTAATGGTGAAATAGTTCAATAAAACATTTATTTTGGTACGGAAGTTATACGAGATGAAAAATACGAACAAATCTATTAGTAGAAAACGAGAACATAACCAATTAGTAGGTGCAGTTGTGAAGCTAGAATACAAGTACATGTTGAGTTTAACAATGGATGTTGGTACATAAAATTGTTTGATGATGTACATAATCACTTATTCCTAAATGACAAATATAAAGGTATATTTCCAACATATACAAAGATGACTAAATATGACAAATACCAATTGAAGACCATGAGAAAATCTAACATATCAACCTCACGTATATATGGTTATTTTGCTTCACAAATTTGTGGTTATGAAAATTTGGGTTATTCAAGAAGAGACATGTATAATGAACAATTCGAGCAAAAAGGAAACAATTATTCTGATGATGATGGTGCACTCGAGTTCTTTAAAGTTATGACATCAAAGGACGATATGATGTCTTGGAGAAACACTGTTTATTGACGATGGAATGTTTCAACATTTGTTCTGATGTGATGGTGTAGGACACATGGACTACTTGTTGTTTGGTGATGTTTTGGCATTTGATGCAACATATAGAAAAAAATAGATATAATACTCCATTAGTCATATTCTCTGGTGTAAACCACTACAATCAAAGCATTGTATTTGCAAGTGCAGTTGTTGGTGATGAAACAAAAAAGTGTTATGTATGGTTGTTGGAAAATTTGTTGGTGTAGAACGAGAAACACAAGAAAAGGAGATTTGAATTGTGTTTTATTGTAAAAATCGTTTATAAAAAAAGACTAAAGCAAAGTAATGAAAACAAAACGGATAAACAGAATAACACAATCTATTTATTTTGGTTCACCTACAACACGACAACTACGTCTAGTACCTTTAACCCGAAGGATTTAATCCGCTAATTCAGCACTGAATTATACTTCGACTGAACACCTACTAGTAAAATTGACTGTTTTCAAGTTTTCTCAACCTTCTAGCTTAGTGCAGTCAAACTGTTAAGGGATGCATCCATTACTGGGTTAGATTACAAAATAATTGGTTTAGGTTTTCTGCATAAGAGGGTGTTTACAAAGTTGTACTCTCATAAATATTTCCAAGCACTATGTAAAACAATAGTTAAGAGTAAGAGTGCAGGGATGGTTGTATTATATTTATTACAATGCATTGTTTCTTGTGCTTTCCAAGTAAGAACTGTACGTTTTTTTTTTATCTTTAGGATTTATGGTCGTTGTCCTGATTACAAGAAATCAGCATGGTATCATGCAGTTTCTCATCAAACCTTATGAGATTGATTTGCCATTAAAAACTTGTCAAAACGAGTCCTTGTAATTGGTTATGCGTATCTTGGTACGAAGGCAGAAGAAGCAAAGGATACAATGAGTGTGTCTCATAAACCTTGAGACACAGAGAATTCAGAGTGTTTATTAGAGGATGTGTAAGAGTTATGTCTTCTTTAGAGCATAAACTATAATCAGAGCATTGTCTTCCATCAGAGTGTTGACTTTTATCATAACATACATTATCAGCTAGAGTCAGATGATAAGATGTTTGATGCGATTATCAGAGGCAGACAATCAGAAGTTTGTTGTATTCTTCAGATGCAGAAAAATCAGAGCATTGCTTGTATTTTTCAGAATCACCAGAGGTCCGTTTCAGAGGGCGTTCCCCAAAATTAACATAAGGAATTAGAAGCAGAGTCTTAGTGTTTCTTCATCTCAGTCCAATCACCAGAGGATACAATGTAGGATCATACGAAATTCACTTGGAAAATATGTTTATATTCTAATGAATTTTCTTGATTTTTTACAATAATTCTTCAGGTGGCTGAATTACATGAGATTCAGAGAAATTGAGGTTGACTATGCATCATCTTATGGGGAAACTCTTTTGCAAACTCAATATAAGTTTTTAGAAAGGTCGGTAGCAAATATGTATACAAGAAAAATATTTAAGCTTTTCTAGTCTATTTTGGGAAAGGCATGTATGTGCAAGGTGGAAAGTATAACACAAAATGGATTCAAATTTTGTTACACTAGTACCCTAGAGAAGACATGGAATGGCTTGTAACATTTGACTAAGATAAGTTGCATTTTAGATGTTCATGTAAGAGATTTGAGACATTGGGTATTTCTTGTGAGCATTTAATAGTTGTTTTGATATATCTGAATATTGTCAAGATACCTGAATGTATTTTCAAGCAGTGGTGGACAAAGGTGTTAAGGATTTAGTAAATGCAAATAGTTCATGTCAATGTGATCCGACATTTATAACGACTTATGTTACATTTGTAGAGCGTTGTAAGCAGATGGCTAATGCCGCACTTAAGCGTGGTAAACCTGATTTTTGGTGTAGGACTATTGAAATGATGGAGAAACATACTCATGTGTTAGAAGCTGTGGGTAAGGGTGAGGATATTACATCACCAAAATTTGGAATAGAATTTGAAGGAATAGTAGGTAATCCACCACGAGTTACGAGAAAAATGGGGGGTTAGTGCTTCATTATCATTTAATCGCATCACAAAAACAATCAGAAAAACACCAAAGTGTGATTTATGTGGAACAATTGGTTACTATTGCAACATTGACATGGTGCGTATGAAGTTTCTGTACTTTGACAATGTAGTATTTTTTTATAGCAATATAAAATTTGATTGAAAATGATGGATGGTTGAATTTTAAATTGTAGAATATTGGTTGAGGTCAAAAGAATAGTCCAACAAATACAAACAAAAGGTATAATTGTCTTTCAATTTCAAAATTTTAATGATATGATCGCTAATTTTTGAAATGAAGTTACAAAGTAAAAAGTTTAAATGATGACTATTGCATAAAGTGAAGAATGTTGAAATGTGAAGGAGAATAATGAATTTGAACTAGTAAAAGTGGAGTTATGTTATTTGTGTTCAATTGTAGTTTGTGTACACCAATTATATAATGTAAACCAACTCAGTGTTTTGTTTTATAGATATGTTGTTATTATTATTGTTTAAACTTTAGTTAGTAACATGAAAAGAACAAAACAAGTATTGGATGAACGTATCTTTAAGTAGGCTAATTTTGAGATTGGAAATGGAATGGAATAATATTTGTATTAGACATTAAATTTCAAGTCGCAAGTTACACACACAAAACTAAAAAGTAAATAAAATTAATAATGAAGCATTGTATAATTTTGAAAAATAAAAATTAAAAAGAATTTTTATTTTTATTTCTAACCAATTAGTATGTTCAAATTTTAATTTCCACAAACAAGACATTTTGGAATTAATGTCGCAACAAACAAATTTCTTTTAAGAATTATCAATGAATAAGAATTAATTTTTTTTTGTCAACAATAAAATTTATGACATTTAAGGACCCTATAATTTTGGTGGTTATACTAAACAAATCATAACCCAATATCATATTATTGTCGGCCTATCCAAAAAACTTGAAAATGAGTTTCAAATATGACCCACAATCCATTTAAACTAGGTTTTGCTCTATTTACCAAATATAAATTAGAAAAATTGAGTCAAATTTTGTCTTATCTGTTTTACCACTACCAGTGTCGAATCATCATGCCTCCCAAAGGCTTTTTTTGTGTGTATATTTTTATACTTTTATCACACCCACATTCTCTCTCTCAACCTAGTCGTAGAACATTCAAGAGTAGACCAATATCGAACACATTCGTTCGTTTTCATGTCCTTAGTTGGCTTTTCGTAAAACTTTGTTTTAAATATTTTTTAAAAACTAATTATATTTTTTGTAATTTAGTATACATTTATTAAGGAAATTTATTATTGGTGATTATCTGTTTACTTTTTCCAAAAAAATTATCTTGTTATTTTTACCATGCATTATAATTTTGAGATTTTTATTTACAATAAAGTAGGTCCGTTAATAAATTAATATTTAAATTTTTACATATTTTAAATTTGTTTTTATTTATTCTTGATTTATAACTTTTAGGTGTATTATTAGGTTGTTTAGATTTTTTCTATGAATCTACCTTCTACTAAATTTTATTGTTCTGTGGTGGTAGAAACCAACGTGTAAGAAGAACTTCCAATGATGAAGAAATAGATTCTTATTTGGCAGTGTTGGGTGGGCTCACTCCCCAAGTGGAACCCACGAATTTTATTAGTACTATTATTATTATTAAAATAAAAGAAAGAAAAAAAAAGAATGTAAGAACATATGTGCACCTAAGAGGGGGGGTAAATTAGGTGTTTAAGAGTTTTTCTTGTTTTCAGCGAATTAGTGATCGATTTTTGCATTTAAGGATAGTGAATGATAAAGTAACTGGCATTAATATAATGAACACGGTAATATTATCTTGGTTCCCCTTATGACCAAGGGTACATCCAGTCCTCTTGCACACCACAAGAGATTTCTCCACTATTGTCAGAAAATGTACAAGTCCCACCCTAGGATCTCTGTTACAAACTTCTAACAAAAACTTCTAAGATAGTACACCACTATCTTATATAAGACTACTTAAAGAAAGTACTACTTTCTTTTACAAACAATTTGATTTGATAAGGATATAAGAATGAAAGAGAGGTAGAATGATATCAATCCAATATTGCTTCAAGTACTTTGAGAACCTTTGTCAAGGATATGAAAATGATATGCAAGTACTTGAATTATGAAAAATGACTTTGAGAAAAATTCAGAAAAGTTGTTCAAAGTCTTTAAAGTTGTGTAGTAGGATTGTGTGTCGATTAATCTGAAGTTATGGTGTATTTATACTCCATAAACATCTCTTCAGATTCGTGGCCATTGATCCAAGAGGTTTGAGGAACAATTGCAATGATTTAGAATCATTTCAGCTCTGAAAAATTGCATTGCTTCCAGTTGTATTCGAATACAAGATGTATGTATTCGAATACACCTCTTTGTAACGTTCAAATTTATTCAAATTTTACACTGTGTAGTCGAATACAGATTGGTCAATTTTGCCAGTGACTTGATGGTTGTATTCGACTACATCAGGTCGTAGTCGAATACAGATGCGAGGCTTTTGCTATTGACTTAGCATTTTAGCATCTGTATTTGAATACACTTATGCTGTATTCGAATACACATTTGTATTTTGTCAAAAATATTGATTTTAACATTTTTTAAATGTAAGTTTGATTTTTGAAAATACTTTTTATGCATATGTAGTGATGAAAGGTTCTCATGTATTTTGAGCAATGGTTTGTATCATTTTACCTTTACATTAAACATCTAGTATGTTTTGAACTTTAAACTTCATCAATGAGATATTTTGGACTTCTTCTTTTTGAGCTTGTTGCCTTGATCATCATCATCGTTGGTCTTTTGTCTTCATCAAAACATGTATTTTACATTCTCCCCCTTTTTGATTATGACAAAACTTTTGTTGTTTGGAGAGAATGTATCATTGGAAAAATTACTCCCCCGTAATTTATGCGTATTCCTTGTTGAATCTTGAATGTTTTGATTAGTTTGGAAAAATATGGAAGACCTACAAACAGTTTTAAAACAACAAAATACCAAACTTTTTCTCCCCCTTTTGACATGATAAAAAAGAAGAAGAATAGCAACAATATATAGAAAAATCCAAGTAGTAAACGATAAATAAGGGAAAACATTACATAAGGGAAAGTCGCATAATAATCCAGATAAATGCAAATAAACCAACAGATAACAAAAGTTGGAGTCTTTTGAGCCAGGAATTAAGAATAAGTGCAGGTAATGTTCAAGGTCACTGTCATAAAATATGTCAAGTTAGAGAATCTCAAATTTGGTTTCCATATTCATAACTCTTGGGAACAATGTACAAAGCATAGATAAACTGTTCATATAGTAAATCACGCATTATTATTTGTTTGATGAAAGTTCAAATCAATTTCATCAACAAAGCAATGTTGCTATCAGGAAAATAATGAAAATAAAAGACAGCTTATTGTAAGAGGAGGAAACACTCATTTAAGTCTCTAAACATGTGAGGTGGTATCTATCGGGACTTAAGCTCATATGGAGAGCTTAACCTAAAAGACAAGTCTATTAGGTGGGAGAGCCTCTTGGCTTAAGAACTACATTGAACACTTTTATCTATTCAATGTGGGACTCCTAACAATATCATTATAGTCTTCAAATATATCGAAACTTCAAAAACATGTCTTACTTGAGTGTGTTTTTTTTTGTAGTTTTATAGATCAAACTAACAAACAAATGACACATTTGATTACTAAACTAATAAAAGAAAGACTGAGTCGAAGACCAAACTAAGTAACGAATGACACAATTGGGATACATTAATAAATACTATGG
Source organism: Cicer chorassanicum (assembly GCA_037974735.1). Taxonomy (NCBI): domain Eukaryota; kingdom Viridiplantae; phylum Streptophyta; class Magnoliopsida; order Fabales; family Fabaceae; genus Cicer; species Cicer chorassanicum. The sequence goes on from JBBPBP010000002.1 coordinate 32,857,052, forward strand.
TGACACCATCTGACATGTTCAAAAACCCAAATGTCTGTTTACTCTTGCACGAGACTCCCACCAAGTGCGGTCAGGGGAGAATAAATATATGCAATCTTATCTTTTCAAGTGAAGAGGTTGTTTTCAAAATTTGAATCCATGGCATCCAAATCACAAAGCAGCAACCTTATCATTGTGCCAAGGCTCACCCTCAGGAAAAGAATGAACAACATGGCAAAGAATGAACAATCATAACTAAAAAAAACTTCAATTTAGTAAGGCATCTTAATGGATTTATTGAACAAAGGCTATGTACATATCTTAATTTTGACTTGATCAGGAAAGTTAAGAAAACACAATGAAAATGCGCAGAAAAAAAAAAGAGAGAAACTTAAGTTAATGTAATTTGTAACTTACTCAAAGCTTGTATGACTCTCCTCTTGTCATTGGTAATAAATTGAGTTGGTCTAACAATTTTTGCAGGACCACAAGTGTAACCAGGTCCAGGTGCTTTCAATGTGAAATTTCTTGGCAATTTAACTGTTTTATTAGATGTACCAGCAAAACCAACACTTCTCTGAAAAGAACTCACTGCATTGTTTGGATCCTCATCCCATGTAATCAACACACCACCTTTGCAACAGTTTGCAACCTGCTGGTTATATGGTGTTCCTGGCAACAAATCAACTACTGTTGGATCTTTCTTACAACAATGTGGAATTCCTGCTTTGAATTTTGAACAATCTCCTTGTTCTGTTGTTTGGCTTCCCATCATATTCCAAATTACTTCTTTTTTTGCCCATGTCCAACCTAATGTCCATCCTGGTTCTTGAATGTGGCGATACTTTTGAAAGTTGTACATTGTCACAACAGCCTGCTCAACACAAACAATAACATCAATTTTTTTTTATGACAGACAAATGTTAGAGTCTAAGTTGTTATGTTAGTATTTTCTTTTTCGTCAGGATTTGAACTCTAATCTTTTAACTCCTTTGATTCCTTTAACTCTTAGTTTAAATCAGTTCAACTATCCAACCCCTATAACAGTCAATATGTTTCAGAAACATAAGCTAAAGTTTCATTTCTAAATTTAAAGGAAATCGAAACAATTGGATTGATCCTTTGATGCATTCGAGCATGTTTGGTTGAGAAAACATTTTCTATTTTTATTTTCCTTGTGTTTGCTTCTAATTGCCAAAATTGTCATTTGTTTTTCATTGTAGGTGTGTATGGTGACGACGCATTTGACTATGAATCTGTTTGGTACAGTTTATTTTTAAAATTACTTCAAATAAAAAGTTTTTAGAATATCACACTTTCTCTAAGATCAATAAGGATGTAGAAGAGATCTAAATCATAGATCCATAAATAAAATGACCAAAAATGTTAACTTAATTAAATCAATTTTCATATCAACAATAATTGTTAATTTGTGACTATAAATTAAATAAATTGATATAGATTAAATAAATTGATATTTTTCCTAGACCAAAACATAATTAATTTACAGTGTCACCATTTATTAATTGGCCAAAAAATTACTTGAATAAATTATTGTACTTACATAATTTATAAGTTAAGACACCAAAACAAAAAAATATGAACCGACAGAATGAAATAAGGATCCAAATTGACAAGAATAAGATTTGTAGCAAATAAATAACAATCCATCCATTCAAATCTCAAAATGAAAATGTCTTTCAAGTTCCAACCTCCTTCACCAAAGTTCTAATAAAAAAAACTAACTTTTATTAAAAAAAAAACCAGAAAATTTGAACTCATTAATTCAGAGAAGTAGAACTACCAAAGAGGAAGAAAAACTTTCAAGAACTAAATGGATAATGAGAAGCAGAAAATACCTATTGAAGTAAATGTGGAGCAAGAGAATAGTAACAAAAGAATAGATCCAATGGTAGTTAACAACATTTCTTGGTGCAGCTTTAATCTAAAAATGAAGTACAACTTCAAGATCTGCACAAGAAAGAGAATAAGATAGAACAAAAAGGAGTTTAAGGACTCTTTATCTTAGCTCTATAGTTCCATTACAAAGCATGAGTTTTGGTTTTGTGATGAAGTGAAGTAATACTGTTGTTTTTGAGTTTCAAAAACCGTTTAAAAATCATAATTTATGCCACCGAAAATATTACTGGGTTGAGTCGCGGACTAGGTCGATCTCTTTAAGACATTTCGCGGCACTATCTAAATTGTGAAAGGCAGACTATCAACCATGAAATTCCCAAGATAAATAGTTCAGATTCACTGTATCGAAATTCTACTGCACAGTAGAAATCCGTTCTAGAATTACACCCTCAATATGGCAGTCTAATGGCTGCCACTCGTAATATGGTACCATGATCACTCGAAAGAAAGAGAAAAAAGAAAGGGGAGAAGCAAAGAAAAGTCTCATATTTGAAGTGCTTTTGGTGTGCTTTTCCAACTAAGGAGAACCCTCTATAAATAGAGGAAATCTGCAACTAGATCAGAGAAAAAAGTGCGATCCATTATATCAGATCACAGAAACGTGCAGAAACGTGTGCTCCTAATTTTACTAGGATTTTGACTGGGCAATAAACAGATGCGCGAGTCCATAAAAATTAGGGTTTGATTGGGCAAACAGATGCACGAATTTAGTAAGGAGGACTGGATCAGATGTTGAATGTTGACTCGGTGGAGGGCAATTACGTAATCAACGTATCAATGAGATAAAAACGCATGCATTTATTATTAAAATAAATAAAATAAATTTTTTTAATTTTCTAAATACTAAAAAATAATATACCAATTTTGCATAGCAAGTAAGATTCAGATTCAACAAGAGTAACTCGTAGTCTTGAACTCTATCTCTGACAACAAACCCACACACAACTTTTTCATAGGGTGTATTCTCAAAAGCCCGTGCGTTTATGGCCCTGCACGTGTATCCTAATATAGTGAACCCTCTAGGAATTCTACCTCGAAATTCTATAGGAAGCAGCCCCACTTCCACATTCACATAGGTGAGTCATTCAAGAGTACTCCTGTAGCTAGGTACTCCACTCCACATAGAGTATAGATCTCATTAAGAGTTTCTATTATCTCATCCTTTCATCGCTTTAGGAATCATGCTCCTCTCATATATAATATAGCATGTTCATCTCATATCACTATGACTTGTTATTACCCATTGAACCTAATTCTTGGGATCTCCAGTCTTTTAGGTCGGGTTATCATCATGAGTGACTCATTGATCTATAGGCAATAGTCCCATCCTTTTGGATGTATTTAGGACTTTCTGTCTAGCTAATCCTTTCGTTAAAGGATCTGCTAAATTCTAATCAGTGCGTACATGATCCACTATAACAGCCCCTTTAACAAGTAATTCTCAAACTGTGTTGTGCTTACGACGTATTTATCGTCTCTTACCGTTGTAATAATGACTCTCAATTTTTGCAATAGCTGCGGTACTATCACAGTGGATCAACACATCTGACAAAGGTTTTTCCCATAAAAGAATTTCAGCTTGCAAGCATCTTAACCAGCCCGCTTCTTCACTAGCAGTAGCTAGTGCTATCATTTCAGACTCCACAGTGGACTGAGCCAATATTGTCTGTTTCTTCGATTTCCTAGATACAACACAACCGGCTATACTGAAAATATAGCCACTGGTTGCTTTGGAGTCATTTGATAAGGTGTTCCAATCAACATCACTGTATCCTTCAAGGACGACACGAAAACTTTGATAATGTATTCCGAGACTCATAGTCCTTTTTAGGTATCTCATGACTCTTTTGATAGCGTGACAATGCTCCATACTAGGTCTACTGGTAAACCTGCACAGCAGTCCCACGACGTAGGCAGTGTCAGGTCTAGTACAATCAGTGGCATACTTGAGGCTGTCAATGATGCTCGCATATTCAGTTTGTCTAACACCTTCACTAGTGTTCTTGAAAAGTTTCACACTTAGATCATATGGTGTGCAAGCAAGTTTATAGTCAAAGTATTTATATTTCTTTAGGATCTTTTCATCATAGTGAGACTGATCCAAAGAAATTCCCTTTTTTTACCTAGTAATTTTAATTTCTAGATTACATTCGCTTCTCCGAGGTTTTTCATATCAAAGTTGTTACTCAACAATTATTTCACATCATTTACAGCATGAATGTTTGAACTAAATATGAGTAAGTTGTCTATATAGAGACATATGATAGTGCAAATGCCATTTTTAGATTTGTAATAAATACATTTGTCACTTTCATTCACTTTAAACTCATTCAATATAATCAAGTTAACAAATTTTTCATGCCATTGCTTAAGAGCTTGTTTAAGACCATACAAAGAATTACCTAATTTACAGACCTTGTCTTATTATCCATGAATTACAAAACTTTCAAGTTGTTCCATATAAATTTCTTTTCCAGGTCACCATTTAAAAAATCTGTTTTAACATACATCTAGTGTATCACCAGGTTATGAATAGCCGCAAGTGATATGAGTACTCTAATGGATGTTATTCTAGTGACTGGTGAAAAAGTGTCGAAGAGATCTATATTTTCTCTTTGTCTAAAACCTTTGGCTACAAGGCGTGCCTTGTATTTATCAACAGTTCTATCGTGTTTTAGTTTCTTTTTCAAGATCCATTTACAACCTATTGGTTTGCAACCAGGAGGCAAGTCTACTAAATGCCAGATCTTTTTAGACTCTAGAGAATCCATTTAATCATTTATGGCTTCTTGCCATAAGTCTGCATCCAATGATGACAAAGCTTTTTTTAGATTCGCAGGATCCTCTTCTAATGTATAGGCAGTATATTCAGGTCCATAATCTTTAGCAACTCTGACTCTCTTACTTCTTCGAGTTTCTGTTTCGCCTTGTTTGCTACTTTCGGTGCTTCTTGTTTCAGGAACATAGCTTGGTTCGCTGCCCCCACTATTTCTCGATTTGAAAGGGAATATATTTTCATAGAAGTCAACATCATTTGATTCTATGATTACTTTTGTGTTTAGGTCATTAAACCTATGCGCTTTACTAATTACTACATACCCAATGAATACACATTCATAGGCTTTACTGGCGAGTTTAATTCTCTTGGGATCGGGGATTCTGACATAAGCCAGACAACTCCAAGTTTGAAAATAAGACAAGTTCGATTGTCTTTTCTTCAGTATCTCATAAGGAGATGTTTTGTTTTTAGATTTAGGAACTCTATTCAAAACATAGCAAACAGTCAAAATAATTTCCCCCCACCAATGAGATGCATCACTAAAGTTAAGCATAATAGCAACAACTTGTTCAGTAAGAGTTATATTCTTTCTTTCAGCTTTACCATTCATTTCAGGTGAATAAGGTGCAGTTGTTTCATGTATAATTCCATGTATTTTATAAAACTCATTGATTAAACTAGAATCATACTCTATTCCTCTATCACTACGAAACCTCTTAATCTTTTTACTAAATTGATTTTCTATTTCAGTTACAAATATCTTAAGCATGTCAAATGATTCACTTTTATTTTTCATTAGATATACAAAATTATAGTCAGAGCAATCGTGAACAAAAGTAATAAAATAACGTTTTCCATTTCTTGTTAATGTCCCATCAAGTTCACAAACATCGGAATGTATTAAATCTAAAGGCTCAGATTCTTTAATTATTGATTTTTGTGAACTCTTAGTTATTTTAGCTTGACTGCAAAAATCACATTTTTCAAAATAATTTAAAGATAGCTTTGGAATTAAGCCTAAGTTACTTAAGTTTGAAATCACACGTTTGTTCACATGACAGAGTCTAGCATGCCAAATATTAAAATCACACAACATATAAGTAGAATGAGACATTTTATTAATTTCAACATTCAATTTAAACATGCCATCAGTGGCGTACCCTTTCTCAACAAAAATACCATTTTTAGAAATGGTGTACAAATCTGCCCCTGTAGACTGAGTAAACCCTGCCTTATTAAGAAAAAACCCAGAAACCAGAGTCTTCCTTATTTCTGGAGTGTGCATGACATCCTTCAGAATTAAGGTCTTTCCAAAGGTGAATATTAATTCCACATCTCCAATACTAGCAACATTAGTGGTGTGGGAATCTCCCAACAACATTTTCTTATCTTCAATAGTAGTGTATGGTTTAAACATAACACGATCATAACAAACATGGCGTGAGGCACCAGTGTCTATCCTCCATCCATCTGATCCACCAACAATGTTGATTTCAGTTATCATAGCAATGAATTGTTTTTCTGTCAAGTTAGCCTATTGAGCAGGGTTTGGCTTGCTCCTACACTTGCGTGCCATATGACCTTTACCACACCTAAAGTAGAGAAAATGTGGATAAATAGGGTCATTTCTAGGAGGTGGTTGTTGTCTTGTGATTGAGACCTTAGGTGGGTTCCCATGCTTGTTGTTGTTCTTTATAGTGTGATTCTGATTCTTAAGTTGTTTGTTGTTTGGCTTCAGAACAGCTCCGATGAATTTCTTTTTCTTGATATTTGTAACAAGAAAAACTTCATCTTTCTGGTCTTGCTTATGGGATTCTTCCTCAATCCTGAGAGAATTTTTAAAATCTTTCCAAGCAGGGGGCAGTTTGTCAATAATAACAGCAATTTGAAACTGTTCATTTAGGGACATGCCTTCAAAGATGATCTCGTGAGCAATTTTTTGGATTTCATGAGATCGAGCTTCCACTGATATGTCATCTGTCATCTGATATTTGAGGTACCAGCTAACAACATACGTTTTGGCTCCAGCTTCCTCAGTATCATATTTCTTCTTTAGAGCATCCCAAACCTGTTTAGGAGTATTGCTGTTGGAACTTTAGTAATCATACAAATCATCAGCAAGTCCATTCAGAATATAATTCTTACATAAGTAATCATTATGTTCCCATTGGGTTAAGTCGGCAGCTTTCTTACCCTTTTCTGTTTGTTCAGCTATTTTTGGAACAACATGAATGTCATCTTTTAGAACGTTGGCAACCTTTTTCATGGTTAAGAAAAATAACATCTTTTGTTGCCATCATTTGAAGTGACATCCTTCAAACCGAAACGGTTTGTTGAAATCAGAAGCAGAAGAACATATCCCAATAATTTTGTCGATAGACATGGCAGAAGGAAACATCTTAAAATTGTTGTTTTTGAGTTTCGAAAACTATTTAAAAATCACAATTTATGCCACCGAAAATATTACTGGGTTGAGTCGCAAACTAGGTCGCTCTCTTTAAGATGTTTCGCGGCACTGCCCAAATAGTGCAAAACAGACTATCAACAATGAAGTCACCAGGATAAAACAGCCCAGATTCACTGTATAGGAATTCTACTGCACCGTAGAAATCCGTTCTAGAATTACACCCTCAATATGGCAGTTTAATGGCTGCCACTCAAAATATGGTAATATGACCACTCGAAAGAAAGGGAAGAAGAAAGAAAGGAGGAAATTAGAGAAAAGTCTCATATTTGGAGAGCTTTTGGTGTTCTTTTCCAACTGAGGAGAACCCTCTATTTATAGATGAAATCTGCAACTGGATCAGAGAAAAAAGTGAGATCCATTAGGTCAGATCCACAGAAACGTGTGCTCCTAATTTTACTAGGTTTTTGAATGGGCAATAAACAGATGCGCGAGTCCACAAAATTAGGGTTTGACCGAGCAAACAGATGCACAAATTCAGGAAGGAAGACTGGATCAGATGTTGAATGTTGATGTAATCAACGTATCAATGAGATAAAAACGCATGCATTTATTATTAAAATAAATAAAATTTTTTTTTTTAATTTTCTGAATTCTAAAAATTAATACATCACTTAGCCCAAGCCCAAGCCCGACCGAGCCGAGCCGGCTAGACAAACAGACGGCAGCGACGGCGCGCGTGTGGTGGTCAACTTTGCAACGCGTGTGTTGAAAATTGGGGTACCCTTTGGGGCACACCCCAAGTTCCATACCTTCACCTTATAAACACTACTAGTGTGTGTTATCCCTCCTATGTGGGACTAGGGGTGTACATGGGTGCGGGTCGATCCGCTAACCCGATCATCCAACCTAACCCGATTTTTACCCGTACCTAGTCACTTTCGGGTTCGACCCAACCTAACCCGTTGAAACCCGCTTATATTTGGTTCGGGTAATGGGTTTAACAATTTGAACCGTCGACCCGACCCGATAACTAGTTATATATGTATTTTTTTAAATTTTGTTTGGCAGTTCTAGCAGTCCAATATGGTTTCATTACTCTTCTTCTTTAGATTTTAAGCTTCTTAAAGTGTTTTGAGGAACTTGCTAAGTGCTTGTATTTGAAGCTGACATTGCTTAGAATTGATGAATTTTCATATTTTATTGACTTACCGTTTTTGAATTTATTTATGTATTTGAAGATTGTTGGATTTATCTTTTTGTGTGAGAGGTTGATGATTTTTTAAAGAATTGAATGATGTGATTGTAATTTTATAGTTTTTGAGACATTCAAGTATTAAATATATTTTTATTCAATATATTTTCCCGTAAAATAAAAAACAGGATATTATTTATGTATAACCCGTCAACCCAACCCAACCCGTTCTTCATTAGGTTGGTTCGGTTCGGGTTAAATGAAAAAAATACGAGTTTGGAACTTAACCCAACCCAAAGATAATCGATTGGGTCGGGTATCGGGTTTTGTCAAAACCGGCCCAACTCAACCCACGTACACCCCTATGTGGGACTTCCTTATTTTTCAAATCACACCGACTAGCTCTCATTAATGTCATCATTATTTCCAACAATCTTCTATTAATATCATCATCATTTCCAACCAATACTCTTAACATGAAATTTCATGTAATCACTTCACTGTTTTTATTATTATTATTATTATTATTATTATTATTATTATTATTAGACTTAATTGCAGTTTTAGTCCCCCTATTTATACTGATTCACGAAATTGGTCCCCCTATTTTAAAAGTCGACAGTTTTGGTCCCTCCCTCTGATTTTTTAGCTAAAAAATGATGACGTGAGATGTTTTGAATAACATGACATATGATACAATGATGTAGAGTGATTAACACCCATGAAATTGGAATAAAACGTCGTAAAAACTTAACTTTCAACTTCAATTTTTTTTCGTATTTTTAATTTAATTAATGACATATGAATAGTTAATGGATCTAGATGGTTTTATATCATAGAATTGTATGTCACGTCATTTAAAATATATCAAATCGTCATTTTTTAGCTAAAAAAATCAGAGGGAGGGACCAAAACTGTCGACTTTTAAAATAGGAGGACCAATTTCGTAAATCAGTATAAATAGGGGGACTAAAACTGCAATTAAACCTTATTATTATTATTATTATGTAGTAGTTTTAACAATTTTGCTACCACACCCTCTTTTTTGCTAACCACACCTCTCAAAAATTTTTAAAAACAAAATTTCCAAAATACCCTTGTTTATTTATTACATTCTTTAAACTATAACTTCTCTTTATATCTTCATCTTCTACCTCACACTCATGTTCATCATTTTCTCTCACACCCCCTTATCCTTCTTCTTCTTCTTCCATTTTCAACAACTTCAACATCTTCAATCATCTTCATTGGCTCCCATTTACATCAGGTTTGCATTATCTTGTTCTTCTACTTGTTTTTTTTACAATATTTAGTTAGGGTTATATGATTGAAACTGATTTTGGTGAAAATGAAACTCATTTTGTAAACTGATTTTGGTTACGCAAACTGAGTCTGCCCATAAACATAAGTGAACTCAATTTGCATAAGTGAACTCAGTTCACGTATGTTTCTGGATAGACTGAGTTCACGTGTGTTTCTGGGCAGACTGAGTTCACGTACGTGAATTGAGTTCATATAGGTCCTAGGCAAACTGAGTTCACATACGCAATATGAGTTCATGTATGTTTCTGGGCAAACAAAACTAAATGAGGAGGAGGAGGAACAAGATGATGCAAACCTGAGAGAAAATGATGAATATGAGTTTGAGGTAGAAGATGAAGATAGAAAGAGAGGTTATGGTTTAAAGAATTTAATAAATAAACAAGGGTATTTTGGGTATTAAGTTTTGAAAAAAATTGTGGGGTGTAGTTAGCAAAAAGGGGAGGTGTAGGTAGCAAAATTGTAGTTTTAATTGGAAAATAAAAACATGGGTAAAATCTAAAGCAGACATTTAGTAGTATCAAATATCAATAATACCCTTACACTACAAGAAAATTGATTTCTAGTGACAGACTTTGCGTGTCACTAAAAGTCAAAAACTGTAAGTAAAGGTCAAGAATACTTTGAGTAACATCCAGATCCACCGTCAACTTTAAGGGGGCATCTTGCTATATTTTGAGGATTATCACTACATGTTTTTGATTTCTACCTATTATGATGACTGACACTAAAAATGAGATAAATATAAATAAAGAATTGATTCATTCTTACAGTATTGTATGTCACTAAAATTTATTATTATTTATTAAATTTATTTTATTTTATCTCACTACTAATTATAATTCTAAATTACTAATATTAGTAAATTAAATTTAAATTTCTAATTTATTTTTATTAACTAATTCCATTGAAAATTACAATAAAATATAATATAATTTTACTAATTTCATTAAATGCATATTACTTACATTCCTAGTATTTTAATTATAGCACTAACCTGAGTATCATATCTTTGTGGCAATATTGAAATGAAATTAGGTTTAAATATGTTTTTGGTCCCTGTAAATATGACCTTTTTTGATTTTGGTCCTCGTAATATTTTTTTTTGGTTTACATCCCTGTAATATCAAAATAGATTTATTTTTGGTCTTTACCGTTAAGTAGACGTTACAAAAATGTTAACTCACAAAGGGAAACAGTTTTTGGTCCCTGTAAATATAACACTTTTCAGTTTTAGTCCCTAAATTTTTTTTTTTGAATTTCATCCCTGCTATATTAAAAAATATTTTTAAATATAAAATAACATACAAATTGATCTTTATTAATAATAAACTTATGCCAAGTAATGTTTAAAATATTTTAACTTCAATAATTTAAAATTGGCTTAATTGCACTTTTGGTCCCCCTATTTTAGGTGAAAAGCGAAAGTAGTCCCCCCATTTTGTTTGTCCCCAGTTTTAGTCCCCCAAACAGATTTTGAGTCCAAATCATGATGAGTTGTCATTTTTTTGTATGACGTGTCAAAAAAAACGCTTATGTGGCACATGCATATGTGGATAAAAAATGATTATTCAGCAAATTCAAATTAAAAAATTCATTTAATATATTATTATAATTATTTTAATAATTTTAAAAGAAAAGAAAAAAGTTAAAAGTAAACTTCATCTCCGCCAACCCTAAAATTAGAAATTCAGCCCCAATTCATCTGGTAAAAAATGAGCCTTCTTCTTCTCTTCTCTTCCGTCTTCGTCATCGTAAAACCCCAAATAATGTGAACCCTAATTCCTCTATTCCTCCGTTCCTCCGTTCGTTCGTGATCGTCTTCGTTCCTCCGTTCGTTCTTGGTTCCTCCGTTCGTTCGCGTTTGTGACCGCAGAACCAAACACACACTTAATGCTTTCATGCCAACCATAGGACTTGAAACATTACTGCAGTTCTTGTGCATAATGTAGGATGCAGAAACTTGCCAAAGAGTTAGGTGTAGTCATACCAGTTAGCTTCTTTGAGGAGGCAAACAATGCACATTATAATTCGATAGCCATTATCGATGCTGACGGAACAGATCTTGGAATTTATAGAAAATCCCATATTCCAGATGGACCAGGTATGCAATATTTTGGTTATTTATGTGTTATCATTTACTATGTACATCACAACTAATTATACTATCTTTCATACAGGTTATGAGGAAAAGTTCTATTTTAATCCGGGTGACACTGGATTCAAGGTTGGTGTTGGTATAACCTTAATTGATAGTCACTGCTATGAATAACGTTTGTTTTTTGTTCTATTTTATCACCAATGAAATTCGTATAACATTGAGGTTTTTTTTGCCAAAACAGGAACACGAACACGAATGAACGGAGGAGAAGAGAAGAAGAAGACGCTCGTTTTTTACCAGATGAATTGGGGCTGAATTTCTAATTTTAGGGTTGGAGGAGATGAAGTTTACTTTTAACTTTTTTCTTTTCTTTTAAAATTATTAAAATAATTATAATAATATATTAAATGAATTTTTTAATTTGCTGAATAATCATTTTTTATCCACATATGCATGTGCCACATAAGCGTTTTTTTGACACGTCATACAAAAAAATGACAACTCATCATGATTTGGACTCAAAATTTGTTTGGGGGACTAAAATTGGGGACAAACAAAATGGGGGGACTACTTTCGCTTTTCACCTAAAATAGGGGGACCAAAAGTGCAATTAAGCCTTTAAAATTTATTAATCTTTTGTTTTATTTATTTATTATTATTAAATTAACTTTCATTTCTTATTTCAAAAAAATCACTAAAATCTTCTGTTTTATTTAATTATTATTATTATTAAATTAATTATATTAATATAAAATAATTATTAAAATAACTTTAGATTTAAGTTTTATAATTTTAATTAAAATCTCCTTTTACGCTTTAGATTTTTTTCATTGTAACTTAAAATAAATAAAATATATATTAGGTGATAGATTTATTTTAATCATTATTTTATACTAATATAATTGTAGTTAATATAATATTAATTTTATTTTAATTATAATATAATATTATATGTTTATTTTAATTATATTATATTATATGTTTATTTTAATTATTATTATTAAT
>JBBPBP010000002.1:32870213-32933097 GCA_037974735.1 Cicer chorassanicum
AAACAAGAAATGAAAATTAATTTAATAATAATAAATTAATAAAACAGAAGATTAATAAATTTTAAATTATTGAAGTGAAAATATTTTAAACATTACTTGGCATAAGTTTATTATTAATAAAGATCAATTTGTATGTTATTTTGTATTTAAAAAGATTTTTTAATATTGCAGGGATGAAGTTCAAAAAAATATTTTTCAGGGACTAAAACTGAAAAGTGTTATATTTACAGGGACCAAAAACTGTTTCCCTTTGTGAGTTAACATTTTTGTAACGTCTACTTAACGGTAAGGACCAAAAATAAATCTATTTTGATATTACAGGGATGTAAACAAAAAAAAAATATTACGAGGACCAAAATAAAAAATGTCATATTTACAGGGACCAAAAATATATTTAAACCAATGAAATTATGAGCATTAGAAGCTTATGAATAGAAATTACATCAACAAATATTTTTCTACTAATTAGATCATAAAATTCTTGCAAAAGTGATACAGTAGTTGATTTTCCAAAACCATTTCGTCTAACTAGTGCCAATATTTTACTTGATGAAACTTTTAGACAAAAATCATTTAGGATCACACATGGATACACAAATTCAACATTCTTAAATTCAACTTCTCCTAACACTTTCTCTAAAATTTATCCTTCCATGTTTTTAGAATCTATCTTTGAAACTCTATTTATCATTTCCATTATTCTTTGTCTTGCAACACTTGCTTATGAGAAATATTTCAAATTGGATAAACCAGCTCCTAAAGCCCTGTCACACAATAAAAAGTATATATAACTAACAAAAATCATTAAAAAAAAAAGACATCACGTAAACACAAGATTTCAAAATCGTGATCAAGTCAGAATATTTGATACTTTTGAGAATCGCAATCAAATATAATTGGCGAAGTCTCATTTATGGTAATTGAGACTTAAAAACCATGATGAAACGACCATAACCACGATCACATACAATTTTTAAAACCATGCTTAAACCTAAAACTCACAAAAGTACGAAACGTCTGAGTTGGCACAAGTCAAATTCGGTTTTGGGTTCCAATAGCTGCATTCTTAATCATGTGACAAATTTCAACAAACAGTTACATCTTACAGAATGCGTGTATGTTCACAAACAAATTCTTTTGAACTAGAGGTACTCTTTTCATATGATAGTTAAATGGGAAAAACTATCAGTTTAACATATCAATTTCAAAAAAATGTATCAGACATCCATATAACCTATTTTTCAGTTATAATTCAAGGATATAATAATAACAGTGGGCTTGTAATAAGCTTAGATGGTTCAATGTTTTGAAGTTTGTAATGTATAGTGATTGTGTTCTCAGTTGTGTGTAAAAACAAACTGCACTAATTTGCAAGTACTGAAAGAACAAACTCATAAATATTTATAATCATCACATTCAACAAATATAGAAAAAATGAAGCTTTTTTTTAACCATAAAATAAATAAAATATGACCAATGATTGTTCCGCTTAACACAATTTCTATTGATAAATGAAAACAACAATGTCACAATAATTTTTTTTTTAGTGTTATTAGCACTGACAGATGTCAAAGTTTATTTATGTTTTTCAAATAGGATAAATACATTAATTGATTATAACATGATTTGAGACTTTTAAATGTCATTGCCAGCTACTTCTATATAATTGAAGACATAATGAAGTAAATCAATTTGTTTTTAAAAAAATTGTAACTAATTTATATATATTATTATAGCGGACTTGAGTTAGAGGGGAATGATAAGAAATTAACACTTATATTTGCTAATGAGGTCATATTAATAGGGTTTAATTTTTATGCATCCAGTATAAATATATTTTACATATTTAATCATAATTATCATATTATTAAAAATCACGGATGAGTACAAAAATTTACACTCACTGAATGTAACAATTAAATTCATATTAATATTTGTTATTTAAAAAAATCATGAAATAATAAATATTTTAATTTTGAAATGATGAAGTGTCTGTTTGCATCTGTGTGGACTCTATAGCATGGTGAGAGTAGGACTGCAGGTAACCCTTGAATTAATCAATAAAATGAGAATTGGGGCCATTTCATACTATTTAGGGACATTATGGGAAGAATAAACGATGCCGACAGAGGAGAAGCTGTTAATTAAGAATGACAGAGAAACTTTTAAAGGCCTCCTTCCTTTGACTGTCGGTGCTCTATTTGAGTTTTTTTTTTTTTTTTTTATGAAATCTCTATGGGAGAAATTGGTGACGTATTTGCAAGATATTTATAATATACACACTAAATAATGATAAATGAGTCATTCAAATTAGAAACTAACAATGATTATTTTTCTACACAAGCAGCTATTATTTCTTTATCTGTTTATCAACATTATTTTATGTCATTTTTTAAGGGAAATTTATTAAAAAAATCAAACAAATATATGGGGTTTTTTCACTACCCCTTATTTAAAAAAAAATTATCAAATTATTCTATTTTCAAAATTATATACTAAAATACTTTTTTTTTTAGTTATAACTCGCTTTTATAAATAGCGACTTCCTTAGGAGAATTTTTTAATTTTTCTTTAATTCTTTTAATTTTTTTTTTCAAATTATAATATATATATATATATATATACATATATATAATATAATTCATTCATAAAAAAACGACATAAATTTTAAATTACGTATATTGACTAGAGTTGCATGTAACATTTGGACAACAGTTTCGAGTATGACCAGTTAACCGACATAGTCCACATTTTCTGGACACTTTTTCTCTAATATTCATTTCAGTTTTAATGCTGGTACTATTTGGACGACCTTTTTAATTCTTCTACATTTCAGGATTGTGATACAATGTTTCACCTTCATATGTGGGCCAATATCCTTCATTGGGTATAGGTGGAAACTCTTCTTTGTAGATGTTGAATACATTAACAACCGTGTACACATCAAGCAGATGCACTAAATAGTTTTGATAGGTGTAAGAACATGCAGTTATGACATGCGAACAAGGCACGTGTATAGCCTGAAATTTTTCACAATCACACCATTTTCTTTGAAGGTTGACTTCGAAATGACCAATTGGTCGCACCTCTCTTGGGTTTATTGTTTCATGCACCATGAAAGAATAACAATTTCGGTCGAATTGCATGACTTGATGAGTATTAGACTTACCAACTTCACATTTAATCTTGTCCATGCAATCGTCTGTGTATACTCGACCAAAAGCTAATGATGTATGATGTTGTTGTCCTTTTTCTACATATCAAACTCTCAATCTATAATATGTTAATTGGACCAAAGCAGTGATTGGGAGATTACGTGTACCTTTGAGCACTGCATTGATTTACTCAGCGATGTTTGTTGTCATGTGTCCCCATCGTCGACCTTGAGAATACGTCATAGTCCATTTTTATGGGGGATATTATTGATCCATCTTAAAGCCTCTAGATTTGCCATCCTGATTTCATTGCGGTAATATTTAAATGATGACTCACTTAATGCATATCCTGTTATAAATTATGTAAAAATTATCAACTATTAGAAAGTGAAAAATATACTAAGAAGAATTAGATCATTACCTATACAAACAAGTTTTTTTTTTAAGTTCCTTGTCTTGGAACTCTGTCATGAAATTTTGTGCAATGTGTTGGATGCAGTACACATGTGTTGACGGAGGATCATGCCAACCATTATTTGGATTATTATAAGCACTTTTAATATATTCGTGTCTATTTGAAATCAAACAAACGTTGACATGAGGTGTGACGTACCTTCTTATATTTTTTTTAAAAAAAAGCTCTAAGCACTCATGTCTCACCTTCCACAAGTGCATAAACAATGGGAATTGTATTTTTGTTTCCATCCTGTACAATGGCTAGCAACAGAATCCCCTTGTACTTGTCGTACAACCAAGTTCCATCCACTGAGACACATGGCTTACAAAATTGGAACCCAAGGATGCACGGAGGGAAAGCCCAAAATAGTCATTTCAAAAGTTTTGAACCCTATAACAGTATTATCAGAATATGTAGGTGATACTTCCATTTCCACAATAGTTCTTGGAAGAAATTTTTGCATAGCCAACAACCACATTGGAAGGCCATTGTAAGACTTTTCCCAGTTCCCATAAATTCTTTCAATAGCTTTGTTCTTTGTCATCCATGTCTTTCTATAGGTTATTGTGTAGTTGTCCCATTCCTGAATATATGCAATGATCAATTTCACTTTAATTGATAGGTCAACTTTCAAAAGTGACTTTATGCTTTCACATATGATGTTAGAGTCAAGCTTGGTATAATCTTGTTACATGGAGGAATTTTCACAATTGTGGGGCCCCTTTAAACAACCAATCACTCATTGCTTACTTTTTTGGATTAGCGAAGCCCTGCATTTGAACAAGCATTGTGGATTCACACATTTAATTACAAACCTGTATTGATCAGATTGCACTGCATGATAATTGAGTGAGTGTTTTATATGGTAGTGCTTAATTGCAAGTTGACAATCTGGTTTGCTTTTAAAGTTAATTCCAATCTCAAGAGATGCATCTAGTGGTTCATTAGAAGGCATATCAAATTCAGAGGATTGGTCAGCATCATCCCTGTTTAGGTTACGCTATGGAATGGTAGATCGTATGTCGTTGCAATTACATGTGGTTCTGGCTCTAGGTCATCGCCATCGTCGTCTCCTCCTCCTCGTCAAAGTATGTTTCTTCTTCACTCTCCTCACTTATTTCTTGTTGGTCAAAATTGCCCACATCACCTAGTGGAATATATAGTTCAGGTTGAGATGGTTGAGGATCAGATGTTTCGACTTGGTCAAAGTATGGTTTAGGTCGGTATGGTTCAGGTTGGTAAGATTCATAATTTTGAAACGAATGAGTGTTTTGTGTTTGAAAATTGTATTCAGGGTGAGGTATGGTTGAGGATGATGGTTGACCAACATCTGATAATGGATGACCATCCTCAAACGTGACATACAACTCGATAGAGCCGAGTTCCAGCCACTGTTTATGAACATCAAACATGAGTTCAACATCTTTTTTGTCTTCAACATTTAACAATTCATAATGAACTAGACCTTGGCCAAAGGAGACAGGGTGTCGAAAAATTATACTAGACACCCTCTTATTATTTTCTAACTTCAACTTTCCTTCAATTTTTTTTCTTTAAGTAACGTTGCATCCAGAATGAATTTGAATACCTATTTTTTCCTCATTTTTGAAATATTTACCAATATCTTGTCTTTCACATATTTCACCACTGTAGTAAATCAGGAAAACTACATTTTTTGGTGCATTGATATGATTTAACAAAGTTAGATGAAATGTAAAGAAGATTATAGAAGATACTTATACACATCCAACAAGCTCTCCGTATGCACACACTTCCTTGAGGATGAAGCTTTGGCAAATTGCCTTTCCAAAGTGCAATTTCATTTTACCAGCTTTGGCAAATTTCCATTCCAAAAGGCGACCTTGTGATGGATTTCCTAGAAGTCGCCATTCCAAAAGGTGACCTGGTGATAGATTCCCTGAAAGTTGCCATTCCAAATGGCGACTTGGTGATGGAATCACAACTTATCCCTTGCAATTGGGAACTCGCAAATGACTTACAAAAAGTGGTGGAATCAGAACATATTCATCTTCGTCCAGTCCTCTCCGTCCAGTCTTCTCCGTCCAAAAATTGCTCATTTTTAAACTGGTTTACTCTTCTTGTGTGAAGCCATGCATGGCATCCTATTGGTCATTGAAGTCCTTCATTGAACGAGTATGGATTTGTTAAATGGGGACAATTGAATTTTATGTTACGTTTGTTCGTTCGACAGATGAAATTTTAATACTTCTTCGACCACGAACTCAACCATATTTGAAACTCTATAAATAGGCCAAGTTTATGATCATTCTCCATAAACCAAAATTTCACTCTTCAACTCTTCAAATATACATATTTCTTCTTTGCTCTTAGTCACAATTTTATTATCATCTAAATGGCTTTGTTATGGAATGAAGATAATCACATATCAGCGATATACCACATTCAAAATTTTGTAAGCAATACAATACTTTATGTTATATTTTATACTAAGTTTCATTCTAAAATATTGTTTCATTCTAATTCCTGCAAATATAGGATTCATCTTGTTGACACCTAATTTTGTCCGCTTTTTATTTATTTATTTATTTTTACTTTTTATTAAGAAAAAGGAAATAATAATAATAATAAATGTATAGAAATATAAAAATAAAAATTAATAATTAGGGCTATAAACTTTAGACAATCACATATGTTCCAAGTTCTTGTTTGCCTCTAATTCCTGTTTAGACTCTTTTCTAAAAAAAATAATAAAAATATAAAAAAAATAAAATAAAAATATATATAAAAATAAAATAAATAAAGGTACATAATTGAATGAAAGAAACCGAAAAGAAATGAATTGATGGTCATAAAAATCGGTATAATGATGATCAATTGAATGGATTGATGGTCATAAAAATCGGTATAATGATAATCAATTGAATGAAAAGAAACCAAAAAGAAAGAAATTAATAGTAATAAAATGGTGATCAATTGGCAATTATTCCCTTGTCTTTTGTAACCTATACCCGAAAAGTCTATAAATAATCGAGAAGAGGGAGCACAATTGGGGGGACAAGAAGTAGCACTATTTGGGAGAACAATTGGGGGGACAAGGAGGAGCACAATTTGGAGGACAATTGAGAGCACAAAAAAATAAAAGAGAAGAGAGAATAATAGGCAGAAAAGTAGAGAAGAAAGATTGGAACCAGGAACTAATAAAAAACCTCTCCAATGCGGTAAACACTTTTTCTTTTCTTTTTTTTCTCCTCGTCCATTTTTTGACATTATTGTTGTTATAGAATTTTTTATTATTATTCTATGCACATATGATATAAACAAGAAATTTTTTTCGGTTTCACGTTCAAGTTTTGGAATTAACTAATAAGAATAAAGTCGATTGTTGTATAATCGTCTATTTCTTTATCAAATTTGTGATATCTTATCTTTATTTTGTTTTCTTTCTTGTGCGTTAGATCTTAAACTTTATTTTGTTATTATTGCCGCCGGTCCGCGCTACATATGCGCCGCCAACTCACAAATCTGCTCTTGAATTTTTATCCTTTACAATTTGTAAAAGTCAAAAAGTAATAAAAGTATTTCTTTAAAATAAAACTATACACAAATCAATATACAACACATCACTCCTATTATTATTATTATTATTATCACTATTACCATTATTATTATTATTATTATCACTATTATGTTGTTAATTTATTTTGATATGTATATATATAAAGTAAAATTAATAATAAAATCAGTCAACACATAAATATTTTCTACCCCAGAACTACGTGTGTTTTGATTTCCCTATTGCACCTGTGGATACGTAGGAGCAAGGTTTTTTTCTTGTCAAACCAAATTAATAAAAAAAAATTCCTTATTTTATTAATGTAAATAATTTATCTTTTTTTTAATTCTTTTTGGGGTAAAAATAAATGAATAAATAAATAAATAGTTTGTATACAATTAATTATAGGGTAACCGTTTTAACGGACGTTGTAGGGTGGTAATACTTTCCCTACTCGTAATCGACTCCCGAATTGAATTTTTGGTTCAAAAATCATTATTTTAGGTTTTATCCAATTATTCCTTGGATAAAAGAAAATTGATGGCGACTCCTTTTTCGCAGACAAATGATGGGGGTAAATCAATTACTGGATCAACTATGAAATCATGGACAAATGATTTTTTAGATTTCTTAGGAGTCATGCCACCTGAATCTCAAAGAAAGGGGAATTTTATAAAATTAAAACGACTAAGAGAAACATTTTCAATGTTAACAACAGAATCTTCAACGAAGAAATAATTAACACTGTAAAACGTACATTATAGGATTGATCAGCAACATATTAATGTCTGACAAATCCCAAAACAGAGTACATATTATGTGGTTGCACTTGTTGAGAGAATTGCGAAAGATAGTAGAATACAGTTGAGGTTCAGCGTGCTTGGATACATTTTATTCGACGCACAAGATTAGTTAAACAACCAAAATGGATTAGGATAAGCCTTGGGAGGACAAAATGTTAATCCAATGACGCAAACACATTTATTGGATGCACAAAATTGGTTAAACAACCAAAATCGATTAGAATAAGCCTAAGGAGGATAAAATTGACCTAAATGTTAATCCATTGACACAAACGCACTTATCATATGCACAAGAAAGGTTAAACAACCAAAATGGATGAGAATAAGCCTAGGGAGGACGAAAATGATCTAAATATTAATCCAATGACACAAACACACATTTGGAATGCACAAGATTGGTTAAAACCCCTAAATGGATTAAAATAAGTCGAAGGATAACGAAAATGACCTAAATGTTAATCCAATGACACAAACGCACTTATTAGATGCACAAGATTGGTTAAACAATCAAAATGGATTAGAATAAGCCTGGGGAGGACGAAAATGACCTAAATGTTAATCCAATGACACAAACGCAATTATTGGATGCACAAGATTGGTTAAACATCCAAAATGGATTAGAATAAGCCTAGGGAGGACGAAAACGAAAAAAATGTTCATCAAATGGTACAAACATACTTATTGGACGAACAAGATAGGTTAAACACCCAAAATGGATTAGAATAAGCCGAAGGATGACGAAATGACCGAAATGTTAATCCAATGACACAAATACACTAATTGGATGCACAAGATTGGTTAAACAATCAAAATCGATTAGAAAAAGCCTAGGGTAGACGAAAATGACCTAAATGTTAATCCAATGACACAAACAAACTTATTGGATGCACAAGATTGGTTAAACAACCAAAATGACTTAGAATAAGCCTAAGGAGGACGAAAATGAATTAAATGTTAATCCAATGACACAAACACACTTATTATATGCACAAGATAGGTTAAACAACCAAAATGAATTAGCATAAACCAAAGGTTGACGAAAATGACGCAAATGTTAATCCAATGAAACAAACGAACTTATTAGATGCACAAGTTTCGTTAAAAACCCTAAATGGATTAGAATAAGTCGAAGGATGACGAAAACGGCCTAAATATTTATCCAATGACACAAACGCGCTTATTATATAAACAAGATAGTTTAAAAAATCAATATAGATTAGAATAAGCCTAGGGAGGACGAAAATGAATTAAATGTTAATCCAATGACACAAACACATTTATTGGATGCACAAGATTGGTTAAACAACCACAATGGATTAAAATTAGCTTAGGGAGGACGAAAATGACCAAAATGTTAATCCAATGACACAAACGAACTTATTGGATGCACAATATTGGACAAAAACGTTAAATGGATTAAAATAAGTCGAAGGATTACAAAATTACCCTAAATGTTGATCCAATGACACAAACGCTTATATTGGATGCACAAGATTGCTTAAACAACCAAAATGGATTAGAATAAACCTAGGGAGAATGAAAATTACTTAAATGTTAATCCAACGACACAAACACACTTATTATATGCCCAATATAGGTTAAACAACCAAAATGGATTAGAATAAGCCGAAGGATGACGAAAATAACCTAAATGTTAATCCAATGAAAAAAACATACTTATTATATGCACAAGATAGGTTAAACAACCAAAATGGATTGGAATAAGCCAAAGGATAACAAAAATGACCTAACTCTTTAACCAATGACACAAACGCAGTTATTCAATTTATAAGATTGGTTAAAAACCCTAAATGGATCAGTATAAGCCGAAGGATGACGAAATGACCTAAATGTTAATCAAATGACACAAACATACTTATTAGATGCACAAGAATGGTTAAACAATCAAAATGAATTAGAAAGAGCCTTGGGAGGACAAAAATGACCTAAATGTTAATCCAATAACACAAACGCACTTATTATATGCTCCAGATAGGTTAAAAATCATAATGGCTTAGAATAATTTTAGGGAGGACGAAAATGACTTAAATGTTAATCCAATCACACAAACGCTCTTATTATATGCACAAGATAGGTTAAACAACAAAAATGAATTTGAATAAGCAAAGGATGTCGAAGATGATCTAAATGTTAACCCAATGACACACACGCTTTTATTGGATGCACAAGATTGGTTAAAAACCCTAAATGGATTAGAATAAGTCGAAGGATGACCAAAATAACTTAAATGTTATTGCAATGACAAAAATGTACCTATTGGGTGCACAAGATTGTTAAATACCCTAAATGGATTTGTATAAGGCAAAGGATGACAAAATGACCTAAATGTTAATCCAATGAAACAATCACATTTATAGGATGCACAAGATTGGTTAATCAATCAAAATGGATTAGAATAAGTCTAGGGAGGACGAAAATTATCTAAATGTTAATCCAATAACACAAACACACGTATTGGATTCACAAGATTGGTTAAAAACCCTAAAGGGCTTAGAATAAGCAAACCTAAGGATGACAATAATGACAAAAATGTTAATCCAATGACCCAAATGCATTTATTGGATACACAAGATTGATTAAACAACCAAAATAGATTTGAATAAGACTAATGAGGACGAAAATGAGCTAAATGTTAATCCATTGACACAAACGCACTTATCATATGCACAAGAAAGGATAAACAACCAAAATGGATTAAAATAAGCCTAGGGAGGACGAAAATGATCTAAATATTAATCCAATGACACAAACACACTTTTGGAATGCACAAGATTGGTTAAAACCCCTAAATGGATTAAAATAAGTTGAAGGATAACGAAAATGACCTAAATGTTAAACCAATGACACAAACGCACTTATTAGATGCACAAGATTGGTTAAACAATCAAAATGGATTAGAATAAGCCTGGGGAGGACGAAAATGACCTAAATGTTAATCCAATCACACAAACGCACTTATTATATGCATAAGATAGGTTAAACAACAAAAATGAATTAGAATAAGCCAAAGGATGACGAAGATGATCTAAATGTTAATCCAATGACACAAACGCTTTTATTGGATGCACAAGATTGGTTAAAAACACTAAATGGATTAGATGAAGTCGAAGGATGACGAAAATGACTTAAATGTTAGTCCAATGACAAAAATGTACTTACTGGATGCACAAGATCGGTTAAAAACCCTAAATGGATTCATATAAGCCAAAGGATGATGAAATGACCAAAATGTTAAGCCAATGGCATAATCACACTTATAGGATGCACAAGATTGGTTAAACAATCAAAATGGATTAGAATAAGCCTAGGGAGGACGAAAATGACCTAAATATTAATCCAATGACACAAACATACTGATTAGATACAGAATATAGGTTAAACAACCAAAATGGATTAGAATAAGCCTAGGGAGGACGAAAATGAACTAAATGTTAATCCAATGACAAAAACTCACTTATTGGATGCAGAAGATTGGTTAAACAACCAAAATAGAATAGAATAAGTCTAGGGAGGACGCAAATGATCTAATTGTTAATCCTACGACACAAACACATTTATTATATGCACGAGATAACATTAAAAACTCAAATGGATTAGAGTAAGCCAAGGGAGGACGAAAATGACCTAAATGTTAATCCAATGACACAAACACATTTATTGGATGCTCAAGATTGGTTAAAAAACCTAAATGGATTATAATAAGTTAGAGGAGGAAGAAAATGACCTAAATGTAAATCGAATAACACAGACGGACTTTTTGGATGCACAAGATTGGTTAAAAACCCTAAATGGATTAGGATAATTCGAAGGATGACGAAAATGAGTTAAATGTTAATCCAATGACACAAACCCACTTATTGAATATACAAGATTGGTTAAAAATCCTAAATGGATTAAAATAAGTCGAAGGATGACGAAAATGACCTAAATGTTAATCCAAGGACACAAACACAATTAATGTGTGTACAAGATTGGTTGAAAACCTAAAATGGATTAGAAGAAGACGAAAGATGACGAAAATGACCTAAATGTTAATCCAATGACCCAAACGCGATTATTGAATGTACAAGATTGGTTAAACAACCAAAATGTATTAGAATAAGTCTTACGACGACGAAAATGAAAAAAAATGTTAATCCAATGACACAAACGAACTTATTAGATGCACAAGATAGGTTAAACAACCAAGCTGGATTAGAATAAACCTAAGTAGGAAGAAAATGAGCTAAATGTAAATCCAATGGCACAAACACACAATATTGGATGCACAATATTGGTTAAACAACCAAAATCGATTAGACTAAGCCTAAGGATGACGAAAATGACTTAAATGTTAATCCAATGACACAAACGCACTTATTGGATTCACAAGATTGGTTAAAATACCTAAATGGATTAGTGTAAGCCAAAGGATGACAAAATGACCTAAATGTTAATGCAATGACACAAACGCACTTATTGGATTCAGAAGATTGGTTAACCAACCAAAATGGATTAGAATAAGCCTAGGGAAGACAAAAATAACGTAAATGTTAATCCAATGACACAAATGCACCTATTGGATACACAAGATTGGTTAAACAATCAAAATGGATTAGAATAAGCCTAAGGAGGACAAAAAAGACCTAAATGTTAATCCAATGAAACAAACGCACTTATTAGATGCACAAGATAGGTTAAACAATCAAATTGGATTAGAATAACCTAGGGAGGGTGAAACTGACCTAAATGTTAATCCAACGACACTAACGCACTTATTGGATGCACAAGATAGGCTAAACAACCAAAATGGATTAGAATAAGCCTAAGGAGGACGAAAATAACCTAAATGTTAATCCAATGACAGAAACACACTTATAATATGCACAAGATAGGTTAAACAACCAAAATAGATTATAATAAGCCTAAAGAGGACAAAAATCACCTAAATGTTAATCGAATGACACAAACACTTTTATTCGATACACAAAATTGGTCAAAAACCCTAAATGAAATAGAATAAGTCGAAGTATGACGAAAATGGCCCAAATGTTAATCCAATGACAAAATGCACTTATTGGATGCACCAGATTCGTTAAAAATCATAAATGAATTTGAATAAGCTTAAGGATGACGAAATTACCTAAATGTTGATCCAATGACACAAACATAATTATTGGATGCTCAAGATTGGTTAAAAAGCCAAAATGTATTAGAATAAGCCTAAGGATGACAACTATGACCTAAATATTAATCCAATGACCCAAACGGGTTTATTTGATGCAAAAGATTGGCTAAACAACCAAAATGGATTAAAATAACCAAAGGGAGGACGAAAATGACCTAAATGTTAATCCTATGACACAAACGTACTTATTATATGCACAAGATAGATTAGAAACCAAAATGGATTAGAATAAGCCTAGGGAGGACGAAAATAACGTAAATGTTAATCAAATTACGAAAATGACGTAATTGTTATTCAAAATGGATAAGAATAAGTTGAAGGATAATGAAAATGACCTAAATGTTAATCCAATGAATCAAACGCAATTATTGGATGCACAAGATTCTTTAAACAATCCAAATGGGTTAGAATAAGCTTATGAAGGACAAAAATGACCTAAATATTAATCCAATGACACAAACCCACTTATTGGATGCACAAGATTGGTTAAACCACCAAAATGGATTAGAATAAGCCTAGGGAGGACAAAAATGACCTAAAAGTTAATCCAATGACACAAACGCACTTATTGGATGCAAAAAAGATAGGTTAAACAACCAAAATAGATTAGTATAAGCCTAAGGAGGAAGCAAATGACCTAAATTTTAATCCAATGACACAAACGCACTTATTATATGCACAAGATAAGTTAAAAAACCAAAATGGATTTGAATAAGTCAAGGGAGGACTTAAATGACCAAAATGTTAATCCAATGACACAAACGCATTTATTGGATACACAAGATTGGTTAAACAAGCAAAATGGATTAGAATAAGCCTAGGGAGGACGAAAATGATCTAAATGTTAATACAATGACAAAAACACACTTATTGGATGCAGAAGATTGGTTAAACAACCAAAATAGAATAGAATAAGTCTAGGGAGGACGCAAATGATCTAACTGTTAATCCATTGACACAAACGCACTTATTATATGCACGAGATAAGTTTAAAAACTCAAATGGATTAGAGTAATCCAAAGGAGGACAAAAATGACCTAAATGTTAATCCAATGACACAAACGCATTTATTGGATGCAAAAGATTGGTTAAACAACCAAAATGGATTATAATAAGTCAGAGGAGGATGAAAATGACCTAAATGTAAATCCAATAACACAGACGGACTTTTTGGATGCACAAGATTGGTTAAAAACCCTAAACGGATTAGAATCATTCGAAGGATGACGAAAATGAGTTAAATGTTAATCCACTGACACAAACGCACTTATTGGATGCACAAGATTGGTTAAAAATCCTAAATGGATTAAAATAAGCCGAAGGATGACGAAAATCTCCTAAATGTTAATCCAAGGACACAAACACAATTAATGGGTGTACAAGATTGGTTGAAAACCCTAAATGGATTAGAAGAAGTCGAAAGATGACGAAAATGACCTAAATGTTAATTCAATGACCCAAATGCGTTTATTGGATGGACAAGATTGGTTAAACAACCAAAATATATTAGAATAAGTCTAACGAGGACGAAAAATGACAAAAATGTTAATCCATTGACACAAACGAACTTATTAGATGCACAAGATAGGTTAAACAACCAAACTGGATTAGAATAAGCCTAAGTAGGAAAAAAAATGAGCTAAATGTTTATCCAATGGCACAAACACACTTTGTTGGATGCACAAGATTGGTTAAACAACCAAAATGGATTAGAATAAGCCTAAGGATGACGAAAATGACCTAAATGTTAATCCAATGACCCAAACGCACTTATTGGATTCACAAGATTGGTTCAAATCCCTAAATGGATTAGTGTTAGCCAAAGGATTACAAAATGACCTAAATGTTAATCAAATGACACAAACGCACTTATTGGAATCAGAAGATTGGTTAAAAAACCAAAATGGATTAGAATAAGCCTAGGGAGGACGAAAATAACCTTAATGTTAATCCAATGACACAAACGCACTTATTGGATACACAAGATTGGTTAAACAATCAAAATGGATTAGAATAAGCCTAGGGAGGGCGAAAATGACCTAAATGCTTATCCAACGACACTAACACACTTATTAGATGCACAAGATAGGCTAAACAACCAAAATGGATTAGAGTAAGCCTAGGGAGGACGAAAATAACCTAAATGTTAATCCAATGACAGAAACGCACTTATAATATGCACAAGATAGGTTAAACAACCGAAATAGATTATAATAAGCCTAAAGAGGAAAAAAATCACCTAAATGTTAATCGAATGACACAAACGCCCTTATTCGATACACAAAATTGGTCAAAAACCCTAAATGGAATAGAATAAGTCGAAGTATGACGAAAATGGCCCAAATGTTAATCCAATGACAAAACGAACTTATTGGATGCACCAGATTGGTTAAAAATCATAAATGAATTAGAATAAGCTTAAGGATGACGAAATTACCTAAATGTTGATCCAATGACACAAACACTCTTATTGGATGCACAAGATTGGTTAAAAACCCTAAATGGATTAGAATATGCCTAAGGATGACAACAATGACCTAAATAATAATCCAATGACCGAAACGAGTTTATTTGATGCAAAAGATTGGCTAAACAACAAAAATGGATTAAAATAAGCCTAGGTAGGACGAAAATGACCTAAATGTTAATCCTATGACACAAACGCACTTATTATCACCACAAGATAGATTAAAAAACCAAAATGGATTAGAATAAGCCTAGGGAGGACGAAAATGACCTAAATGTTAATCCAATGACTCAAACGCACAAGATAGGATAAATAACCAAAATGAATTAGAATAAGCCAAAGGATGACCAAAATGACCTAAATAATAATCCAATGACACAAACACCCTTATTGTATGCACAAGATTCGTTTAAAACCCTAAATGGATTAGTATAATGCGAAGGATAATGAAATGACCTGCATGTTAATCCATTGACATAAACACACTTATAGATGCACAAGATTGGTTAAAAATCCTAAATGGATTATAATAAGTCGAATGATGACGAAATGACCTAAATCTTAATCCAATGACACAAACGCATTTATTGGATGCACATGATTGGTTTAAAAACCAAAATTGATTATCATAAACCTAGGGAGTTTGAAAATGACCTAAATGTTAATCCAATGAAACAAATGCACTTATTATATGCATAAGATAGTTTAAACATTTCAAATGAATAAGAATAAGGCAAAGGATGACGAAAATGACCTAAATGTTAATCCAATGACACAACCACACTTATTGGATGCACAAGATTGGTTTAAAACCCTAAATTGATTAGTATAAGTAGAAGGATGATGAACTGACGTAAATGTTAATCCAATAACACAAACATACTTATTGAATGCACAAGATTGGTTAAACAACCTTAAATGGATTAGAGTAAGTCGAAGGATGACGAAAATAACCTAAATGTTAATCCATTGAAAAAACGCACTTATTGGATGCACAAGATTGGTTAAAAACCCAAAATGGATTAGTATAAGCCGAACGATAACAAAATGACCTAAATTTTAATCCATTGACACAAACGCACTTATTGGATGCACAAGATTGGTTAAACAATACAAACGAATTAGAATAAGCCTAGGGAAGACGAAAATGATCTAAATGTTAATCCAATAACACAAACACACTTATTGGATTTACAAGATTGGTTAAAAACCTTAAATGGATTAAAATAAGTCGAATGATGACGAAAATGACCTAAATGTTAATCCAATGACACAAACGTATTTATTGGATGCACAAGATTGGTTAAACAACCAAAATGGATAAGAATAAACCTAGGGAGTACGAAAATGACCTAAATGTTAATCCAATGACACAAACGCACTTATTATATGCATAATATAGTTTAAACAACCAAAATGGATTGGAATAAGCCGAAGGATGATGAAAATGACCTAAATGTTAATCCCATAACACAAACACACTTATTAGATCCACAAGATTGGTTAAAAACCCTAAATGGATTAGTATAAGCCAAAGGATGATGAAATGACCTAAATGTTAATACAATGACACAAACACACTTATTGGACGCACAAGATTGGTTACAAACCCTAAATGGATTAGAGTAAGTCGAACTATGACGAAAATGACCTAAATGTTAATCCAATGACACAAACTCATTTATTGGATGCACAAGATTGGTTAAACAACCAAAAGTGAATATAATAAACCTAACGAGTTCGAAAATGACCTAAATGTTAATCCAATGACACAACCGCACTTATTATATGCACAAGATAGGTTAAACAACCTAAATGAATTAGAATAAGCCAAAGGCTGACAAAAATGACCTAAATGTTAATCCAATAACACAACCACACTTATTGGATGCACAAGATTAGTTTAAAACCCTAAATGGATTAGTATAAGACGAAGGATGATGAACTGACATAAATGTTAATCCAATAACACAAACATACCTATTCGATGCATAAGATTGGTTAAAAATCCTAAATGGATTGGAATAAGTGGAACGATGATGAAAATGACCTAAATGTAAATCCAATGACATAAACACAATTATTGGATGCACAAGTCAGGTTAAAAACCCTAAATGGATTAGAATAAGTCAAAGGATGAAGATAATAACCTAAATGTTAATCCAATGAAAAAACGCACTTATTGGATGCACAAGATTGGTTAAACAACCAAAATGGATTAGAATAAACCTAGGGAGTACGAAAATAACCTAAATGTTAATCCAATGACACAAACGCACTTATTATATGCAGAATATAGTTTAAACAACCAAAATGTATTAGAATAAGTCGAAGGATGATGAAAATGACCTAAATGTTAATCCAATAACACAAACGCACTTATTAGATGCACCAAATTGGTTCAAAACCGAAATGGATTACTATAAGCCGAAGGATGATGAGATGACCTCAATGTTAATCCAATGACACAAACACACTTATTGGATGCACAAGATTGGTTAAAAACCCTAAATGGATTAGAATTAGTCAACCGATGACGAAAATGACCTAAATGTTAATCCAATGTCACAAACGGATTTAACAGATGCACAAGATTGGTTAAAAACCCAAAATGGATTAGAATAAACCTAGGGAGTACGAAAATGACCTAAATGTTAATCTAATGACACAAACGCACTTATTATATGCACAATATAGTTTAAACAACCAAATTTCATTAGAATAAGCCAAAGGATGATGAAAATGACCTAAATGTTAATCCAATGACACTAACACAATTATTAGATGCACAAGATTGGTTAAAAACCCTAAATGGATTAGTATAACCCAAAGGATGAAGAAATGAACTAAATATTAATCCAATGACACAAACGCACTTATAGGATACACAAAATTGGTTAAACAATTAAAATGGATTAGAATAAGCCTAGAAAAGACAAAAGTGACCTAAATGTGAATCCAATGACACAAACGCACTTATTAGATTCACAAGATTGGTTAAATAACCAAAACGGATTAGAATAAGCCTATTGAGGATTAAAATGACCTAAATGTTAATCCAATGAGAGTAACACACTTATTATATGCACAATATATGTTAAACAATTAAAAGAGATTAGAATAAGCTTAGGGAGGACGAAAATGACCTAAATGTTAATCGAATTAATCAAACGCACTTGTTGGAAGCACAAGATTGGTTAAAAACCCTAAATTGATTAGAATAAGTCGAAGGACGACAAAAATGACCTAAATGTTAATCCAAGGACACAAACGCACTTATTGGATGCACAAGATTGGTTAAAAACCCTAAATGCATTAGAATAAGCAAGCCTAAGGATGACAAAAATGACCTAAATATTAATCCAATGACACAAACGCACTTATTCGATTTACAAGATTGGTTAAAAACCCTAAAAGAATTAGTATAAGCCGAAGGATAACGAAATGACCTAAATGTTAATCCAATGTCACAAACGCATTTATTAAATGCACAAGATTGGTTAAACAATCAAAATTGATTAGAATATACCTAGGGAGTTCGAAAATGACATAAATGTTAATCTAATGACAAAAACGCACTTATTATATGCACAATATAAGTTAAACAAGCAAAACGGATTAGAATAAGCCGAATGATGAAGAAAATGACCTAAATGTTATTCCAATGACACAAACACACTTATTAGATGCACAAGATTGGTTAAAAACCCTAAATGAATTAGTATAAGCTGAAGGATCACGAAATAACCTAAATGTTAATCCAATGACTTAAACGCACTTATTGGAAAAACAAGATTGGTTAAATAATTAAAATGGAAAAGAATAAGCCTAAGGAGGACGAAAATGACCTAAATGTTAAACCAATGACACAAACGCACTTATTTGATGCACATGATAGGTTAAACAACCAAAATGGATTAGAATAAGCCTAGGAAGGACGAAAATGACGTAAATGTTAATCCAATGACACAAACTTGTTTATTGGATACACCAGATTGGATAAACAACCAAAATAGAATTCAATAAGCCTATGGAGTACGAAAATGACATAAATGTTAATTCAATGAAACAATCGCATTTATTGGATGCATAAGATTGGTTAAACAACAAAAATGGATTAGAATAAGCCTAAGGAGGACGAATATGACCTAAATGTTAATCAAATGACACAAACGCACTTATTATATGCACAAGATAGGTTAATCAGCCAAAATGAATTAGAATACGCGATGAAAGTGACCAAAATGTTAATCCAATGAAAAAAACACACTTATTGGATTCACAAGATTCATTTAAAAACCTAATTTGTTAAGTATAAGCCGAAGGCTGGCGAAATAAACTAAATGTTGTTCCAATGACACAAACACATTTATTGGATGCACAAGTTTGGTTAAACTATCAAAATGGATTAGAAGAAGCCTAAGGAAGACGAAATTGACATAAATGTTAATTCGATGGCACAAACGCACTTATTAAAAGCACATGATAGGTTAGACAACCAAAATGGAAAAGAATAAGCCTAAGGAGAAGGAAAATGACCTAAATGTTAATCCAATGACACAATCGCACTTACTGGATGCACAAGATTGGTTAAACAACAAAAATAGATTAGAATAAGCCTAGGGAGAACGAAAATTACCTAAATGTTCATCCAATGACACAAACACACTTATTATATGCACAAGATAAATATAAAACCCAAAAGGATTGGAATAAACCTAGGGAGGATGAAAATGACCTAAATGTTAATCCAATGATACAAACGCATTTATTGGATACACAAGTTTGGTTAAACAACCAAAATGGATTAGAATAAGCCTAGGGAGGACGATAATAACCTAAATATTAATCCAATGACCCAAACACACTAATTATATGCACAAGATAGGTTAAACAACCAAAATAGATTAGAAAAGGTCTAGGAAGGACGAAAATGACCTATAGGTTAATCCAATAACACAAACGCACGTATTCGATTCACTAGATTGGTTAAAAACCTTAAATGGATTAGAATAAGTTAAAGGACGACGAAAATGAACTAAATGTTAATCCAATAACACAAACGCACTTATTTGATGCACAGCTTTGGTTAAAAACCCTAAATGGATTAGAATAAGTCGAAGGATGACAAAAATGACCTAAATGTTAATCCAATGACACAAACGCACTTATTGGATGCACAAGATTGCTTAAAAGCCCAAAATGGATTAGAATAAGCCGATTGATGCAAAAATGACCACAATGTTAATCCAATGACACAAACACACTTATTGGATTCACAAGATTAGTTAAACAATAAAAATGGATTAGAATTAGTTAAAGGAGAAAGAGAATGACCTAAGTGTTAATCCAATAATACAAACGCAATTATTGGAAGCACAAGTTTGCTTAAACACTCAAAATGGATTATAAAGAGTTTTGGGAGGACGAAAAGGACATAAATGTCAATTGAATAACACAAACGAACTTTTTGGTTGCACAAAATTGGCTAAAAACCATTAATGGATTAGAATAAGTTTAAGGATGAAGAAAATGACTTAAATGTTAATCCAATGACACAAACGCACTTATTGGATGCACAAGATTGGTTAAAAATCCTAAATGGATTAGAATTAGTCGAATGATAACGAAAATGACCTTAATGTTAATCCAATGACACAAACGCAATTATTGGATGCACAACATTGGTTAAAAACCCTAAATGGATTAGAATAAGTCAAAGGAATACGAAATTGACTAAATGTTAATCCATTGACCCAAACGCATTTATTGGATGGATAAGATTGGTTAAACAACCAAAATGGATTAAGATAACCCTAACAAGCACGGAACTGACCTAAATGTTAATCCATTGACACGAAAGTATTTTTTGAATCCACAAGATTGGTTAAACAACAAAAAACTATTTGAATAAGCCTAGGGAGGACGACATATACCTAAATGTCAATCAAATGACACAAACACACTTATTGTATACACAAGATAAGGTAAACAACCAAAATGGATTTGAATAAGCCAAAGGATAACCAAAATCTTTTTCCAATGACACAATCCCACTTATTGGATGCACAAGATTGGTTAAAAACCCTAAATGAATTAGTATAGGTTGAAGGATGATGAAATGAACTAAATGTTAATCCAATGTTACTAACCTTCTTATTGGATGCACATGATTGGTTAAACAATCAAAATGGATTAGAATAAGTATAGGGAAAATGAAAAGGACCTAGACGTTAATCCAATGACACAAATGCACTTATTAGATGCATAAGATAGGCTAAACAATCAAATTGGATTAGAATAATCCTAGGGAGGAAGAAAATGACCTAAATGTTAATCCAATGGCACAAACACACTTATTGGATGAATAAAATTGGTTAAACAACCAAAATGGATTATAATAAGCCTAATGATAACGAAAATGACCCAAATGTTAATCCAATGACACAAACGCACTTATTGGATTCATAAGATTGGTTAAAAACTCTTAATGGATTAGAATAAGTCGAACGAATACGAAAATGACCTAAATGTTAATCCAACGACACAAACACATTTATTGGACGCACGAGTTTGGTTACACAACCAAAATGGATTAGAATAAACCTAGGGAGTTCGAAAATAGCCTAAATGTTAATTTAATGACACAAACGCACTTATTTTATGCAGAATATAAGTTAAACAACCAAAATGGATTAGAATAAGTCGAAGGATGATGAAAATGACCTAAATGTTAATCCAATGACACAAACACACTTATTAGATGGACAAGATTAGTTAGAAACCTTAAATGGATTAGTATAAGCCGAAGGATCATGAAATGACCTAAATGTTAATCCAATGACATAAACGCACTTATTAGACACACAAGATTGGTTAAACAATTAAAATGGATTAGAATAAGCCTAGGGAGGATGAAAATGACCTAAATGTTAATCCAATGACACAAATGCACTTATTAGATGCACAAGATATGTTAAACAACCAAAATGGATTAGAATAAGCCTATGGAGGACGAAAATGACCTAAATGTTAATCCAATGACAGAAACGCACTTATTATATGCACAATATAGGTTAAACAACCAAAAGAGATTAGAATAAGCCTAGGGAGGGCGAAAATGACATAAATGTAAATCCAATGACACAAACGCTCATTACTGGACTATTTTGTTAAAAATATCTCTAATTGTTAAAAAATTTACTTGTCAATTGAGTTGCAATGAGAATAGATTGATTTTTTTTTATCAAAATAGTAGAGGTGTGTGTAAGAATATTTAGATGTTTATTGTTTTGATTTAATTATAATATATATATATATATATATATACATATATCTGTGTGTGTGTTAGTTAGTATGTTATTAGTTAGTATATAATATATATGTTAGTATATATATACATATATAGTATTAGTTACATATATATATATATATATATATATAGTTATTATATATAGATAGGTGAGAGAAAAGAAAACAGAACCAACGCCTGCTTCTGCTTCTCGCGCTGCTTCCTTTTCTTTTTCATTCTCTAGCTTTCAAAACAAAAACATAAAAACCAAAACCCACAAACACAAAACCTCCATTTTCACCTAGATCTAAGCTCCATCTCGCGAAGTGGCAGAAGGGAAAGTTGCTCCTTGCCACGCTACGGTGCTAGTGAGTTAACTTTGGAAGCGACGTTGCAAACGAAGTTTTTATCGGAATTAATCGTGGTGTCGTAATTGGTTGTTTAAGCTATCGTTAAGGTAAGGTCTTCTTCCAAACTTTTAGTTTGCATTTAGGTTCTTATATGTGATTTTGTGGAGAATAAATTTGATGTGTTTGAGGTGTAGATTGGTGGAAAATGAATTTAAGGTGTTTATGGGTAAAAATTTAGAGATTTAAATTGGTGATTTATGGTTGAAAATTTAGAGATTTAAATTGGTGATTTATGGTTGAAAATTTAGAAATTTAAATTGGTGATTTATGTTTGAAAATTTAGAGATTTAAATTGGTGATTTATGGTTGAAAATTTAGAGATTTAAATTGGTGGTTTATGGTTGAAAATTTAGAGATTTAAATTGGTGATTTATGGTTAAAAAATTTGGAGATTTAAATTGGTGATTCATTGTTGAAAATTTGGAGATTTAATTTGGTGGTTTATGTTTGGAAATGTGGAGTTTTGAATTAATGTTGATTATTTGGTTGTAAAAGTTTGGTGTGTGAAAAAGATATAATTTTGGGATTTTTGTTGTGGTTGGATAAATTTTAGTTGTGAACAAATTGTTACAAATATTTATGTTTATGTAGTTAGCTCCTTGAGTCTTGAAAAGGAATTGAGGCTGTTGGCACCGAGTTAGCGGTGGGGAGAACTCTAAGATATTAATGTTGTTAGGTGATTCAAGTTTGGTGTGGTTTATGTGTTAATAATTAATATTATGAATTTTTGAGATGTGATTTATGTGTGGATTATGGTTGAAAATTTTGGAGATTAAATTTGGTGATTTATGATTGAAAATTTTGGAGATTAAATTTGGTGATTTATGATTGAAAATTTTGAAGATTAAATTTGGTGATTTATGGTTGAAAATTTTGGAGATTAAATTTGGTGGTTTATGTTTGAAAATGTGGAGTTGTGAATACGAGTGATTCATGAGTAAATTTGGTGTGAAATTTTGGAATTCGAATTGATTGAATTTGTTGTGTTTGAGATGGGGATGTGTGGTGAATGTGCGATTGATGTATCCATAATTGATGGCGTATGCGTTATGAACTTTATAGATGAATATATGTTTGAGTATGCTCTGTGAAAAGATTGAAAAATCATTAGTGTTAAATGAGTATTAAAAAAGGGGAATATTTTAATAGCTGCATTTACTTAATGGTTGTGGTGAAAAGAGTCAGAGTATGCTCATGCATTTCATAGTACATGGTGACCGCGATGGGCCATGGTGATAGTGGTGACCGGATGGGCCACGGGATGATGCCATGTGAATAGTTGGTTCATCTTGTCCTTGCGGGGATTTTCGCGTCGTGCTGATCTGTGAGAGATTGCACTCTTGTGAGTCGTGCTGATTTGTGAGCGTTTGCACGCATAGAAATTTGTGCTGGTCTGTGAGAGGCTGTAGAATAGTAAATCGTGCTGATCCGTGAGAGATTGCACCTTGATAATTAGTACTGGTATGTGAGAGGCTGTACAATTATGATTTACGCCCTTTTGAGGAGGGTTTTGGTTTGGAATTCCATAATCATGTGCATTGGCATATACGCATTACATTAGGGTGCTTGACACACGAGTCATGTTTGATATACTGTGATGGTTGTATATACATACTCAGTTGTTGTTTGTAATTGTGCCGTAATTGATGAGTGTGATTGATTGATTGATTTTGTGTGGTAAGTGTTGAATGATTGCGAAACGTTTTCAAAATTGAAATCTGCATATTTTAGCAGTTGTATTCGGCTACAAGCAGTGTATAGTCGAATCGAATACAAATATTCAATCTTGCTACTGACTTGTGAAATGACCTAAATAATAATCAAATGACATAAACGCACTTATTGCATGCACAAGATTGGTTAAACAACCAAAATGGATTAGAATAAGCCTATAGAGGACGAAAACGACCTAAATGTTAATCCAATGACACAAACACACTTATTGAATGCACAAGATTGGTTAAAAACCTTAAATGGATTAGAAAAATCCAATGGATGACAAAAAATGACCTAAATGTTAATCCAATCTTACAAACGCACTCATTAGATGCATAAGATTGGTTAAAAACCCAAAATGGATTAGATTAAGCCTAGGGAGGACGAAAACGACCTAAATGTTAATCAATGACACAAACGCATTTATTGAATGCACAAGATTGGTTAAACAACCAAAGGGTAGAATAAGCATATGAAGGACGAAAATGACCTAAATGTTGATCCAATGACACAAACACACTTATTGAATGCACAAGGTTGGTTAGAAACTTAAATGGATTAGAATAATGCAATGGATGACAAAACTGACCTTAATGTTAATCCAATGACACAATACACTTATTAGATGCATAAGATTGGTTAAAAAACCTAAAATGGAGTAGAATAAGCCTTGGGAGGACGAAAATGACGTAAATGTTAATCCATTTACACAAACGCACTTACTGGATGCACAAAATTGGGTAAACAACCAGAATGGGCTAAATGTTAATCCAATGACACAAACGCATTTTACGGAGGACTAAAACGACCTAAATGTTAATCCAATGACACAAATGCACTTATGAGATGCACAAGATAGGTTAAACAACTAAAATGGATTAGAATAAACCAAGGGATGCAGAAAATGACCTAAATGTTAATCCAATGACACAAACTCACCTACTGGATGCACAAGATTGGTTAAACAACCAAAATGGATTAGAATAAGCCTACGGATGATGAAAATGACTTAAATGTTAATCCAATGACACAAACGCACTTATTTTACGCACAAGATAGGTTAAAAAACCAAAATGGATTAGATTAAGCCTAGGGAGGAAGAAAATGACCTAAATGTTAATCCAATGACACAAACCCATTTATTGGATTCACAAGATTGGGTAAACAACCAA
The DNA here is from genome assembly GCA_037974735.1 of Cicer chorassanicum. NCBI lineage: Eukaryota > Viridiplantae > Streptophyta > Magnoliopsida > Fabales > Fabaceae > Cicer > Cicer chorassanicum. Next base: position 32,896,408 of record JBBPBP010000002.1, read on the forward strand.
AAGGGATTAGAATAAGCATAGGGAGGACGAAAATGACCTAAATGTTAATCCAATGACACAAACGCACTTATTATATGCACAAGATGGGTTAAAGAACCAAAATGAATTAGAATAAGCCAAAGGATGACGAAAATGTCCTAGATGTTAATCCAATGACACAAACACATTTATTGCATTCACAAGATTGGGTAAAACTCTAAATGGATAAGAATAAGTCGAAGGATGATGAAAATGACCTAAATGTTAATCCAATCACACAAACGCACTCATTAGATGCATAAGATTGGTTAAAAACCCAAAATGGATTAGATTAATCCTAGGGAGGACGAAGACGACCTAAATGTTAATCAATGACACAAACGCATTTATTGAATGCACAAGATTGGTTAAACAACCAAAGGGTAGAATAAGCATATGAAGGACGAAAATGACCTAAATGTTAATCCAATGACACAAACGCACTTATTGAATGCACAAGATTGGTAAGAAACTTAAATGGATTAGAATAATCCAATGGATGACAAAACTGACCTTAATGTTAATCCAACGACACAATACACTTATTAGATGCATAAGATTGGTTAAAAATCCCAAAATGGAGTAGAATAAGCCTTGGGAGGACGAAAATGACGTAAATGTTAATCCAATTACACAAACGCACTTACTGGATGCACAAGATTGGGTGAACAACCAAAATGATATAGAATAAGCCTACGGAGGACTAAAACGACCTAAATGTTAATCCAATGACACAAATGCACTTATGAGATGCACAAGATAGGTTAAACAACCAAAATGGATTAGAATAAACCAAGTGATGAAGAAAATGACCTTAATGTTAATCCAATGACACAAACGCACCTATTGGATGTACAAGATTGGTTAAACAACCAAAATGGATTAGAATAAGCCTACGGATGATGAAAACGATATAAATGTTACTCCATTGACACAAACGCCCTTATTTTACGCACAAGATAGGTTAAAAAATCAAAATGGATTAGATTAAGCCTAAGGAGAAAGAAAATGACCTAAATGTTAATCCAATGACACAAACGCATTTATTGGATGCACAAGATTGGGTAAACAACAAAAAGGGATTAGAATAACATAGGGAGGACGAAAATGTCCTAAAAGTTAATCCAATGACACAAAGGCACTTATTATATGCACAAGATGGGTTAAACAACCAAAATGAATTAGAATAAGCCAATTGATGACGAAAATGACCTAGATGTTAATCCAATGGCACAAACACACTTATTGGATTCACAAGATTGGATAAAAACGCTAAATGGATTAGAATAAGTCGAAGGATGACGAAAATGACCTAAATGTTAGTCCAATCACACAAATGCACTCATTAGATGCATAAGATTGGTTAAAAACCGAAAATGGATTAGATTAAGCCTAGGGACGACGAAAACGACCTAAATGTTAATCAATGACACAAACGCATTTATTGAATGCACAAGATTGGTTAAACAACCAAAGGGTAGAATAGGCATATGAAGGACGAAAATGACCTTAATGTTAATCCAATTACACAAACGCACTTATTGAATGCACAAGATTGGTTAGAAACTTAAATGGATTAGAATAATCCAATGGATGACAAAACTGACCTTAATGTTAATCCAATGACACAATACACTTCTTAGATGCATAAGATTGGTTAAAAAAACCCAAAATGGAGTAGAATAAGCCTTGGGAGGACAAAAATGACGTAAATGTTAATCCAATTACACAAACGCACTTACTGGATGCACAAGATTGGGTAAACAACCAAAAGGGATTAGAATAAGCATAGGGAGGACGAAAATGACCTAAATGTTAATCCAATGACAAAAACGCACTTATTATATGCACAAGATGGGTTAAACAACCAAAATGAATTAGAATAAGCCAAAGGATGACGAAAATGACCTAGATGTTAATGCAATGTCACAAACACACTTATTGAATGCACAAGATTAGTTAAAACCTTAAATGGATAAGAATAATCCGATGGATGAGGAAAATTACCTAAATGTTAATCCAATGACACAAACGCACTTTCTAGATGCATAGGATTGGTTAAAAACCCAAAACGGACTAGAATAAGCATTGGGAGGACGAAAATGACGTAAATGTTAATCCAATGACACAATTGTAATTATTGGATGCACAAGATTGGTTAAACAACCACAATGGATTAGATTAAGCCTATGGAGGAGGAAAATGATCTAAATGTTAATCCTTTGACAGAAACGCACTGACTATTTGTGTATTATTGGTTAAACAACCAAAATGGATTAGTATAAGCCGTAGGATGACGAAATGACCTAAATATTAATCAAATGACACAAACGCACTTAATTGATACACAAGATTGGTTAAACAATCAAAATGGATTAGAATAAGCCTAAGGAGGACAAAAATGTAAGACCCTTAATTTTAATTTGTAATTTATGACTTTTAGTGCATTTTTATGTTGAATTCTAAGGCTTTTTATCCAAATTTAATGGTATTTTGTGTGTTAAATGTCTTAAAAATATTTTTGGAGTCCCGATTAAAATTATTCGTCGAAGAATAATTTTTTTTAATTTCGGTAAAACTTTTAGCAAAATAAAAAATTTCTGAGATGCAGCGCTTTTTCTGAAAAATTCATCTGCCGATTGAATTACGGCGAGAGAAGATATTTTTCTAAAAAAGTGGTTTGTGATGTGATGTGAGGTGACCAGCGTAATGATGATTTTTCTAAAATATCTAGATTTTTATTTAGATATTAGTTTTTTTTATTATATATATATATATATTTATATTTTTGGGGAGTTAGTTATGAATATATATATATATATATATATATATATATATTATTAAGTTAATATATATATATGTTAAGTTAAGGCAAGGAGGTTGTGAAACAAGTTTTGTTTTTTTTTTCAAACACAACCTCACTTCTCACCTAGATCTAAGCTGCATCTCGCGAAGTGATAGAAGGGAAAGTTTCTCCATGCCACGCTACCATGCTAGTGAACAAACTTTGGAAGCGACGTCGCAAACGAAGTTTTCACCGAAATTAACCGCGGTGCCGTAATCGGTTGTTAGAGCTACCATTGAGGTAAAGGCTCCTTCCAAACTTTTAGTTTGCATTTAGGACCTTATGTGTGAATTTGTGGAAAATAAATTTGACGTGTTTGAGGTGTAGATTTGTGGAAAATGAATTTAATGTGTTTATGGGTGAAAATTTGGAGATTTAAATTAGTGATTTATGGGTGAAAATTTGGAGATTTAAATTGGTGATTTATGGTAGTGGGAATGAAATGAGGCGGTACCTAATCCCTAGGTACCGGGCTCAACTTCCATGGAAGACAAAAACTTGCTATTTCCAACGGTGGTTAGGGGGGACGAGAAGATCGTGATTAACATCGCCGATAACGATAAGGGTCGGGATGTTACAAATAAGGCGCCTTTTTTTGTAACACCCCGACCATTACCGTTACCAGCGATGCTACCTCACGACCTTCTCGTCCCCCATATCCACCCGGCGGAAATAACGAGTTTTTGCCTTCCGTGGGATTTGAGTCCGGTACCTGGGGGATAAGTACCGCCCCCACACAGTCCCACTACCAATTGAGCTACAATAGCTCAATTGGTAGTGGGACTGTGTGGAGGAGGTACTTATCCCACTGTTGGAAATAGCAAGTTTTTGCCTTCCATGGGATTCGAGCCCGATACCTAGAGGATAAGTACAACCTCATTCCATTCCCACTACCAATTGAGCTAGCTCAATTGGTAGTGGGAATGTGAGGAGACAGTACTTATCCCCCATGTACCGGGCTCAAATCCCACGGTAATGGTTGGGGTGTTAGAGTGCCGTAATCGGTTATTAGAGCTATCGTTGAGGTAAGGGCTCCTTCCAAACTTTTAGTTTGCATTTAGGACCTTATGTGTGAATTTGTGGAAAATAAATTTGATGTGTTTGAGGTGTAGATTTGTGGAAAATGAATTTAATGTGTTTATGGGTGAAAATTTGGAGATTTAAATTGGTGACTTATGGGTGAAAATTTGGAGATTTAAATTTGTGATTTACGATTGAAAATTTGGAGATTTAAGTTAGTGATTTATGGGTGAAAATTTGGAGATTTAAATTGGTGATTTATGGTTGAAAATTTGGAGATTTAAATTGGTGATTTATGGTTGAAAATTTGGAGATTTAAATTGGTGATTTATGGTTGAAAATTTGGAGATTTAATTTGGTGGTTTATGTTTGGAAATGTGGAGTTTTGAATTAATGTGATTAATGTGGTTGATTTTGTTAGTAATGGTTAACAAAAAAAGGAAATGATTTTGACGTGTTTGAGTTACGTAATGAGCTATTTTCAAATAAATGAGTTTGAACTAAAGTTGTAATTTTAAAAAGAAAAAGTTTAGAGTATTTTATTAACTCAAAATTTCGGTGCTTTAATAGTCGAGTGTGCGTATGTGTGATTTGGACAATATTTGTTTTAACTAAATAATGTAGATTATTTGGTTTTAATAGATTGGTGTGTGAAAAAGATATAATTTTGGGAATTTTGTTGTGGTTGGATAAATTTTAGTTGTGAACAAATTGTTATAAATATTTATGTTTATGTAGTTAACTCCTTGAGTCTCGAAAAGGAATCGAGACCGTTGGCACCGAGTTAGCGATGATGAGAACTCTGATATATTTTGGGAATGTTGTTGTGGTGATTCATGTTTGGTGTGATTGATGTGTTCATAATTAATAATATGAATTTTTGAGATGTATTTTATGTGTAGATTGGTGGAAAATGAATTTAATGTGTTTATGGGTGAAATTGTGGAAGTTGAATTTAATGTGTTTGAGGTGTGGGTTGTGGTGATTCAAGTTTGGTGTGGTTTATGTGTTCATAATTAATATTATGAATTTTTGAGATGTGATTTATGTGTGGATTATGGTTGAAAATTTTGGAGATTAAATTTGGTGATTTATGGTTGAAAATTTTGGAGATTAAATTTGGTGATTTATGGTTGAAAATTTTGGAGATTAAATTTGGTGATATATGGTTGAAATTTTTGGTGATTAAATTTGGTGATTTATGGTAGAAAATTGTGGAGTTTTGAATTTGGTGATTTATGGTTGAAAATTTTGGAGATTAAATTTGGTGGTTTATGTTTGAAAATGTGGAGTTTTGAATACGGGTGATTCATGATTAAATTTGGTGTGAAATTTTGGAATTCGAATTGATTGAATTTGTTGTGTTTGAGATGTGGTTGTGTGGTGAAGGTGCGATTGATGTATCCATAATTGATGGCATATGTGTTATGAATTTTATGGATGAATATATGTTTGAGTATGCTCTGTGAAAAGATTGAAAAATCATTAGTGTTAAATGAGTATTAAAAAGGGGGAATCTTTTAATAGCTGCATTTACTTAATGGTTGTGGTGAAAAGAGTCAGAGTATGCTCATGCATTTCATATACATGGTGACCGCGATGGGCCATGGTGATAGTGGTGAGCAGATGGGCCACGAGATGATGCCATGTCAATTGTTGGTTCATCTTATCCTTGCGAGGATTATCGCATCGTGCTGATCTGTGAGATATTGCACTCTAGAATGTGCTGATTTGTGAGCGATTGCATTCTAGAAAACAGTGTAAGGACTGTGAGAGGCGACACTTTAGTAAATCGTGCTAGTCAGTGAGTGACAGCACCTTGATAACTAGTACTGGCCTGTGAGAGACCGTATAATTATGATTTACGCCCATTCGAGGAGGGTTTTGGTGTGGAATTCCAGAATCATGTGCATTTGCAAATACGCATTGCATTAGGGTGCTTGGCACGCAAGTCATGTTTGATATACTGTGATAGTGGTATATACATACTCAATTGTTGTTTGTGATTGTGCCGTAATTGATGTTTGTGATTGATTGACTTGGTGTTGAAAGTGTTAGAATGATTTTGAAAATGTTTTCAAAACTGAAAATCTGTCATTTTCACAGTTGTTTTCGAATACGACAGTACAGTTTTGTTAAAAACTTTATTTTTCAACTTGTGTATGCATTGTTGGCATATGAAAACCCTTTCAAGGTGTATGTTAAGTTGAAAGGTTATTTTGTGCATTTAAAACTTAAATGTTATGTGTTGTTTGTTAATTTCGGATTGGTGACCCTTTACAATTATTGTGGAAATCTGGGCTTTGCCCTCAGATAAGGATCAGGACCGTCCTTCCGGTTAGTACCCCGGAGATGGGATGGTAGTGGTTATACCTGACCGAGGCTGTGTCAGAAGGTTTTGTTGGGCGTGTGGAGTTTACCCGGGTTGTATAGCTTTTTGTGGTATGATCAGATTAGGTGGTTGTATAGGGGCAGGGTGTCTTCCTCTTGTGGTTGTATTTATTTTATTTTGGAAGACTGTATCCCTATATTTTAACTATCTATTGACTTTTATTTTGGTGGGTCCATGTGTCACTTTTTGATGTGACGTTGGGGAAGTAGAGATTCTTGGGGTGGTGCATTTGTGCAGGTGAGTGTCGAGAATACCCCAGAGGTATGAGCTATGTTTGATAGGTCTCATAGCCCCGGTGTATTTTTCTGTTGAAAATACTTTGGACTTTTAATTCCGAAAACTATTTCCCCTGCTTACAATTATTGTTGACTTTTGTCGTTGTGATACGACTTAAATGTTTTATCCAAAAGTATTTTCTTGATTTTATGAACTTGAATCTATTTTCAAAACAAAAAAAACGGGTTGTTACACAAAATGACCTAAATGTTAATCCAATGACACAAATGCACTTATGAGATGCACAAGATAGGTTAAACAACCAAAATGGATTATAATAAGCCTAGAGAGGACGAAAATAACCTAAATATTAATCCAATGACAGAAAGCACTTATTATATGCACAATACAGGTCAAACAACCAAAAGAGATTAGAATAAGCCTAGGGAGGACGAAAATGACCTAAAAATTAATCCAATGACACAAATGCTCTTATTGGATGCACAAGATTGGTTAAAAACCCTAAATGGATTAGAATAAGTCGAAGAATGACGAAAATCACTTAAATGTTGATCCAATGACACAAACGCAATTATTGAATGCTCAAGATTGCTTAAAAACCTTAAATGGATTAGAATACTCCGATGGATGACAAAAATGACCTAAATATTAATCCAATGAAACAAACGCACTTATTAGATGCATAAGATTGGTTAAAAAAAACCCAAAATGGATTAGAATAAGCTTTGGGAGGACGAAAATGACGTAAATGTTAATCCACTACCACAAAGGCACTTATTGGATGCACAAGATTGGTTAAACAACCAAAATGGATTAGAATAAGCCTACGGAGGACGAAAACCACCTAAATGTTAATCCAATGACACAAACACACTTATTATATGCACAAGATAGGTTAAAAAACCAAAATGGATTAGATTAAGCCTAGAGAGGACGAAAACGACCTAAATGTAAATCCAATGACACAAACGCATTTATTGAATGCACAAGATTGGTTAAACAACCAAAGGGTAGAATAAGCATATGAAGGACGAAAATGACCTAAATGTTAATCCAATGACACAAAGACACTTATTGAATGCACAAGATTGGTTAGAAACATAAATGGATTAGAATAATCCAATGGATGACAAAACTGACCTTATTGTTAATCCAATGACACAATACACTTATTAGATGCATAGGACGACGAAATGACCTAAATGTTAAACAACCAAAAGGGATTAGAATAAGCATAGGGAGGACGAAATGAACTAAATGTTAATCCGATGACACAAACGCACTTATTATATGCACAAGATACATTAAACAACCAAAATGAATTAGAATAAGCCAAAGGATGACGAAAAATGACCTAGATGTTATTCCAATGACACAAACACACTTATTGGATGCACAAGATTGATTTAAAACCCTAAATGGATTAGAATAAGTCGAAGGATGACAAAAATGACTTAAATGTTAATCCAATGACACAAACGCACTTATTGAATGCACAAGTTTGGTTAAAAACCTTAAATGGATTAGAATAATCCGATACATGGGGAAAATTACCTAAATGTTAATCCAATGACACAAACACACTTATTAGATGCAAAAGATTTATTAAAAACTGAAATAGGATTAAAATAAGCATTGGGAGGACGAAAATGAAGTAAATGTTAATCCAATGACACAAACGTATGTATTGGACGCACAAGATTGGTTATACAACCAAAATGACCTATATGTTAATCAACCGACACAAATGCACTTACTATATGCATAAGATAGGTTAAACAGCCAAAATGGATTAGTATAAGCTGTAGTATGACGAAATGACCTAAATGTTAATCAAATGACACAAACGAACTTATTGGATGCACAAGATTTGTTTCAAAATCAAAATGGATTAGAATAAGCCTATGGAGGACAAAAATGACCTAAATTTTAATCCAATGACACAAATGCACTTATGAGATGCACAAGATAAGTTAAACAACAAAAATGGATTAGAGTAAGCCTAGGGAGGAAGAAAATGACCTTAATGTTAATACAATGACACAAACGCACTTATTGGATGCATAAGATTAGTTAAGCAACCAAATTTGATTAGAATAAGCCTACGGAGAAACAAAACGACCTAAATGGTAATCCAATGACACAAACGCACTTATTATATGCCCAAGATAGGTTAAAAAACCAAAATGGATTAGATTAAGCCTAGGGAGGATGAAAACGATTTAAATGTTAATCCAATGACACAAACGCATTTATTGGATGCACAAGATTAGTTAAACAACCAAAAGGGATTAGAATAAGTATAGGGAGGACGAAAATGACCTAAATGTTAATCCAATGACACAAACGCACCTATTATATGCACAAGATAGGTTAAACAACCAAAATGAATTAGAATAAGCTAAAGGATGACGAAAATGACCTAGATGTTAATCCAATGACACAAACGTATTTATTGAACGCACAACACTGGTTAAACAACCACAATTTATTAGAATAAGCCTATGGAGGAGGAAAATGACCTAAATGTTAATCCAATGACACAAACGCACATATTGGATGCACAAGATTGGTTAAACCACAAAAACGGATAAGAATAAGTCTACGGAGGACGAAAACGACCTAAATGTTAATCCAATGACACAAATGCACTTAATATATGCACAAGATATGTAAAAAAACCAATATAGATTAGATTAAGCCTAGGGAGGACGAAAACGACCTAAATGTTAATCCAATGACACAAATGCACTTATTATATGCACAAGATATGTAAAAAAACCAATATAGATTAGATTAAGCCAAGGGAGGACAAAAACGACCTAAATGTTAATCCAATGAAACAAACGCATTTATCGGATGCACAAGATTGGTTAGACAACCAAAATGGATTAGAATAAGCCTATGGAGGACGAAAACCACCTAAATGTTAATCCAATGACACAAACGCACTTATTATATGCACAAGATAGGTTAAAAAACCAAAATGGATTAGATTAAGCCTAGAGAGGACGAAAACAACCTAAATGTAAATACAATGACACAAACGCATTTATTGAATGCACAAAATTGGTTAAACAACCAAAGGGTAGAATAAGCATATGAAGGACGAAAATGACCTAAATGTTAATCCAATGACACAAAGATACTTGTTGAATGCACAAGATTGGTTAGAAACATAAATGGATTAGAATAATCCAATGGATGACAAAACTGACCTTAATGTTAATTCAATTACACAATACACTTATTAGATGCATAGGGAGGACGAAAAGACCTAAATGTTAAACAACCAAAAGGGATTAGAATAAGCATAGGGAGGATGAAATGACCTAAATGTTAATCCAATGACACAAACACACTTATAATATGCACAAGATACATTAAACAACCAAAATGAATTAGAATAAGCCAAAGGATGACGAAAAATGACCTAGATGTTAATCCAATGACACAAACACACTTATTGGATGCACAAGATTGATTTAAAACCCTAAATGGATTAGTATAAGCCAAATGATTATGAAATGACCTAAATGTTAATCCAATGACACAAATGCACTTATTGGATGCACAAGATTGGTTACAAACCCTAAATGGATTAGAATAAGTCGAAGGATGACAAAAATGACCTAAATCTTAATCGAATGTAACAAACACACTTACTGGAAGCACAAGATTGGTTAAAAACCCTAAATGGATTAGAATAAGTCGAAGGATGACAAAAACGACTTAAAAGTTAATCCAATGACACAAACGCACTTACGGAATGCACAAGTTTGGTTAAAAACCTTAAATGGATTAGAATAATTCGATACATGGGGAAAATGACCTAAATGTTAATCCAATGACACAAACGCACTTATTAGATGCAAAAGATTGGATAAAAACCGAAAATGGATTAAAATAAGCCTTGGGAGGACGAAAATGAAGTAAATGTTAATCCAATGACACAAACGTATGTATTGGACGCACAAGATTGGTTAAACAACCAAAGTGGAATAAAATAAGCCTCTGGCGGAGGAAAATGACCTAAATGTTAATCCACCAATACAAACGCACTTACTATATGCATAAGATAGGTTAAACAGCCAAAATGGATTAGTATAAGCCGTAGTATGACACAATGACCTAAATGTTAATCAAATGACACAAACGAACTTATTGGATGCACAAGATTTATGAGATGCACAAAAATGACCTAAATGTTAATCCAATGACACAAATGCACTTATGAGATGCACAAGATAGGTTAAACAACAAAAATGGATTAGAATAAGCCTAGGCAGGAAAAAAATGACATTAATGTTAATACAATGACACAAATGCACTTATTGTATGCAAAAGATTGGTTAAGCAACCAAAGTTGATTAGAACAAGCCTACTGAGAAAGAAAACGACCTAAATGGTAATCCAATGACACAAACGCACTTATTATATGCCCAAGATAGGTTAAAAAACCAAAATGGATTAGATTAAGCATATGAAGGATGAGAACGACCTAAATGTTAATCCAATGACCCAAACGCATTTAATTGATGCACAAGATTGGTTAAACAACCAAAAGGGATTAGAATAAGCATAGGGACGACGAAAATGACCTAAATGTTAGTCCAATGACACAAATGCACCTATTATATGCACAAGATAGGTTAAACAACCAAAATGAATTAGAATAAGCCAAAGGATGACGAAAATGACCTAGATGTTAATCCAATGACACAAACGTATTTATTGGACGCACAAGATTGGTTAAACAACCACAATGGATTAGAATAAGCCTATGGAGGAGGAAAATGACCTAAATGTTAATCCACTGACACAAACGCACTTACTATATGCATAAGATAGGTTAAACAACCAAAATGGATTAGTATAAGCCTTGGGAGGACAAAAATGACCTAGATGTTTATCCAATGACACAAATGCACTTATGAGATGCACAAGATATGTTAAACAACCAAAATGGATTAGAATAAGCCTATGGAGGAAATAAATGACCTAAATGTTAATCCAATGACACAAACGCACATATTGAATGCACAAGATTGGTTAAACCACAAAAATGGATTAGAATAAGCGTACGGAGGACGAAAATGACCTACATGTTAATCCAATGACACAAACACACTTATTATATGCACAAGATATGTTAAAAAACCAATATGGATTAGAATAAGCCTAGGGAGGACGAAAACGACCTAAATGTTAATCCACTGACACAAACGCATTTATTGGATGCACAAGATTGGTTAAACAACCAAAATGGATTATAATAAGCCTACGGAGGACAAAAACCACCTAAATGTTAATCCAATGACATAAACGCACTTATTATATGCACAAGATAGGTTAAAAAACCAAAATGGATTAGATTAAGCCTAGAGAGGACGAAAACGACATAAATGTAAATCCAATGACACAAACGCATTTATTGAATGCACAAGATTGGTTAAACAACCAAAGTGTAGAATAACCATATGAAGGACGAAAATGACCTAAATGTTAATCCAATGACACAAACGCACTTATTGAATGCACAAGATTTGTTAGAAACTTAAATGGATTAGAATAATCCAATGGATGACAAAATTGACCTTAATGTTAATCCAATGACACAATACACTTATTAGATGCATAGGGAGGACGAAATGACCTAAATGATAAACAACCAAAAGGGATTAGAATAAGCATAGGGAGGATGAAATGACCTAAATGTTAATCCAATGACACAAACGCACTTATAATATGCCCAAGATACATTAAACAACCAAAATGAATTAGAATAAGCAAAAGGATGACGAAAAATGACCTAGATGTTAATCCAATGACACAAACACACTTATTGGATGCACAAGATTGATTTAAAATCCTAAATGGATTAGTATAAGCCAAATGATTATGAAATGACCTAAATGTTAATCCAATGACACAAACGCACTTATTGGATGCACAAGATTGGTTACAAACCCTAAATGGATTAGAATATGTCGAAGGATGACGAAAATGATCTAAATCTTAATCGAATGTAACAAACACACTTACTGGAAGCACTTATTATATGCCCAAGATAGGTTAAAAAACCAAAATGGATTAGATTAAGCCTAGGGAGGATGAAAACGACCTAAATGTTAATCCAATGACACAAACGCATTTACTGGATGCACAAGATTGGTAAAAAAACAAAATGGAGACGCTACTTGGGAATTGGAGGAGAAGATGAGAGAGCTTTACCCAGACCTTCTAGATACCTCTTAGTTTCGAGGACGAAACTATTTTAAGGGGGTAAGTATTGTAACATCCTTTATTTTAATTAATTAATTTAAAACCCTTAGTTTTGTTTATTCTGTTTTTATTAATTCAGTGTGATGATAGTAAGATAATTATTTATTGGATGTTCAATTATTTGATGAAGTATTTTTATATTAATTATTTAATTATTGGGATTTTTATTATTAACTAAAAATTTCTGTCTTAGAGTGAACAATGACCAAGTCAATTTTGACTAAGTCAAAATTGAATCACCCATACTACTTCCTTTGATAAGTATATTTTAATTTAATAGTATTTAGTTTATAGGACCGTGCACTTTCCCTTGTGTCCATTCAAATGTGTAACTAGCAACAATAAATACATGAATGTCAATTAATTCTTAACGGTTGGTCATTGAATGGTATTATTTCAATTGAATTCCTTATTCATGAGTGCAATTAAACTCAAGGAAGAGAATTATTCCTTCTCTCGGATCAGCCCCACGTCTCCTTTATTAGTCACATACACCTCTCATTCGTAGGACACGATAAAACTTGCGGTAGAGAAAAAGAAGTCATAATCACCCACACTCCATTACCAACGTTTCATTATCTCAAATATTTTCTAAGCCACTCAAACAACCACCCTCACATTCCCTCGTATTCCGATCAAAGTTCTAAACTTTCATTCCTTCATCTTGGTGAGATTTTCGAGGGCTATATAGTGTCGCCTGGAAGGAAAGCACTCAAGGTAAGGGCTTTTCTCCATGCAAGGTTAGGCCGAATATTAAATTAATAATTTGTAAGATATTTATATGATGTCTTGATGTGTTAAAAGAAAAATGTTGATTATATGTTTGCCTTAGATAATTTAATTATAATATTTTGTTTTATGATAATATGGTTACCTCGATAAAATTAATTATAAAATTTTGATTTTTATTATTATAACATGAGTAATATGCTTGTTGTCATATATTTGATGTAAAGTTACAATTTTTCTGTTGTCTAGGTATATTTAATTATAAAGTTATGATTTTTATTATGATCTCATGAGTAATATGTTTGTTCGGATGTTTTAATTTAAAATTTCGATTTTTGTGCTATTTTATTTCAAAGTTTTGATTTTTGTGAATACTATATGAGTCTTGAGAGAATTGATGAAAAAATTCAAATTTTTAATTGTGATAACATGATTAAGTTGATTTTTGTAACTGGTTATTTGTGTTTTAAATATTATTATTTTTGTGGTTGCCTAAGTGGCTGATGATTTATGGTTTGAATAGTTCTCCCTTTGTGGTTGCCTAAGTGGCTGGTTATTCGTGTTGTGACATTTTCTTTGTGGTTGCCTAAGTGGCTAGTGATTTGTAAATTTCGAGCATCATTATCATTTCATGACATATCATATGCATCTTTGTGGACGCCTGTGTGGCTGGTTTAATTTTCCCCATTGGTATGGGTGACTTCTGTGTGGACGCCTGTGTGGCTGGTTATATCCGGATCATATATGTTTAGGAGCATGCACAACTTGCAATTCATTTTATTGTTATTTTCGTTTTGATCTAATTATTTGCTCTAAGGTGAGTTGCTACTCATTTATTTAGATGTCTTTTATGACTTTTGATACATCCCTGTGAATGATAAAAAAAAAAGATCAATTTCTCTAAATCTTTTATTACAAAAAGATTTTATATTTGTATTTTATGATTATTAAATTATTATTTGGTTTAATTTTTGTCGTGGGATGAACTGACCCCTTACACCAACATTTAGGTACTAAGGATCTCGAAGAGTTGCTTAAATGACGTTTGCTTGGCGCACGTGCGTGGGAAAAAGGGGTACTTTAATTAAAAATAATAATATTTGTAGTGATAAACCCGATGTGGTACATTTTTAAAGTTTATTTATTTTTCATCGTCAATTTTAAATAGAAATGCGGAGGTGAGGTCCTTCCGCTAGGAAAAATCTAAATCAGTTGTTTTTATTTCACTTAAGGAGAATTTATTCTATTTTAGGACATAAGTGAACATTTTCTACAATTAACAAATTATTTTTATAAGAATAATAACATTCAGTAAAATTGCGTTGTGCTATTTCAAAGAAAAATGAAATCAATTTATTTACTAGTGAAATTTTATTGATCACATGATCAATTACTTTCTGTAAAAAAAAATTATGTCATTTTTGAGAGAAAATAAATATTTTCAAGTAATGTCTTGGATCAAAATCTGGGGCGTTACATTGTGGTATCAAAGCCCTAATTCTCGGACTTTGGTGGGGTGGGACGCGTTGTGTATGTCGCATGTTTTCTGATGTTGCTTGTGTTAATTGTCTGATTTTCTAATTAATTGGGTTTTACTAATTATTTAAATTTCTATTAAGTATCCTTAATTATGTAACCTCCTTAATATTGAATTTTACTAATTACTCAAATTTTATTTCGTATCATTAATTGTGTAACCCCTTGAATTTGAAAATTTTACTAATCACTTAAATTTCTATTATGTATTATTAATTGTATGACCTCTTAAATTTCTATTATGTGTTATTAATTGTGTAACCCCTTGAATTTGAAAATTTTACAAATCACTTAAATCCTTTTATGTGCTATTAATTGTTTAAATCCTTTTATGTGCTATTAATTGTGCAACCTCTTAAATTCTATTATGTGTGATTAATTGTGTAATTGTTGTAGGTAAATATATGCCTTAAATACTTCATTATTCTATTGTGTATTTAATTGTTTTCAAATATGAAAATCTTTATGTCTACTTGCATGGCTTTATTGGCATTGTCTTTTATATTTTTAATAAAATTTCTATTTAAGTTGTTACACTTTATTATTTTTTATGAATTTTCTACTTGTTCGTCTATGGTTGTTTTTGTTAATTTTAAAGTCTCTACTTCTTGTTCATACTAAGTGTTGATTCTCTAGCTATTTTATGTCATTAATGACTTAAATTCCAGTTATGTGAATTTAATTGCCTAACTCCTCCGTATAATTGTGATGAAAAATATGTCTTAAATTCTTGATCCTATGATTAGAAATAATTTTTAATTTAATTCATGCAGTAATTATTTATGATTGTATGATATTGCGAATTATAAGTTTATTACCCACAATTTAAATTATTTCAATCTAAATCACAAAGTAATTATAGAGCTTTCATCATGTGATCTAAATATATGTAACTAAGAAATGTTCTAAATCCTAAATTATGTATAATTGTATGATCCCCAAGATAGAAGGGAAGGATAATACATAAAAAGTTGTATTGGAGGGATTCTGGCTAAGGAAAGACTTGGTTATTAAGTGGTCCATTGACCCACCTCTCTTTCCTGGGAACCCCTCCAAAACACGACTTGCTGTATAACCCGAACTTACTATATAGTGTTCAATAAAAGACTTCCTTACTACCCTAGAGTTAAAATTCTGTCGTAATATTTCCCTAATTAGGAAGCGTTATGGCTCGTCGCACAAACCGATCGATTCCCCAAGGAGGAAATGACATGACTGAAGTGATCCAAGCCATGAATGCAATGGCCGCTGCAATGGCCCAACAAGCCGCGACCCAGACTCAGCGAGATGAGCAGAGGGATGAAGCAGCTAGGGCAACAAGAGAATTGAGCGAATTTCATTGCCAAGATCCGCCTAAATTCAAAGGGGATCATGACCCCGACAAGGCCGATCTTTGGCTGCAGGAGATTGAGAAGATCTTTGAGATCCTACACTGCCCTGACAATGCGAAAGTGGAGTATGCGACCTATTTAATGATTGGTGAAGCTGAATACTGGTGGCGAGGTGCGAAGAGAATGATGGAGACAAATCATGAAGAGCTGACCTGGGAGGCTTTCAGGAATAAGTTCCTAGATAAATACTTCCCGAAGAGTGCTAGGGCCGAGAAGGAGGCCCAATTTCTGAAGTTGTATCAAGGGAATCTCACAGTAGCGGAATATGCGGCAAAGTTCGAGTCCCTAGGAAAGCATTTCCGCTACTTCCTAAATCAGATAGATGAAGAATACATGTGTGAGAGGTTCGAAAGCGGGCTTAGGTATGAGATTAAGGAGTCAGTGGGACCCTTGGAGATACGCCAATACCAAGTACTAGTGGAGAAATGCAAGAAAGTGGAGCAGATGAAGCAGAGTCGTCTGAATAGGGGTGTTGTAGGTGGACCCATCAGACCTCAGGGGCATAACGACCAACAGAACAGGGGTAGGCAACATCAACAACACAAACCGTATGCCCGACCACAGGGGAATGCTAGAGATCAACCCCGACCTCAAAACGGGGAAGGTGAAGGGCCAAAGACTCCAAGGCTGAACCAGGCGTACCCTATCAGGTGTTTTCGCTGCAACAGGGAAGGACACAAGATATCTGAGTGCCCAATCAGACCTAGGGTCTGTTACATCTGTCAGAAACCAGACCATTTTGCAAACGAATGCCCTGAACGAAAGGATGATAGAGCTGTCAACCGCAACAATATCAATGACAATGTTGCCCGCCCTACTGCCAAGGGACGTGTATACCATATCAATGGAGAGGAAGCCCCATCTTCATCTGAACTTATCCAAGGTGAGTGTTTAATCGCTGGAAAATCACTTAAAGTAATATATGATTCAGGGGCAACACACTCGTTCATTTCATTGGATTGGGTGGATTTGCCCCAACTTGTTGTTACTACCTTGCCGTTTGATTTGGTGGTTACCCTACCTTCTACCGAATCGGTGAAATGTAATACGGCTTGCTTGCAATGCCCGTTGATTGTGTTTGATATGAAATTCAACGTTGATTTGATTTGTATTCCCCTCAAGCATTTGGGAGTGATCCTTGGGATGGATTGGTTGTCACGCCATCATGTTCTATTGGATTGCGCTCGTAAGTCGGTGATATTCCCAGACCCAGGTGTTTCTCGATTCCTCGATACCAATAAATTGAACTTCTCTTTGAAAGAGGGAGTTCAAAAATGTGTTTCTCTCAACTCAGTCAGTATGAAGCTAGAGGTGGAGGTAGACGGGATTCTTGTGGTCGAAGATTTTCCAGAGGTATTTCCGCCAGATGTACCAGGATTACCCCCAGTTCGTGATATTGAATTCTCAGTTGATGTGACTCCGGGTACATGACCTATTTCTATTGCCCCATATAGAATGTCTCCATCGAAATTGTCAGAGTTGAAAAATCAGTTGGAGGACCTTTTGTCTAAACAGTTCATACGACCGAGTGTCTCACCTTGGGGAGCGCTGGTGCTCCTAGTGAAAAAGAAGGACGGAAGGTCTAGACTTTGTGTCGATTATCGCCAACTTAACAAAGTCACCATCAAAAACAGGTATCCCTTGCCACGCATTGATGACTTGATGGACCAACTCAAAGGAGCAACCATATTTTCAAAGATTGATCTGAAGTCGGGGTACCATCAGATTTGGGTGAAGGAAGAAGACATTCCTAAAACAGCATTCAGAACTCGCTATGGACACTTCGAGTATTTGGTGATGCCTTTTGGTGTCACCAACGCACCAGCTATTTTCATGGATTACATGAATCGTATATTTCACGCCTTCTTAGACAAATTTGTGGTGGTCTTCATTGATGACATATTTATCTATTCTAAGAGTCGAGAGGGATAAGCGATTGTATGCTAATTTGGGGAAGTGTGAATTCTGGTTGGAGGAGGTGAAATTCTTGGGACATGTCATCTCAAAGGAAGGTATCGCTGTCGACCCAACTAAAGTAGAAGCTGTGGTGGCATGGAAACAACCATAGACCGTCACGGAGATTAGAAGTTTTCTGGGCTTGGCTGGATACTATAGAAGATTCATTGAGGGTTTTGCTAAGATTGCAGCGCCGTTGACACAACTCACAAAGAAGAATCATATATATGCATGGACAAAGGAATGTGAGAGGAGTTTTCAGCTGATGAAAGAGAAACTAACTACATCACCGGTGTTGGTGTTGCCACAGCCAGAAGAACCATATGAAGTTTATTGTGATGCTTCTTTACAAGGATTGGGTTGTGTACTTATGCAGAACAAACAAGTGGTAGCATATGCTTCAAGGCAGTTGAAGGTGCATGAGAAGCATTATCCCACGCATGACATGGAATTGGCTGCAATAGTTTTTGCACTAAAGATTTGGAGACACTATCTGTATGGGTGCAATTTTGATGTATACAGCGACCATAAAAGTTTGAAATACTTGTTCGACCAGAAGGAGCTTAATATCCGGCAACGGAGATGGATGGAGTTCATCAAGGATTATGAGCTCACGTTGCATTACCACCCAGGAAAAGCAAATGTGGTGGCTGATGCCTTGAGTAGAAAGCGAGCCCATTTGTCATCCATAACATTGAAAGGATTAGAGTTGTTAGAGAATTTTCGTGACTTGGATCTTAATTTGGATTCCTTGTCGGGAAAAGTACAATGTGGAACGATCATCGTAGATAATGAATTGATGAATGAGATAAAAACCCTTCAAGCAACCGATGAGGCTATTCAGGGGAGACGAAAATTGGTTGAGACTGGCAAGGCCCCCGAATTTGAAATGGATCCAGATAACATTTTGTGGTGTAATAAACGTATTTGTGTGCCCGATAATGCTGAGTTGAGAAAGACTATTTTAGATGAGGCCTACAAGAGCAAACTGAGTATTCACCCTGGTACTACGAAGATGTATAAAGACCTGAGGCAGAGATTTTGGTGGCCAAGAATGAAGAAACAAGTGGCGGAATATGTGGCGTCTTGCCTGACTTGCCAGAAGGCTAAGGTTGAACACCAAAAACCTGTTGGATTGCTGCAGTCATTAGATGTACCGGTGTGGAAATGGGATAGCATATCTATGGACTTTGTGGTAGCATTACCTAAGACTCCGAAGAAATTTGACTCCATTTGGGTGATTATTGACAGGCTCACAAAATCCGCCCATTTCATCCCTGTAAGGACTACTTAAATGTATCTAAGCTTGCAGAGATCTACGTTGCTGAGATTGTTAGATTACACGGGATACCATCCAGCATTGTGTCTGATAGAGATCCAAAGTTCACTTCTCGTTTATGGGAAGCATTGCATGAGGCATTGGGTACTAGATTAAGATTGAGTTCTGCCTACCACCCTCAAACCGATGGTCAAACTGAAAGGACTATTCAGACATTAGAGGATTTGCTAAGAGCTTGTGCATTAGATAACCGAGGGAGTTGGGATGATCTATTGCCTCTTGTTGAGTTTACCTATAACAATAGCTATCATGCAAGCATCGGGATGGCACCGTACGAGGCTTTGTATGGGCGCAAGTGTCAAACTCCCTTGTGTTGGTATCAGGATGGTGAAAACTTGATCGTAGGACCTGAGTTGGTGCAACAGACTACAGAAAAGGTGCGTTAGATCCAAGAGCGGATGAGAACAGCACAGAGCAGGCAGAAGAGTTATGCTGATCGACATAGGAGACCTCTGGAGTTTCAGGAGGATGAACATGTATTCTTGAGAGTGACACCTACCACTGGAGTTGGTAGGGCATTGAAGGCAAAGAAGCTTACTCCGAAGTTTATTGGACCATACCAAATTCTCCGACGTGTGGGTCCAGTGGCCTATCAGATTGCTTTACCACCGAATTTGGCCAATTTACATGACGCGTTCCATGTGTCGCAACTAAGGAAGTACATGGCAGATCCATCCCATATTATCATACCCAATGATATTCAACTGAAGGAGAATCTTTCCTTCGAGGTCCCGCCGATAAGCATCTCAGATAGAACTACAAAGCATTTGAGGGGAAAAGAAATTCCCTTGGTTAAGGTGATTTGGAACCATACGAATGGAGACGCTACTTGGGAATTGGAGGAGAAGATGAGAGAGCTTTACCCAGACCTTCTAGATACCTCTTAGTTTCGAGGACGAAACTATTTTAAGGGGGTAAGTATTGTAACATCCTTTATTTTAATTAATTAATTTAAAACCTTTAGTTTTGTTTATTCTGTTTTTATTAATTCAGTGTGATGATAGTAAGATAATTATTTATTGGATGTTCAATTATTTGATGAAGTATTTTTATATTAATTATTTAATTATTGGGATTTTTATTATTAACTAAAAATTTCTGTCTTAGAGTGAACAATGACCAAGTCAATTTTGACTAAGTCAAAATTGAATCACCCATACTACTTCCTTTGATAAGTATATTTTAATTTAATAGTATTTAGTTTATAGGACCGTGCACTTTCCCTTGTGTCCATTCAAATGTGTAACTAGCAACAATAAATACATGAATGTCAATTAATTCTTAACGGTTGGTCATTGAATGGTATTATTTCAATTGAATTCCTTATTCATGAGTGCAATTAAACTCAAGGAAGAGAATTATTCCTTCTCTCGGATCAGCCCCACGTCTCCTTTATTAGTCACATACACCTCTCATTCGTAGGACACGATAAAACTTGCGGTAGAGAAAAAGAAGTCATAATCACCCACACTCCATTACCAACGTTTCATTATCTCAAATATTTTCTAAGCCACTCAAACAACCACCCTCACATTCCCTCGTATTCCGATCAAAGTTCTAAACTTTCATTCCTTCATCTTGGTGAGATTTTCGAGGGCTATATAGTGTCGCCTGGAAGGAAAGCACTCAAGGTAAGGGCTTTTCTCCATGCAAGGTTAGGCCGAATATTAAATTAATAATTTGTAAGATATTTATATGATGTCTTGATGTGTTAAAAGAAAAATGTTGATTATATGTTTGCCTTAGATAATTTAATTATAATATTTTGTTTTATGATAATATGGTTACCTCGATAAAATTAATTATAAAATTTTGATTTTTATTATTATAACATGAGTAATATGCTTGTTGTCATATATTTGATGTAAAGTTACAATTTTTCTGTTGTCTAGGTATATTTAATTATAAAGTTATGATTTTTATTATGATCTCATGAGTAATATGTTTGTTCGGATGTTTTAATTTAAAATTTCGATTTTTGTGCTATTTTATTTCAAAGTTTTGATTTTTGTGAATACTATATGAGTCTTGAGAGAATTGATGAAAAAATTCAAATTTTTAATTGTGATAACATGATTAAGTTGATTTTTGTAACTGGTTATTTGTGTTTTAAATATTATTATTTTTGTGGTTGCCTAAGTGGCTGATGATTTATGGTTTGAATAGTTCTCCCTTTGTGGTTGCCTAAGTGGCTGGTTATTCGTGTTGTGACATTTTCTTTGTGGTTGCCTAAGTGGCTAGTGATTTGTAAATTTCGAGCATCATTATCATTTCATGACATATCATATGCATCTTTGTGGACGCCTGTGTGGCTGGTTTAATTTTCCCCATTGGTATGGGTGACTTCTGTGTGGACGCCTGTGTGGCTGGTTATATCCGGATCATATATGTTTAGGAGCATGCACAACTTGCAATTCATTTTATTGTTATTTTCGTTTTGATCTAATTATTTGCTCTAAGGTGAGTTGCTACTCATTTATTTAGATGTCTTTTATGACTTTTGATACATCCCTGTGAATGATAAAAAAAAAAAGATCAGTTTCTCTAAATCTTTTATTACAAAAAGATTTTATATTTGTATTTTATGATTATTAAATTATTATTTGGTTTAATTTTTGCCGTGGGATGAACTGACCTCTTACACCAACATTTAGGTACTAAGGATCTCGAAGAGTTGCTTAAATGATGTTTGCTTGGCGCACGTGCGTGGGAAAAAGGGGTACTTTAATTAAAAATAATAATATTTGTAGTGATAAACCCGATGTGGTACATTTTTAAAGTTTATTTATTTTTCATCGTCAATTTTAAATAGAAATGCGGAGGTGAGGTCCTTCCGCTAGGAAAAATCTAAATCAGTTGTTTTTATTTCACTTAAGGAGAATTTATTCTATTTTAGGACGTAAGTGAACATTTTCTACAATTAACAAATTATTTTTATAAGAATAATAACATTCAGTAAAATTGCGTTGTGCTATTTCAAAGAAAAATGAAATCAATTTATTTACTAGTGAAATTTTATTGATCACATGATCAATTACTTTCTGTAAAAAAAAAATTATGTCATTTTTGAGAGAAAATAAATATTTTCAAGTAATGTCTTGGATCAAAATCCGGGGCGTTACAATGCGCACAAGATAGGTTAAACAACCAAAATAGATTAGAATAAGCTTAGGGGGGACGAAAATAACCTAAATGTTAAACCACTAACACAAACGCACTTATTGGATGCACAAGATTGGTTGAAAACCCTAAATCGATTAGAGTAAGTCGAAGGATGACAAAAATGACCTAAATGTTAATCCAATGGTACAAACGCACTTATTGGATGCACAAAGATGGTTAAACAATCAAAATGGATTAGAATAAGCTTAGGGAGGACAAAAATGACCTAAATGTTAATCCAATGACACAAATGCACTTATTAGATGCACAAGATAGGTTATACAACCAAAATGGATTAGAATAAGCCTTGGAAGGACGAAAATGACCTAAATGTTAATCCAATGACAGAAACGGACTTATCATATGCACAAGATAGGTTAAACAACCAAAATAGATTAGAATAAGCCTAGGGAGGACGAAAATGACCTAAATGTTAATCCAATGACACAAACGCACTTAGGGAGGTGGAGGTTGTTACTCCGCGCCGCCATGGCCATATCCTATCGATGTGGGCTCATTCGTTTTGGCACAATACTTGCTTGGCCCAATAGTTTTTCCTTTGGTGGATTAATCTATCTCTAGTGTTTGTTCATTTTTATAAATTCTTTTTTTGGTTAATTTGAAATATACTATTAAATTATAGTTTCTAGTGGACTATTAGAGAGCATATGGACATACACCACAACCAACATTTTCCCTTTTCTTTTTCTTTCTTACTCCTACATTTTACACAAACAAATTTACAGATGCATACATATATAATAAAATTAAAGAGTTTTAAATACTATGTCCTTATAATGTTGATAATATGAACGTTATTGATTGAATATGTAATTGATCGAAATTAATTTGTCAATCTGAATTAAACAAACATTGCAATAAAATCGGAAGACATAAACCCTGGATCAAGATGGCCAAATTACATACAAACACGAAGAAAAAAAATTAAATATATGTAAAAATTAGTTATTTGATTAAAAGGAGAGAAAAAAAAAAGTAAATGGATGGTTTAAAACAAAATGGCCTTAAACTACTATTCGCTAATGGATGGAAAAGAAAAGAGACGACTAAGTTATTTTTTGTTGTCATCCGACTTATGAAAATGTGTAGCTAGAAAATAGTTACCTATGAGAATAATGTGTTTTAATAAAAACAAAAACATATGTTAGTGGGTTTAAACTAAATCAATAATAAGATAAGAATACAAATTAGAAAAATTTAAATTTATCCCAAATAAAATATAATAATAATAATAATAATAATAATAATAATAATAATAATAATAATAATAATAATTATAATATTTTTATACTCAAATATCTTTTCATATTTCTCAATTAAAATATTGAACATTATATTTAAAAGAAAAATACTCAAAATTCCACATATTTTAAAAGTTTTAAGAAAAATTTTGTAAATAAAATTTTCTATGATGTTATCACCAACGTAATGACATGTATAGCAAAAATATCAAACAAGTCTTGCATAGTTACAAGATCAATGTACACACCTACAAAAAATAGTATTTTTTTAATAATAATAAAAAAATTATTTATTTTTTGTTAATGTCAAAAAAAATCGTTTCTTTTAAGTGTGTGCCTAAATACTAGTTAAAAGATCAATGTATAGTGTTCAGACACACCTACAATCTGATGCTGTTCTTCTTGGTGCTATTGGAGGGTGCTTTCCCTTCTTATCTTACATCACCAATTACACTTTTTGTTAAGTTGCTTTGTGTAATCATTTTTGTTTGATGATTAAAGGTATAAATGGGATGAAAACGAGAAGCATTTGAAGCCAGAGACAGGATTGCTTCAGCTACGTGAAGGGCTTCAAGTATTTGCAAATCTTAGACTGGCAAAGGTGTTCCCAAAGGTATTCCCTTTTAATCATTCGATAATGTGGTATTTGAAGACGACTCTTAGATAGATTATAAGAAAATAATTTGACTTTATTTTATCATTTGATATAGAAATAGCTTATGCTACAAACTTTTAAGTTTATCCAAATTGGCCTTAAGGATATGGTAACAGAGTGGTCAGAGAGGTTTTTTTATTTCCTTATCAAAGTTTTATTAGTTTTCTATCTGTATCTAGTGTGCTTTTGATTTGTATGTTCTTCTGTAGTTAGTGGATGCTTCAACTTTGAAGAGAGAGATTGCCGAGGGGTTGATCTCATGGTTGTAAGGGAACTAACTGGAGGTCTGTGGTGTTCTCATTCTGGTTTCAGTAGATTGGATTATTTAAAGAAACCACAGTGTCTCATATGATTCTAATATTTAAAATTTTGAATATTAACTCTTCATTCATTTCATTTGATTTGTTAATATTGGAAGCTAATTCACCTAACTCAGTCTTGCTGCTGCTTTGTTTGTTATTCAGGTATCAATTTGGAAAAACCTAGGGGCTTTGGTACTAATGTACATGGCGAAGAGATTGGTTTTAACACTGAGATTTACGCTGCACACGAGGTATCTTGCTATTACAAAATGGTATTGTGGGTTAAAAATTTATGATTTGGCCAAAAAGTTGTAATAGTTCGATCTCGGGTTCCCATAAGATCTTTATTCCCTTTTATGTTTTTGATATTCTTTTAATGGAGTTAACATTGTCTAGAAGGAGGGATAAGAGAATGTACTAAATGCATATTTCACTGTTTTTCTTTTGCTCTTAAGGAGCTTTTACTTGTTTTCTTGAGTGTTGTTTCTTTCTTTGTCTATAACTATTTTCTATGTTATTTCCATATGTATGATTGTCTGATTAGTGGCATTTATATACCAGGTTGATCGCATTGCTCGTGTTGCGTTTAATATAGCTCGGAAGCGTGGTGGGAAACTTTGCTCTGTTGACAAAGCCAATGTACTTGAGGTACTTATCGCTGGGTTAAGCTATGTAACTTAATCTGGAATTTTGTGAAGTTGTCGCGATTGTATTGATATGTGTACTGAAAAAAATACATAGCAGATTGCTTCCAAATGAGTCTGGCCTTGTTTGATGTACTCTGGACTAATCTACATTTTCAAACATTAGAATTGAGCTACATGCCTTAAGCGTGGAGAATAAGTGTTTATATATAAACTATTCTATAAAAAGAGATAAAATTAAATGTTTTCATATAAGCTAGAAACTGTTTTTTAACTTTTTTAAGCTATCTTGGATAGTTCATGAAAATAAGCTGAAAACAGCTTATGAACATGTCCTAAGCTGTTTTCATAAGCTCTCCCAAACAAACTCACAAGTACTTATACCAGTAGATAAACTCAAATAAGCAGATTTTAGATTTCACTTAAAAGTTTACTGAATTTTTATTGGATCAGGGACCAGGACTTTTCCAACCTATACATGGTTCTGCACCTGATATTGCCGGACAGGTTGGTTTCATCTACTTCTGTTTTTTATTTCCTTCAGGTAACGTGCTAACAACATCATTGTTATTATCGATATACAGGACAAGGCAAACCCATTTGCTACTGTTCTTAGTGCTGCTATGCTTTTGAGATATGGCCTTGGAGAAGAAAAGGCTGCTGAAAGAATAGAGAGTGCAGTTCTGGAGACACTGAACAAGGGATTTCGAACTGCTGACATATATTCTGCTGGAACCGTAAGCATTTATCTCATTATCTTGATATTAGTGTTGCAAAATTATGTTTAATGTTTACAGTTTTTACACATGGTTGCCAGCTAGACTTGCTTCGATGGCGATACTCTTCTTGAATAACCTATTCTTAAGTTTAATAATTCTATAAACAGCTCCTATAGGAGATGCTCTTAATAGTCAATAGTGAATAATGATTGTTCTCATAACAAATGCATTGATTAAGTAAGCATTGTTATATTTATGTCATTAAACTGGATGTTAAACAGCTCCTATAGGAGATGCTCTTAATAGTCAATAGTGAATAATGATTGTTCTCATAACAAATGCATTGATTAAGTAAGTATTGTTATATTTATGTCATTAAACTGGATGTTTGGATTGCGTGTTAATGCAGAAGCTGGTAGGGTGCAAACAATTAGGCGAAGAGATACTGAAGTCGGTCGAATCTCACGTTCCAGCTGCTGCAGCAGTGTGATATTTTAAGACCAATTCAGCATTGAAGTCTTGCTGAATTATCTATACTCTTTGTCTTGGAGATCAACATGAGAGTCAAAGCTGAAAAAAATATCCTTAGTCTTTGAGACATCTTGCTTTTATCTGCAGAGTTATTACTAGTTAGTTAGTTCTCCTCATACTGCACGTAATAATAAATTAATAATGGAACAATGAAAGATGGAGGTTGAAATTTTAATGGCAATTCTGAAAAACTGAGCAACAATTATGAGGCTATGACAAATCCATGGGAAGCCGAGCAGGAGTTCGAGCAGAGTCTCCGAGGCCGTAGAGGAGAAGCAGAGTGAATCTTGTTCCTTCTCAACTTCTCTCTTCAATTTCTCTTCTAGTAACCCTAGAATCGAAGAAACTCGCGGCGTCATGCAGGTCTTCCCCGAAGACACTCCTTCTTCTCTTCCGGTATACTATAACTTCTCTCTCTTCCTCATTTTCGCCATTTTCAATTCGATCTTCTTTTTCTTATATTGAATTCATATTTTTCAATTTCCAATTTGTGTGTGTTAGGTTGGAAGGAAACCGTTGGCGTGTGTTGTGGGAGTTCCTAATCACATGACTTATGCAGATTTCTGCCAATTCTGTGGTTCATTTATTCATCATATTCTTGAGATGCGTATTGTGAGGATGGATTGATTTTATTGAAGATCGTTACAGTGTTTTAATTCGATTCAATCAACAACACTCTACAGATGCTTTCCACCATTAGACAAAATATCCATGTAAATGGAATAAGAATGCAGATCCTTTTGAACACCTATTCTATCCATTTCATCCCAAAACTCCCAACACTTACTCCACCAACCCAATTTATACCAGCCACGAAGAACAATATTATAAATCTTAATATTATTACTAGTAACAACAACCCCATCAATTTTCCAAGATAAAGTTAGAGTCTTTTGTGTTCCGAAAACCAAATCTTGAGCTTCGAGAACGTGTTTATGATCGCATAGAGCGTCGATGAGATTCGAGAAAGAGGTTTCGTCTTTCAAATTGAACTCGTTTAAACGTTGGAATATTTGAACGGCGTCGTCGATGCAGTGAGCGGAGATGTAACGTTTGAACATGACACGGAAGGTGGTGTGGTTGGGGAAAGAATTAGGGTTGCTTTGCATACGGTGGATTAGATTCCAACATCGTTGGAATTCGAAGAATTTACCTAGGATGTCGAGGATTAGGTTGTAGGTTTCAGTGGAGTGTGAAAAGTTGAATTCGGTTTGTACCCAGTTGAAGAATTCGAGTGCGCGTTTCCAGTCGTTGTTGAAGGAGGTTAGGGTTTCACGAACGGTTGTGTGATCGAGAACGGGGTTTGTAATTGGAACGGAAATTGGGTTATGTGTGGAGAAATTGTTGTGATGAGAGGAATAATGGGGTTGGAAGGGTATGAAGCGAAATCGAAGGAGGCGAGTTGATGAAGATGTAAGAGAAAATGGCCAACGCATTGTTTCGTCTTCACACACTCAGCTCACTGTCTCTCTGCCTGAGGGAGGCGGAGGTTGTTACTCCGTTTTGCTGCCGCCATGGGAAGCCGAGCAGGATTTCGAGCAGAGTCTCCGAGGCCGAAGAGGAGAAGCAGAGTGAATCTTGTTCCTTCTCAACTTCTCTCTTCAATTTCTCTTCTGGTAAACCTAGAATCGAAGAAACTCGCGGCCTCATGCAGGTCTTCCCCGAAGACACTCCTTCTTCTCTTCCGGTATGCTATAACTTCTCTCTCTTCCTCATTTTCGCGATTTTCAATTCGATCTTCTTTTTCTTATATTGAATTCGTATTTTTCAAATCCAAATTGCTACACGCACCCCTCACATTCCTACCCACCCCCTTCTTTTTAAAAACAAAAACAAAATTCTCAAATTGCCCTTTTATATTTATAACAATTTTTAACTTCATTTCTCCATTCATCACCATTCTTAACATCCCATAACTCACCTATCATAAAATCACCATATCTCACCAACCCTAACTTATAATCATTCAAAACTCACATCATTCACTCATAATCTACACCTCATCAGTTTCCTCTTCACATTATGGTTAAAGTGACTTAAAAAGATATGTTTGTTGTTCTATTTTTGACTTCGAATTTTTTTTCTAAATTTGGAGATTGTACGCAATCTCAATTTACGTACGTTTACGTGAATTGAGTTCATGTAGCTATTTAATATTCAAACTCCATGAATTACACATTCTCAATTCACGTACGTTTACATGAATTAAGAATGCGTAATTAATGGAGTTTGAATATTAAACAGCTACGTGAACTCAATTCACGTACACGTACGTGAACTGGGATTGCGTACACGTACGTGAATTAAGAATGCGTAAACATACGTGAACTCCGTTCATGTAACCGTACGTGAATTAAGTTCACGTATCAGTATAGCAAAATCTTGAAATTTTGTGTGTTCCTGTCTGGATGCAAATAAATGGACCAAGGGGGAGACAACAGTGACGAAATGTATGAAGGTTTGGAACCTGATTTTGAGGATATGGATGATGGTTTGGAACGTGATTTCGATGAAATGTATGATGATTTTGATGCAATGAATGATGGTGTTGAATCTGAAATTGAATACGCTATGAACAACGAAGTGAATCTGTTATGGTTGATTTGAATGATGTGTTTAGCACCGACATGATGTTTAATACACGAGATGATTTATTGAAATGGGCTAGAAATGTTGGAAGGGAAAATAGAATTGTCGTTGTCATTTTTAGATTTGAAACTGCGGCAACACGACCAAGAACAAAGGCAAGATTAATTCTTGGTTGTGAAAGAAGCGGTAAATATAGACCTTGGAAGAATCCTAAACCTACGAGGAGTACTTGGAGTAGAAAATGTGAATGCCCATTTAGATTGAGAGGAAGACCATCAAGTGTTGGTGAGGGATAGTATCTGCATGTAATATGTGGTGTCCATAACCACAAATTGGCCAAAAAATTGACTGGTCATGCTTTCTTAGGCCGATTGTCTCAGAAAGAGAAAGTTGTATTGGCGATATGACGAAGAACATGATCAAACCAAGAAACATATTGATGACACTAAAGGATCATAATGTTAAAAGTTTGACGACAATAAAACAAGTTTACAATGCACGTCAAGCATATCGTTCATCACTTAGAGGTAATAGAACAGAAATGCAACATCTTTTGACATTGATGGAACGTGACAAATACGTCTAACGATATAGGAAGATAGAGGGTTCAGATGAGTTGAGGGACATGTTTTGGGCTCATCCAGACGCTATCACTCTTGTAAATAATTTTCACATAATATTGATTATGGATAACACATACAAGACATGTATGTATCGAATGTCATTACTTGAAATTATTGGTGTTACATCTACTGAAATGACATTTTGTGTGTGATTTGCGTATCTACAGTCTGAACATGCTGATAATTTTACGTGGGCACTACAAATGTTGAAAGAACAAATTACAGGTGGTGAAGTTGAAGTAATCGCTACTGATAGAGACCTTGCTTTGATGAACGCAGTTCAATATGTTTTTTCAAAAGCAGTCAATTTATTATGTATGTTTCATGTATGCAAAAATGTTAAAGTGAAGTGCAAGATGACTGTTTTTCCAAAAGAGAAGCAGATGCAAATAATGGAGGTATGGGAAGATCTTGTTTATAGTTATGATGAAGCTCAGTACTACATGAATTTGACTATCTTTGAAGGAATTTGTAGTAGTTCTTCTATCTTTAATGATTATGTACATGACCAGTGGTTAATTCCTCCCAAGGAAAGATTTGTTGAGGTGTGGACAAATAGATTTATGCACTTTGGGAACACCACAACACAAAGGGTTGAGTCGGCGCACTGGATTTTGAAAACAATATTACAAGACAGCATTGGTGATATATGCAGTGTTTGGGAAATCATCAATAGCATGATTATATTACAACATAGTGAGATAATAGCATCATTTGAAAAGAGTATAATTCAAAAGGTCCATCGACATAGTAACAGATTGTACGCCAATTTGCGTGGTGTTGTGTCCAAAAATGTAATAGATCACATTGCGGCAGAGTTTGATTGCGTGAAGCATGTAGGTATAGATAAGGCTGAATGTCGTTGCACTATTAGGAGAACACGTGGTTTACCTTGTGCATGTGAAATAGTCAGATATAGTATGATCCCCCGTTCCATTACATTAGACGCTATTCATGTTTGGTGGACTAAATTAACTTTTTATGATGATGGATCGGGTAAACCTTCAGAATTATTTGTGAAACATGAAATAGATGTGATAGTGAAAAAGTTTGATGAACTTGATGTACCTGGCAAAATTGCACTTAAAGGTAAATTATGAGAAATCGTGTATCCATCGACTACGTCGATGTGCCCACCTGTTGACAAGGTTAAAACAAAGGGTGCACCCAAAAAAGGCAAAAATAAGGTATCAAAAAGAGATAAATCAACCAAGCGTGATCCATCTTGGTGGGAGTATCTGGATGCAAGCGTTCGATGTAGTGGCACAAATGCATGTAGCATTGTGCATCTAATAAAGTACAGCAATCTCGATCATCAGTCAAAAAGCTCACACCTCGACCATCAGTCAGCAAAGTTGAACAACCAAGAGTTCTTCTCTTCAACGATTGGTTGCCGGTTGAAATTTATAAATTCATAGATGACATTATTGACGTCGGCGAGGATGGTAATTGTGGATATCGTGCAGTTGCAGGTTTACTTGGAATGGGTGAGAACTCTTGGGCATTCATTCATCAAGAGTGTGTTGTAGAGCTTCAAGAGTTCATGTCTCATTACGAGAGAATATATGGTGGACAAAATTTTGTTTAATAACTTATACAAAGTGTGTATGTTGAACAAGTTGCAACTATGGATAATTGGATGACACTTCCAGAAATGAGATATGTGATTGCTTCGAAATTTAACTTGGTTTTCGTCGCATTATCACTTAACCAATCGCAAACATTTTTTCCACTTAGAAGTCCACCACAAACATCTATGTCAGATCATCGTATGATAGTTGTTGCATTTGTTAAGAACTGTCATTTTGTGCAGGTATTAATTGTGGCAGTTATTTAATTTTTCCACTTAGAACTGTCATTTTAATAGGTATTAATTGTGCAGGTATTAACTGTCATATTTAATAAATTATTGATTTTAACAGGTTTACTTAAAGTCAAATTCTCCTATACCACTAGTAAGTAATTTGTGGAGAAAATATTGCACTGAAGAAACACGACAGTGGGAGTTTATTTACAATGATCTCATGCAACATTTGTTGAAGATATTTCCATGCAGTATAGATGAATATGTTGTAAACTGAATAGTAAACTGAATATGTTGTAACATTTGTAAACTGAATAGTAAACTGAACTGATTATCCAAAATATACCAATTACATATCCAAAATATACCAAAATATTACATATCCAAAATATACCATAATATTCCATAATATTACATAATATTACATATCTAAATAAATCCTAAATCTGTCTATTTCTCCTACAATATGGTACTGTGTTAGACCAATCTCTACCACCACTCCTCTGATTTCGAATTTAACTCATTACGAGTGTCATGCCATCAGGTAATATTAGTTGTCGACCAATAAGCTCTTCAGCAATTTCTATTGCTCGACGCTGCAATAAAAAATAAATTAAATAATTTAGTTAAAATAAAATATGACAAATTAAAATATGACTAGTTAAAATAATTTAGTTAAAATAAAATATGACAAATTAATATACCGTTACATCTACTGCTACATCAACGGCATTAGCTGCATGATCAGTAGCTTCTGCATCAGCTGCATGTGCGGCAGGTTCTTCATGGACTGGTTCTCTACGAATGATGTATGGATGGGAAGTTTTGCAAAACCAGTTCATGTAATCATTCGAACAGAGGACATGTCCACGTACAACTACGCCGACATCTACTACATGCACAGCCTACTGCGTAAACATAATGTCCATTTCATCTGGTGTTGTCGTCTGACTCACTATATCTAACAGTGAGTCAGGAATGGATTGGACATGACCGTATTGACGCAATACTCTGTCTGGCAGATGAGCATACATCTTCAGACCCCATTGTATCCACCCTCGAAATAAAGAAACCTCTTCAAACGATCGCTTCACTCGATGCGCCCCATATGGTGGGTCAGACGACAACATAACTAGGAGAAAGTCTACAGCAATCTCTACATAATGTAGGAAAATGCTCATAGACCCACGCCTGCACAAATATAATAACATATCATTAGTTTAGAATCATTAATAATAGATATTATTAACACAATAAGGAACCATATAGTTTACCTGTAATAGTGTCAGATACCCTGAAACAGTTCTGGTCTGATGAATGATGGCTTCTCGAAGATTATCATATAAGTAAGCAAGAGCAGTTGCAACCCATGCAAATCCCCGCAAGAATTGAGGTCTTTGAAGCAGTCAAGATAGGCAACGCTAACTGCGTAGGCACTCTTATCGCTGAACAGTGTGCAACCGACCAAAAACAAAATAAATGCCCTTGTAGCCATCTGCCAATGCTGGTCATGACAGCGCTGATGGTATACCTCAAGTAACCAACTATACCGAATTGTGGCTGTCCGTGTGACATTAAATTCAGCATAAGCAACAACATGACTAACTCCAAGAAGCTCAGCCAATATATGTGCACTGTCGTTAACACTGAAGAACGCACCGGTGATGGGGATATGCAGCAGAGAGGACACATTGTCCAAAGTAATCTCCAATTGGAAGATGAAAGCTATTAGTGTCACGATGCCACCTTTCTACGAATGCAAAAATGATCCATTTGTCGATCATTTTGTAGCTGCATTTTAGTAAAGAATACAATCATGAGCTTTTAACCAGTTGCTCAACCTCTTCATGTTCAATAATAGCTTCTTTTAATTTTTTACTGTTGCTAGACACCCTTAATTCCCCGCGATCCTAAAATTAATTAAGTGAAAAAATATAAGTTAAAACACATTACAACAACAACTATTAAAAATTTAATTTAATTTGATTGATTAAAAAAAACAAAGGTCATCCCAAAGTCGAGTCGCCACATGATCGCTGAATGTCCTAAGGACAGAACTGTCAATCGAACCACCAGGATATCAATCATCCTGTAGAGGTTCATCTATGTCATCTGGTTGAGCTTCGGGTTGGACTTCTTCCTATTGCCGTTGTAGTCGTCGTCGTTGTGCCCGTGCGGAAGTAGTTGGCCTAACACGATGACCCTCTACATTAGAAGTACCCTAGTTAATTATAGCCCGACCCTCTCTATCAATAAACTTAGTGCGCACCATATTTGCAAAATCAAAATCATAATAAAAATCAAAACAACAAATCCTACGTGAACCCATTTTCAAAAAACCAGATACATACGTGAACTCAGTTCACAAACCATGTTCATGAACTGAGTTCACATAAGGTATACGTTAACTCAGATCACGTACACCTTACGTGAACTCATTTCATGAACATGGTTTGTGAACAGAGTTCACGTTTGTTTTTGGGTTTTTGAAAATGGGTCCACGTACGTGAATTGAGTTAACGTACGTTTCTGGGTTTATGCCAGCGAAGGTTTTCATCATCGTCAAAAATGGAAACTTGATTTTAGGGTTTAGGGTTTCTGGCATTGCGTTCGTAATAATAAACACAATCAACTACAATAATGTACAAAAAAACAACAACAACAAGGATCATGCTTACTTGATTCGTTAACTGATGATTGATGATGATTGAACAATAATGTCGGCTCACTTGATGATTGATGAAGAAACTCAGAATCAAAAACACAATAGAAGATGATTGATGAAGACGTTGAAGATGATGGATGATGATTGAAGAAAATGGAGAAGATGATGAATGAAGATGATGAAGACAGAATGAAGACGAAGAAGATACAATGAAGAGGAAGAAGATGGGTTAGGTTAGGTTAATAAAGGGAAGGGCAATTTTGGAATTTTGGTTTTTAAAAAAACTTGAGGGGTGTGGGTAGTAAAATAGGGGGTGTTGGTAGCAAAAGTGTTTTCGATTTCCAATTTGTGTTAGTTAG
The DNA here is from genome assembly GCA_037974735.1 of Cicer chorassanicum. Lineage (NCBI taxonomy): Eukaryota > Viridiplantae > Streptophyta > Magnoliopsida > Fabales > Fabaceae > Cicer > Cicer chorassanicum. The sequence continues at coordinate 32,931,471 of JBBPBP010000002.1, forward strand.
GTTGGACGGAAACCGTTGGTGTGTGTTGTGGGAGTTCCTAATCACATGACTTATGCATATTTCTGCCAATTCTGTGGTTCATTTATTTATCATATTCTTGAGATGCGTATTGTGAGGATGGATTGATTTTATGGAAGATCATTACAGTGTTTTAATTCGATTCGATCAACAACACTCTACATATGCTTTCTACAATCACTACTGGGGCTGGACAAATATGAGGGACCCACTCAGTATCGCCCGTCCCACAGCAGAAAATGTGAATTGGGCGGGTTGGGCTAGGTCCAACGGGTAGTATTGGAGGGTTTAAAAGGGTAGGTGATGGCGGGTCTGATCATAGATCTTGGACTGTCAGAAACCGACTCGCCCGAATATAGTTTATAATATTTATTATTATTATTATTATTATTATTATTATTATTATTATTATTATTATTATTATTATTAATTATAGTTTTAAGTGTTGGACTGTTCTTACCAAGCCCAATTTGATTCAACCCAAAAAATAATACAACTCCAATTTCAACACTCAGATTCACAACCCCACAACCATAATTTCATTCTCTCATCACGCCCAGAGAACTCAACACTCAAGTCACACCAACAAACCATATTCTGTCAAATCTCAAAGGCGGCCAACGTCCACTCCAGGTTATCACTTACTATATCTTATTTCTCGACTATCTAATTTCTCGTTCTAAACTTTTCATTCTAGTGTTTAAAAACTGCGTTTTTTCGTCTCTATCATATATCTGTTAATCTTGTTCTAATATATCTCGTCCATGTTCTTATTTTTGTAATAGTGTTTTTTATTTCTTTTTATCATGATTAGGGTTTTGATTTAACTATTGTTTTTGCTTCTCATTTCTTTAGAGTTTGATTTTTTTTGCATGTTGTTTTCTGTATTAGGATTTTGATTTAACTTGTTTTTTGCATGATTAGGGTTGTGTTTTCAACTCCCTTTTTGTCATCGTTGTTATAAATCTCTAATTCAGTTTGATGGTTTAAGATTGTTATTAAAAAATTATATTTATTTTTCTTTATCTTCTGATTCAGTTTGATGATTAGGATTGTTCTAAACTTTTCAATCTAGTGTTTGAAAACTGCGCTTTTTCGTCTCAGTAGTTTTAAATTTGTTAATCTTGGTCTAATCTATCTTGTCCTCGTTCTTATTTTTGTATTAGGGTTTTTATTTTTATTTTTTTATCATGATTAGGATTTTAATTTAGCTATTGTTTCTACTTCTAATTTTTTTAGAGTTTGATTTTTTTTGCATATTGTTTTCTATATTAGGATTTTGATTTAACTTTTTTATTTTTGCATGATTAGGGTTTTGTTTTCAACTCTTTTTTTGTCATCGTTGTTATAAATCTCTGATTCAGTTTGATGGTTTAAGATTGTTATTAAAAAAAAATATATTTATTTTTCTTTATCTTCTGATTCAGTTTGATGATTAGGTTTGTTCTAAACTTTTCAATCTAGTGTTTGAAAACTGCGCTTTTTCGTCTCAGTCGTTTTAAATTTGTTAATCTTGGTCTAATCTATCTTGCCCTCGTTCTTATTTTTGTATTAGGGTTTTTTTTTATCATGATTAGGATTTTAATTTAGCTATTGTTTCTGCTTTTGA
>JBBPBP010000002.1:32934136-32949305 GCA_037974735.1 Cicer chorassanicum
TGTTTATATATCTTTCAAATGTATGCTATATTTTTATGCTTATAAATGAATGTTCTTTTTATGCTTAAAAGTATGCTTCTATTTTTCTAAATGTAACTAGTGCTTCTTTTTTGCTTAATGTAACTAGTGCTTTAGTTTTTCTTAATGCATGCTTCTATTTATTTGTAATGCTTCAGTTTTTCTATTGTATGCGTTTTTTTTCTTCTTATACATACTTTTAACTTGTAATGTTAATTTGGATTCTTTATTTATAACTTGTAATGTATGTTAATTTTGTTTCTTGTACATACTTTTAAATTTTTAAATGTATTATATGCATGCTTAAGTTTTTGTTGATGCATGTTTCTCCAATATATGCTTCTGTTTATTATATGTTTTTTCTTTTTCTTAATGGTTTTGTTTTTTAATATTATTCTACTATTGTTAAATGATTACAGTGTGCTACATTGTATTATAGTTACTTTCAATGGGTTGAATAAGTCTAGTGTGTGAAACACACTAGACTGTTGAATTATAGGCACTTACATAAGAATTCCACTCCCTTATAGGTTAAATTAAAGTCCCATAAATATTTATAACTCCCTTTAAATGTTCAATTACAGTCACTTAAATAATAGAATAATACAATTCTTGAATTTTAAATTACATCCACTTAAATAATAAATCAATACAATTCTTGAATGTTAAATTACATCTACTTAAAATTTTAATACATCCCCTTAAAATTTTATTACAACTCTTTAAAAGTCAATAAACTTAAAATAAATAATTCAATGTGGTTGGTATTTTGTTATTAAGGCTCCTTCATGATTTCAGTGATGAACCAACCTAGTCAAAATTTATCAATGAAGTTGGTGCAGCAGCAACAACTGAAGCTGCTGGACCTGAATTGGCTAACAATCAAACTAAAAAGAAGATAAGAGCTAATGCAAATGGTCCTAGGCAGTCCGCTAAATGTTGGGAACACTTTAACAAAATTCCTTCTAGTGAAGTTAAGTTACAATCTGCCGAATGTAAATACTGCCACAAAATATACTTGTGTGACTCTCGAACTCACGACACCTCCAACCTCAACTACCACCTTACCAAATGTGTCAAAAAACCTGTTGTTGTATCTGATGACCCCACCCAAACTATTCTTACATTTCCTATTGTAGAAGGATCTGGTTTGGTTTCAACAAGTAGTAAATTTGACCTTAAATATATGTTGAGAACATTGCAACCACAATTTACAATACCATCTAGGAGAACTATAGCTAGGGATAATTTTCAGTTGTCTTTAGAGGAAAAAGAAAGGTAGAAAGCTTTTTTTAAGTCTGATTGCAATAGGGTAGCTCTTACGACAGATTGTTGGACTTCAATCCAAAACCTTAACTACTTGACTCTTACGACACACTTTGTTGATAATGATTGGAATTATCGAAAAAGGATAATTAGTTTCACAGTAATTCCAAATCATAGGGGTGACACAATTGGTAAGAAGATTGAAGAGGTTTTAAAGGATTGGGGGATTCGGAATGTGTCAACTATAACCGTTGATAATGCATCATCCAATGACGTAGTTTTTGCTTTTTTGAAAAAAAAAAGATAAACAATATGGATGGTTTGATGGAGGATGGGGAACACTTCCACATGTGTTGTGCTACTCATATTCTGAATTTAGTTGTAATTAATGGCTTGAAAGATTTTTTTTTTTTTGACAATCTCTAGCATTAGAAATATTGTTAGATTTGTAAAATCTTCACCTCATAGGGCCGCTAAGTTTAAGGAATGTGTTCAATTAGCTAGAATATCTTGTAAAAAATTGTTATCTCTTGATGTTTCAACTCTTTGGAACTCAACCTACTTGATGCTTGAGGCTGCGGAGAAGTTTCAAGTAGCTTTTGGGAAGCTTGAGGTTGAGGAGTCAAGTTATAAGGATTTCTTTGGAAAAGTTGTCCCTTAACTAGTTCTGATTGGGATGCAGCTAGGCGTTTGCAACTTTTTTGAAGTTATTTTATGAGGAAACTAGAGTGTTTTCCTCCTCACAACATGAGAGTATACATGCAGCTTTTCACCAATTGACTGCAATCTATGGTGAGCTGCAAAATGCCTTTTTAAATTTGAACACCATTTTTGCAAGTATGGCTGGGGATATGTTAGCAAAGTATGATAAGTATTGGGGTAGTATTACAAACATTAATAAGTTGTTGTATTTTGAGGTAATTTTTGATCCACGATATAAGTTGAAATATGTTGAGTGGTGCTTTCAAGATATGTATGCAACTAAATTATAGGTGGCTACTGAATTGATCACATTAATTAAAGAAGATTTAACTAAAATGTACAATTGGTATAAAATAAAGTCCATGACAAAAAAATAATTCACCACGACCAACTCCCATGGCTGTTGACAATGCTTCCCATGATGAAACCTCTATTGCTGCTGCCCATAATTCACACATGGCTAGAGCACAAGCTTTTGAAGACCATTTGAAAGAGAAAGACTCCATTGACCAACAAAATAAGCTTGAGGGATATTATTCTAGTAAGTGTGTGAAGATGAGTGAAAAGTTTGATATTCTTGCTTGGTGGAAACATAATGCAACTCAGTACTCAATCTTATCTATTATAGCCAAAGATATTTTGGCTACACCAGTGTCTACAGTTGCTTCTGAAAGTGCTTTTAGCACTAGTGGGAGGGTCATTGAGACCTTTAGAAGCTCTCTAAAGCCAGAAATGGCTGAAGCATTAATTTGCACTCATAATTGGTTAAAACCTTCACTCACTTATTTCAAAGACTTAAATCTTAGTGAATATGTTGATGTTTCTAAAGAAATTATTAAAGGTAAAATGAATTATGTATCTATTAATTATTTAAACTTCCTAATATAGTCTAATGTTTATTATTTGTTAATTATTTCAGAATTTCAAGGAATGTCAATGAGAAATGCAACTACTACAGGTGGCTCATCATCACAACCACCAAGTCGTGGTTGAATAAAATTATTGTATGTAATATTCCTTTTTATTGTTAATAATTTGAAATGATTTTGTCAATTTTGTGTTATTACTAACTAATTCTGCCAAACTTTTAATATCTGGACTTTTTTGAATTTTTTGAAGTCACACAAACTTAACTCAAATACTGACTTGGCTCTATGACAATATCAACACAAATTTTTTGGGAATGGTATAAACTGTTGTTCTGCCCGGTAAGTCATTATTGCTATATCTTATTATTGTTTTATCTGTTCATTTGATTTTATCAATTTAAGTTAGATTAGTTTAATAGTGTATGGACCAAAACTACATGTAATCAAAATTGTTAATAACCACAACTACAACTGTTACTCTGTTAGCAATCTAAACTATCTGTTATAGATATCTATTAGCATGTATTAGCATTTCTGTTATAAGCAAGAACACAAATTTAATTTGTTATTCTTATATAATTACCCTTCTATTTCCCAACAGCTAGTGCATGATATTCTAAGATTGATTTTGCTGCAAGTCATAGAAGAACAAGTTTTTTATCATATGTATGTTACCTTTTATCTTAAGTCAATACTATTAGAATTTTATTTTTAATAAAATTAAAGTACTGAGCATGAATATTGGTTCTCTAGGTTGCTAGAATTCTTGCAGATTACTTAGTGTTAAAACTTTATTTAACATTAGCTAAGTTAGTAGCAGCGATTTATGTTATTTTGAACAACATATATGGGTATGTCAACTTGATTTCTTAGTTTGACTTTATTGTTGATTCAAAATGGTTTATCTAATCATGTTGGTTGGATTGTTTTTGATTCAAACTAGGTTGCTATACATGAAACTAAGCTAAAATGAATTTGGCATTATCAAGTCAGGATATTTTTAATGTTGATTTGCAAACAAGATATTGAATAATTTTTTTAATGTTGATTTGCAAACAAGATATTGAATTACTTTTCATATGACACACATTAGCTGCATATTTTTACAACGATTATTGAATACTAATTTTTTAGGTTGGCAAAACAAATTGGAAACATATTGATATTTGTATTGTCATAAAGTCAATTGACGTTATCAATATTTTTCAAGATGTATTAATATTAGACTTTATCTATAATTTAAATTTAAAAGTGTGTATAAATATTAGACTTTATCTATAACTTGAATTTGGCTGCGTTGTTGTTGAAAAACTAAGCTGATGTAAACTGTTGGTGTAAGACCCTTAATTTTAAACTCTAAATTATGCAATTTTAGTATATTTGGTGTTAAATTACTGAGGCATTTAGCCAAATTTTAATTCATTTTTTGAATTAAATACCAAAAGCATATTTTTTTAGAGTTTGTTTTATGTTCTTTATATATATATATATATATATGAAAGGAAAGGAAGAAAAGGAAAAACATTTCCCTGTTCGCGTCTGCCTCTCATTCTTCCTCTCATTTCTTTGTTTTTTTTCAAAAACCCCAACTTTGGAAGCGTCGTGAGAAGCAAAGTTTTATGGTGCTAGTGAGCCAACTTTGGAAGCGTCGTGCGAAGCAAAGTTTTACCGGAATTTAATCGCGGTGCCGTAATCGGCCGTTAAAGCTACAATGAAGGTAGGGCTCCTTCCAAATTTTTAGCTTGCATATAGGACTCTATATGTGTATTTGTGGAGTTTGATTTTGATGGAGTTTATGTGTGAATTTGGGAAAAAGGAATTTAATGTGATTTATGTGTGTTGTGGAAAAGAAATTTGGTGGTTTATGTTTAACGTCTTTGATTTTTGATTTGGTGTATTATGGTTGAAAATTTTGGAAAATAAATTTGGTGGGTTTAAAGTGTAATGTTGTGGGAAATAAATTTAATGCATTTTATGGGTAAAATGGTGAAATTGAATTTTAATGAGTTTTGAGGTGTGGGTGGTGGTGATTTTTGCTTGGTGTGATTGTTGTGTTCATGGGTAACATTATGAATGTTGAGATATGCCTGATGTTTGAAAATGTGGGGGTTTTGAATAAATGCAATTTATGTGTGGATTTTGATTTAGTGTGAAATGAATTGATGAGATTGGTGTATGTGGTGATTTGAATTCGATGTGAATTGTGAATTCAATTTCATGTGATTTGATATATCTGTTGAGTATGCTCTGTGTTAAATTTGAAAATCATTAATGTTAAATGAGCATTAAAAATTGGGAATCTTTTAATAGCTGCATTTACTTAATGATTGTGGTGTTACGAGTCAGAGTATGCTCATGCATTTCATAGTACATGGTGACCGGATGGGCCATGGTGATAGTGGTGACCGGATGGGCCACGGGATGATGTCATGTGAATTGTTGGTTCATCTTATCCTTACGAGGATTATCGCGTCGTGCTTATTGGTGAAAAATTGCACATTAGTAAATCGTGCGGGTGGCACCTTGGTAATTAGTACTGGCCCGTGATAGGCAGTACAATTATGATTTACGCCCATTCGAGGAGGGTTTTGGTGATATTCCAGAATCATATGCATTGGCATATACGCATTGCATTAGGGTGCTTGGCACGCGAGTCATGTTTGATATATTATGATGGTGGTGTATACATGCTTTATTGTTGTTTGTGATTGTGCCGTATTTGGTGTTTGTGATTGATTGAATTGGTGTTGAAAGTGTTTGAATGATTTTGGTGTGTTTTCAAAACTGAAAATCTGTCATTTTTACAGTTGTATTTGAATACAATAGGGTTGTAGTCGAATACAGATGAGTTGTTTTGCCTCTGACTTGCGTATTCGCAAGTGTATTCGACTACAAGGAGGGTGTAGTCGAATACAAATCACAAAGTTTTGCCACTGATTTCGCAATTGTAATCGAATACAAGGGAGTTGTATTCGAATACAAAATCTGTAGGATTTTTCACTGTTTTCACATCTGTATTCGATTACATGGAGGTTGTAGTCGAATACAGTTGTGTTATTTGTGCTGTTTTGCTTTTTTTGCTGTTTTTCTGTTGTTTTTGAATCTGTATTCGAATACAGATATGCTGTATTCGAATACAACAGTGCAGTTTTGTCCGAAACTTCATTTTTCAACCTTGTTTTTGCATGTTTAGCATATGCAAACCCTTTCTAGATGCATGCTAAGTTGGAAGGTGATTTTGTGCATTTAAAATTTAAATGCTATGTGGTAACTGTTAATTTCGGTTGGTGACCCTTTACAATTTTGTGGAAATCTGGGCTTTGCCCTCAAATGAGATTCAGGACCGTCCTACCGGTTAGTACCCTGGAGAGGGGAAGGTAGTTAGTTGTGCCTGATCGGAGTTGTGTCAGGAGTTTTGTGCTGTGCGCGTGGAGATCACCCGGGTTGTATAGCTTTTTGTAGTATGATCAGATTAGGTGACTGTATAGGAACTAGAAATCTTTCTTTTGTGGTTGTATTTATTTATTTTGGGAAGACTGTACCTATACCTATATTGTCAGCTTGACTTTCATTTTGATGGGTCCTTGTACTTTTTTGATGTGACTTGGAGAAGTTAAAATGTTTGTACAGATGCCGACAGAGAATACCCTAGGGATATGAGCTATGTTTGATAGGTCTCATAGTCGCGGTGTATTTTCTTGTTCAAATACTTTGGACTTGTATTTCAAAACTATTTCCGCTGTTGTAAATATTGTTGACTTTTGCCGTCGTGTTACGACTTAAACATTTTATCCAAAAGTATTTATGTATTTACTTACTTAGTTATTTATGGATTTGAATTTGTTTTAAAAAAAAATCGGACTATTACAGTTGGACTTGAAAAACAAAGACTATTTAAAGTTGTTGTAAGTTGATGGACGTTATCTATGTTATGAAATTGAAGTTTATTTTTACTAATTGTGTTGTGAATGTAATTTATAAATATGTATGCATCTCAATTATAAATTGGTCGAGTACATATCAATGTTGAGATTTATAAACATGCTTGCATCTCAACTGAAAATTGATTAAGTATATATTAATGTTGCTTCAATGGTTATTTTTATTTGTAACATCTAAAAATTAGAGCTCTATAATGCTCATTATAAAAGGAAATTGAGACAAAATTGCTCAATTTAAAAAAAAATTAGTATAGTTAAATAAATAGAAATTTTAGGGAAAAAAATGAAAACAGATAAAATGACTTTTTAATTAAAAAATGACCTAAAAATGAATAGGCCAAAAAATAAATTGGCCAAAAAAAATCTTATTGGGCCAAAAAACTAATATCTCCAAAAAAGTAAACCTGTAGGAAACCACCCGCTAACCTATGGCCCGTTTACCCGTTTACCCGTTACTCGCCTAACTCGAGTTCTTTATTAGGCGAAAATGGACATGTAGTTCCCAACCGTGGTTTGGGCCGGTTAGGGTTTTTGGGCCCAAACCCACCCTACACGGCCCGTTGTCCACCCCTAATCACTACAAAAGTCGACGTTTCTCATCTTTCGAGGTTTCTATTTATTCAATTCATGCATAATAACACATTTCTTTGTTTTTCTATTTAGGTTTAATCGTAGTTTTGTTTTTCTTATTTTCACTTAATTCGTGAAATTAGTCTTCTTATTTTAAAATCAAACAATTTTGATCCATCTCTCAGATTTTTTTATTAAAAAATTATGATGTGATATACTGTTGAATGATTAACGTCATGAAATTGTAATAAAACCTCTAAAAACTTAAATTTCAACCTCTGAAATGATTTATTTTTATAATTTAATTACTAAAATATAAATATATTAATGCATTTAGATAATTCTACATTACGAGATTGAATGTCACGTCATTTAAAATATGTTAAATCACTATTTTTTTAGTTAAAAAATTTGAAGGAGGACCAAAACTGTCATATTTTAAAATAGTGGATCAATTTGGTGAAAATAAGGAAGCCAAAATACAATTAAGTCTAGCCTTCTATTTATTAATGTCATGTTTGGATAAAAGCTTAATTAAGTGCTTATAGCTTACTACTCTGAAATGAAATATAAGCAAAAAAATGTATCTGAAAAGTTGATGTATGTTGTCTTCATTTTTAACCAGATATACCAACTTTTCAGATACTATTTTTGTTTATATTTCATTCTGGAGGGAGCAAGTGTTTATCATATTCATGCGTATATGCTTATGTATAAGCTAAATTCTATTACAAAAATAAAGTTAAACTGTTTTCACAAGCTTTCTCAGAGAACTTATCAAAATAAGTTAAAAAACAATTTATAGACATATCATAAGCTGGTTCCAAAATCTCTCTCAAACAGACCCTATTTTTGTTGTTTTTAATTTGATGTATAGGATGAGATGTGCCGTGTTGTTTTCACGTTAGATGTGCAGTACACTGGGTCAATTGAACATGCACAACCATCCAATGCTACTTCAACCGAACAACCTACATGTCCAGTTTGCCTTGGTACAGTACATATCCATGTATAGCTTACCTTCTATCGTATTTGAGTTTATAGATGCAACTGAGAAAGAGATCATAGATGTATATATGAAGATGTTAAATAAGAGAGCTTATGAAAAATTGAAATGTAGAACCTTTTTTTTCTCTCTAAACTTGTTCTTAATGTAGTATTCACATATGTTTAATTTCTATTTTAGATATATTTTGTTGTTGTTGTTGTTTGTTAGTGTTTCTATTTGTCTTGCAAGTATGGAACATTCTGAATTGAACTATTCGTTGGCATATGCTAACTGTTTAAATAGGAAGTTTTAAATTTTTGTGAGTCTCTTTTGTGTTTGTTATTTTGCAGAGTGATTAGATCAACATACGAATGGAATTCTTACAACCATATGCAGTCATTCTTTCCATTGTTCCTTGTCGCGTTCGGTATGTCCGCGAAAAAGGAGTCGCTACAAATTTTATTTTATTTTTAAAAGGAAAAATTAGATAAAACTTAGAATAAAATTCTTGAACCAAAAAATGGATTTAGGAGTCAATTACGAATAGGGAAAGTAATATTACCTTACATCGTCCGTTAAGATTATCCTATAATTAATTGTATACAAATTATTTATTTACTTAATTATTTATTTTACCCCCTAAAAAATAATAAAACAGAAAATAAATTATTTATATTAAAAAAAGAAGGAAATTTTTTTTTTATTAATTTGGTTTGACAAGAGAAAATCTTGCTCCTACGTATCCCTAGGTGCAATAAGAAAATCAAAACACACGTAGTTCTTTGGTAGAAAATATTTATGTGTTGTCTGATTTTTATTATTACTCTATTTTAATCATTTTTTCTTATAATAATTATTATATACGTATCTAAAAATAAAAATGTAATAATAATAATAATAACAAAAAAAAAAGAAGTGAGATGTCTGTTCACGGATTATATCTTTTTATTTTTTGTTTTAAAGAAAAATTGATTTTTGTTAGAAAACAACGTAACGAAATGTAATAATAACGAAAAAGAGGTGAGATGTGACGCGGCGAGCGATGATGAATTTCATCCGGCGGCAGCGACCATTAATTATAATCCTAAGGGAAAACTATTTATTTGTTGTTATGATTTTTTTTGTTATTTGATAAAGATGTGATATGAGATTTTTGTTATATTACAATATGGTGAAATTTGTTTTCTTGGTGATTGGTTTATAAACATCAATTAGTTATATTATTTTTAGCATTTTGTGTTGCAAAGAAAACAATTTTAGAAACAGACAACTTTAGAAAAATGAAAGCTTAACATATGAGTTTATTTTTTGCATGAACAGAAAAAGAGAAAGAAAAAAAAGAATATTTTTTAAAGGGGTGCAATACAAAGACTAATAAGAAGAAATTAGAGAAGCAATAAGAAAGTGATACCTTACTATTGAATTGGTTTTTTGCTGGACTGATTTTCCCAAGATCAGATTCTCTGCTCATCTTTTGCCTATTATTTTCTCTTTTTTTTTTTGTGCTCTCAAATAGTGCTCCCAATAGTGCTCCATCTTCTACTCTTACTATCAATTATTTATAGACTTTTCGGGTGTAGGTTACAAAAGACAAGAGAATAATTGTCAATTGATCACCATTTTATTACTATTAATTTCTTTCTTTTCGGTTTCTTTTCATTCAATTGATTATCATTATACCGATTTTTATGACCATCAATCCATTTCTTTTTGTTTGTTTTTTCATTCAATTGATTATCATTATACCGATTTTTATAACCATCAATCCTTTTCTTTTTGGTTTCTTTTCAATTTTTTATTTTTTTATATTTTAGAAAATAGTCTAAACAGTAATTAGAGGCAAACAAGAACTAGAAACACTCGTGATTGTCTAAAGTTTATAGCCCTAATTATTTATTTTTAATTTTATATTTCTATACATTTATTATTATTATTATTTCCCTTTTTTTAAAAAAAGTAAAAATAAATAAATAAATCAATAAAAAGCGGACAAAATAAGGTGTCAACAGCTACCCCTCTTTACTTAGAATTTACTTGAGAATCAAAGTAAAAGATAAGTAAAGATGACAACTCTAATTTTGTTCGAAAAGAATTTTTTAAAAGGGTGCGAGTCGTTTTCCCGGCTTCAAGATGCGGGTCATTTTCTCGGCTTTAGGTGCGAGCAGTTTTCCCGGCTTCAACACGCGGGTCGTTTTCTTGACTTCGGGTGCGAGTCATTTTCCTGGCTTCAAGATGCGGTCGTTTTCTCGGCTTTAGGTGCGAGTCGTTTTCCCGGCTTCAACATGCGGGTCGTTTTCTCGGCTTCGGGTGCGAGTCGTTTTCCCGGCTTCAACATGCAGATCGTTTTCTCGGCTTCGGGTGCGAGTCGTTTTCCCGGCTTCAACATGCGGGTCGTTTTCTCAGCTTCAGGTGCGAGTCGTTTTCCCGGCTTCAACATGCGGGCCGTTTTCTCGGCTTCAGGTTTGAGTCGTTTTCCCAGCTTCAACATGCCGCTCGTTTTCTCGACTTCGGGTGCGAGTCGTTTTCAAGTTTTCAACCTAGTGGGTATTCTTTTGTTTGTGTACCCTAATTTTAGGTTGCCCTTTCAGGTTTTCAACCTAGCAGGTATTCATTATTATTTTTTGTACCCTAATTTTTGCCTAGGTCGCCCTTTCAGGTTTTCAACCTAACGGGTATTCATTATTATTTTTTGTACCCTAATTTTTGCCTAGGTCGCCTTTTCAGGTTTTCAACCTAGCGGGTATTCATTATTTAAGTATGATACTTTTTTACAGCATCTGAGTTTACAGGGAGGACTAAATCTTTTCCATCCATATTCGTGAGGATCAAAGCTCCACATGAGAAAGCTTTCTTCACGACGTATGGACCCTCATAGTTAGGGGTCCATTTCCCACGATAATCCTTTTGAATGGGTAAGATCTTTTTTAGCACCAAGTCTCCCTCTCGGAATTCTCGAGGACGTATTTTTTTCTCGTACGCTCTTTTCAATCTTTTCATATATAATTGCCCATTGCATAAGGCCGCTAACCTTTTTTCTTCAATTAAATTCAATTGATCGAAACGGGTTTGTACCCATTCCAACTCCTCTAGTTTGGCTTCCATTAATACTCTTAGCGAGGTGATTTCTACTTCAATGGGTAGCACAACCTCCATCCCATATACCAGGGAAAAAACGGTTGCCCCAGTTGAAGTGTGTATCGAAGTGCGATAAACGGCAACATCTCGTGCCAATCTTTGTATGTTACAACCATTTTCTGAATAATTTTTTTTATGTTTTTATTTGCTGCTTCAACTGCGCCATTCATTTTTGTCTGTAAGGGGCCGAGTTGTGGTGTTGAATTTTAAAGGTGGCACACAATTCATCCATCATTTTGTTATTCAGATTTGTGGCATTGTCGGTAATGATCTTGCTTGGTAGGCCATAACGACATATTAACTCCCTTTTTATGAATTTGACTACCACATTTCTGGTTACATTGGTGTACGAAACAACCTCTACCCATTTGGTAAAGTAATCGATTGCCACCAAGATGAAGCGATGTCCATTTGATGTTTTCGGTTCAATCATTCCAGTGACTTCTATGCCCCATATTGAGAACGGCCAGGGCACTGAAAGGGTGTTCAGGGGCATGGGTGGGGCGTGGATATTATCAGCATATATTTGACACTTATGGCATTTTTACATAATTAAAACAATCTTTTTCTAGGGTGAGCCAGTAATACCCGGCCCGAAGAATCTTTCTAGACATGGCGTGTCCGTTCATATGTATCCGAAAAGAGCCATCGTAGATATCTTGTAGAATTTCTTTCACCTCATTGGCATCAACGAATTTGAGGAGTACCATATCATGATTCCTCTTATACAAAATATTTTCGTTCACGAAAAAGCTCGCGGTGAACCGTCTCAGAGTTCTTTTCTCATTCTCTGATATTCCGGGAGGATATTCTCTATTTATAAGATAATGTTCGATGTCGTGATACCACGGTTTCCCGTCGGTTTCTCCTTCCATTATGTGGCAGTAGGCCGGATGATCTCGACTCTCCATTTTAATGGATGGGATTTCATCGTTTTGAATTATTAAAGTAGCCAAGCATTAGCCAATTGATTGTTTTCTCGAGGGACATGGTCAAAGTTGATTTTGTCAAATTGTAAAGACAATTCTTTTATTTAGCTTCTTATCTCGATTTTCCCATTCTTTGTTAAGCTGATTAATGACTAGGGCTGAATCTCCATATACTTCCAGCACTTTTGCTTTTGATTCCAAAGCCGCCAAAATTCCCATGGCACAAGCTTCATATTCTGCCATATTATTGGTACAATCAAAACACAAGCGCGTTGTGATAGGTTTGAACTGTTTTTTGGGAGATATTAAGACAACCCCAATCCCATGCCCCATTATCGTTGAGGCCCCGTCGAACAACAAGGTCCATTTTCCATTATTGCATTCTTCAGACAAAACCATGATGCTTTCGTCTGGGAATTCGCATTGCATTGACTTATAATCATCCACATGTTGATTAGCTAGATAATCTATTATGGCACTCCCTTTGATGGCTGCCTGAGTAACATAGGTAATATCATAATCTTATAACATCACCTGCCAGCGAGCAATTCGCTATGTGAGAATAGGCTTTTCAAAAATGTACTTGATTGGATCCATCTTAGATATCAAGCAAGTCGTATGGCAAAACATGTATTGCCTTAAGCGATGAGCCACCCAGGCTAAGGCACAACAAGTACGTTCTAACATTGTATATATCATTTCAACATCTCTAATTTTTTTACTTAGATAGTAAATGGCATGCTCATTTTTTCCTGTTTCTTCGTGTTGCCCCAACACGCATCCCATGGCCCGTCGAGGTCTGTAAGATACATAATCAAGGGTTAGTCCGGAACTGGGAGGACGAGAATTGGAGGCTTCTGCAAATACTGTTGGATTTTGTCAAATGCGTTTTGGCATTCTTTGTTCCACACAACTATTTTATTTTTCGTTAAAGTTTAAAGACTGGTTCATAAGTGGCTGTTAATTGTGATATATATCTGAAAATATAATTTAGTCTCCCAAAAAAACACGAACATCTCTTTCTGTACTTGGGGGAGGCATTTCTAAAATGGCATGAACCTTATCGGGGTCGACCTATATTCCTTTACGACTAACCATAAAATCCCAATAATTTTCCTAACCTCATGCCGAAAGTGCACTTGGAAGGATTAAGCTTTAGCTTAAACTTTCTAAGTAATTCGAGGAGTTTCTTTAGATCAATAACATGTTTTTCCTCTATTTGTGACTTAGTTTACCTATTAAACCAATTAATAGGTAAACTATTAAAATGGAAATATTCTAGAAAATGTCAACTCTAGGTGAGACTTTCATGACAACCAAACATGATGTACATCCAGAAGATTATCATTACATAGTCTCTAACTTATCTTAGGTTGCACTCAGCCCGGGTATAGAGCCCACTCATAAGTGTGTGTGAGTCGTGTTAGGGTAGTATATAGAAAAATAAATAAAATAAAATAAAAAATCGTCACAATGAAAATAAATTGACAAGACACATATAATTATATTCACAATATAACAAAACAAATAAAACAATAGGGGTATAAAATAATAAATAATTATATACAATTAATTAAATTGGGCTTGACTCTCGAAAGTCCCCAGTGGAGTCGCCGACCGTCGCGTCCGGTTTGTCTGCGAAAAAAGAGTCGCCACCAATTTTATTTTTCTAAAAAAAGGGAAAATTAGATAAAACCTAGAATAAAATTCATGAACTAAAAAATGGATTTGGGAGTCAATTACGAGTAGGGAAAGTAATATTATCCTACATCGTCCGTTAAAACGGTTATCCTATAATTAATTGTATACAAATTATTTATTTACTTATTTATTTATTTTACCCTCTACAAAATAATAAAACAGAAATAAATTATTTACATTAATAAAAGAAGGAAAAATATTTTTTTTTTATATTAATTTGGTTTGACAAGGGAAAACCTTGCTCCTACTTATCCCAGGGAAATCAAAACACACGTAGTTATTTGGTAGAAAATATTTGTGTTGTTTGATTTTTATTGTCACTCTATTTTAATTACTTTTTATTATAATAATTATTATATACACATCTAAAAATAAAAATGTAATAATAATAATAACAAAAAAAAAAGTGAGATGTCTGTTCATGGATTGTATCTTTTTATTTTTTGTTTTAAAGAAAAATTGATTTTTGTTAGAAAACAACGTAACAAAATGTAATAATAACGAAAAAGAGGTGAGATGTGGCGCGGCAAGCGATTATGAATTTCATCCAGCGCTAGCGACCAATAATTATAATCCTAAGGGAAAACTATTTATTCGTTGTTATGATTTTTTTGTTATTTGATAAAGACGTAATATGAGATTTTTGTTATATTACAATATGGTGAAATTTGTTTTCTTGGTGATTGATTTATAAACATCAATTAGTTATATTTTTTTTAGCATTTTGTGTTGCAAAAAAAACAATTTTAGGAACAGACATCTTAAGAAAAATGAAAGCTTAACATATGAGTTTATTTTTTTCATAAACAGAAAAAGAGAAAGAAGAAAAAGAACATTTTTAAAAGGGTGCAATACAAAGACTAATAAGAAGAAATTAGAGAAACAATAGGAAAGTGATACCTTACTGCTGAATAATTACCAATTGATTGCCATTTTATTACTATTTATCTCTGTCTTTTCGGTTTCTTATCATTCAATTGAATATCATTATACCAATTTTTATGACCATCAATTCATTTCTTTTCGTTTTTTTTTTTTTTCATTCAATTG
>JBBPBP010000002.1:32949633-32959862 GCA_037974735.1 Cicer chorassanicum
AATTGATCATCATTATACCGATATTTATGACCATCAATCCATTTCTTTTCGATTTCTTTTCATTTTTTTTATTTTTTTTATATTTTAAAAAAAGTTTGAACAGAAACTAGAGGCAAACAAGAAGTATAAACACCGTGATTGTCTAAAATTTATAGTCCTAATTATTTATTTTTATTTTTATATTTCTATACATTTATTATTTTAATTATTATTTCTCTTTTTTAATAAAAAGTAAAAATAAATAAATAAATAAAAACAGACAAAATTAGGTGTCTAATATTAATGTATTTCAAAATGGGCAGATTATTCTTGTCCCGTAAGTTTCTCCACTGCCTCTGTCTTTTGCATTTATGCACGAGAGGATATTATTACTCATAGGGTATGTCCGAGAGCGTGTTTGGGATTATGTGGGAGACAACTACGTTTATAGACTTATTCAGTCCAAAACTGATGGGAAGTTAGTTGAGCTGAACGCTCACTGTGTGCACGAAGACAGTGGAAGTTGCAGTTGTGGAGATAATGCCATGAGAGAGGCTATACTTAATAGTAAAGTCGAAGCTGTAATGTTGCAAGATTAGTTTAATAATTTTCTCAAATCTTAGTTTGATGGATCTATATAATGCTATTATACTATTGTATTCATTTTCTTCTGCAGATTGTCAATGAGTACAATGAATTGCTTGCTACTCAACTTGAAAACCAAAAATTAGTGAGTGTATTCCACTTATCATTTGCAGTGAATCTGCCAAGATTTCCTTCTGTCTTGTATAAACATTAAATTTTCAAACCTGTTAATTGTAGTATTTTGAATCCTTACTACAACAAGTAGAACAAGAAACTGAAAGAAAAATTTCCGTAGCTGCTCAGAAGCTGTCAGTCTCAAACAGCAGAAGATTCAGTCCAAGATTGATAGGTGTAACAAAGAGAAGAAGTTTCTGGCTGAGGTAAGTTGTAAATCATGCTTTTGGAATCCCTTTTTCACAATGATATTAGACACAAGTTATGTCTAAGTAAAAAAATAACCATGTCATAGGATTTCGTGTTGTTTCATTAACATATCACAAAGACATGAAATCTTCTTGCAACTGTTTATAGTGTTTATGTCTGCAGCTTAACGATAATCTTTTGAAAAATGAGGAGATCTGGAAAGCACAGATACTTGAGATCGAAGAGAGGTATGCTTTTACCCGTTCTCTATTGCTCATTGTCATCGGTGATGTGTTTTCTCAAAATAGATTTTATTTTCAAGATGTATTGTCCCATTAAAACCAAATGTGAACAGTTGCTGCTTTAATTCATTGTCATCAAGCCAACATGACGTTCCATGGCCCATGCAAGTTTCTCTGAACAGACGATGATGCTTCGTACACTCCATCGTGCCTTATTCTCATGTCATCAAAAGTTTTGGAAAAATAATAAATATCAAATTACTTTTTAAATCTTAAACAAATCATTCTCAATTCCTTTTATTTGATGATCCTCGTCCAGATTAGAAATGACTTTAATCGAAGGTGCTGGTGATGACAAAGGAAAAGAATATGTGATGTGGTTTCCCAATTGGGGTTGGGATGTCTCTTTCAAAAGATCACGCTGTTGATCAGTTGGTGGTAACAATGTAGTGGATTTGTCAAAAGACAATATATAAATATTGTTAGTGACTGAGATTGGCTTTTCTGCAGCATGTTGAGTTGAATGAAAGACATTGATGGATGAGTTCATTAGGCCAAATAATGAATTAACAACAGTGGTAGTGTTAAGATTAACGGCAATTGTGGTTGCTGCTGCATTGATATCTTGAAGAACTCTTCATCGATTGTGTTGGTATTTGCCCAAACATTCCGTGACTTCGTGATCCATTTCCTAGGAACGAATATTTTGTAACACGTACCGGGATCATATTGACCACTATAGCATAGTTAAATTTGAAAATAATCAATTTAAAATTGAGGTGTAAAAGTTTGTTACTCAACCTTAAAGTTAACCAAATTAAAATTGAGTTGTACCAGCTTGATACTCAACCTTAAAGTTTAAAGTTCAATCCAAACTGCAAAACAAAACTCAACTCTACTATAAAATCCTTTGAGGAATCTATCATTTTCATCTCACACTAGTTACCATAGATAAAACTATCAAAAGAACTATATATGATGATCTATAGAATAAACTTTGTTTCAGTCCCTTAAAGTGACATACGATATCATAATAATCCCTGAAAAAAAAAATAATATTTTAAAGTCCTTGAAGCATGTTTCCGTTAATCATTACAATCTTTGTCGTCAACTAATTTCTATTTTCCGTTAGTTTTAATGAGTTATCATAGTTTTTACAATCTTTGTCGTCAACTAATTTCTATTTTCCGTTAGTTTTAATGAGTTATCATAGTTTTTGCTCTGCAGACGCTTATGTAGCAATGACAATTTACATATCTTCTCCTACATTACTATATCCCCAATGACAAAGACCAAAATGACATTTAATTGATATATATTAATCTTCTCAATTCTTTCAAATTTAAAGAACCCTAACACTTATTCCTCTCATTGCTTGATTGTATTGGGACAAGAATAGACGGTAGGGAGCGTAAATTACAAAAAAATTAAGCCATACATTAGTGAAACCCCGTATTAACATGAATTAGTGAAAGCTAAACCGAAAACGGCAATTGATATAGGTACATAGTGCCTCAAGAGCAACAAATCTCAAATTTTTCTTCATCTGATTCCTTTTTTACATCTCTCCCTTAGATCCAATATACTGTATACATAGATAAATTGAAACTGAGATAAAATATTCTACGACTACATTAATGTTTAATTATGTTTCTTTAGTGTTGTCTAGAAAGGTTTCATTTTATATTACCAACCTAAGCATGAAAACTTCTTCCTAAAACCACATTGCGCATATCTGGTGAAGGGAACTTGTATTTGCAGGTAACTTCGGAATTGCTACATTTTATGTGGAGATACATCTTTGATGATAAAAATTAAATTCAAGAGTGAGAAGATCTTGATATTTTTAGATCTTTTACAAATTTGATCATAAGTAAATTAGAGTTTAGGTTCTTTCAATTTGAAAAAGAAATGAGAAAATGAATATGTTTGAATTAAATGTCATTTTGATTCTTGTCATCGTAAGTATAATAATATATTTGAAGACATGTAAGCAATCATGTCAAATAAGCATTTAATTTGAAGTGTAAGAAACATCAAAATTC
This sequence comes from Cicer chorassanicum, assembly GCA_037974735.1. Classification (NCBI taxonomy): domain Eukaryota; kingdom Viridiplantae; phylum Streptophyta; class Magnoliopsida; order Fabales; family Fabaceae; genus Cicer; species Cicer chorassanicum. The sequence goes on from JBBPBP010000002.1 coordinate 32,952,848, forward strand.
ATTAAAACTAACGGAAAATAAAAAATTAGTTCAAGGTAAGAACTGCAACGATAAACGAAAACATAATTCAAATTTTTTAAAATATTAGTAATTGATACTAAGAGTGTGCTATGAGAGCATTTACTGCAATCCAAAAGACAGTCCAATCATACCAATGGTTAGGTCAACAACAAAAAACGACTCACCCAATATGGTAAGTCACTGTTCGAATTCTCACAACAAGATATAGGCATATTAATGTCTAATGTCTAAATCCCCCTAAAACAAAGAGACATGTGGGTTCTAAAATAATTACAGTCACCAATTCAATATTCAAACCATGACTTAATTAGTTCATTATGTATCATTTTCAAGTTTGTCTTTCGGATAACTATACTCAGTGATGTATATAAGAGACAGCGACAGGTACCATAATTAACTGAATCTTATCATAATATCTTACACTACTAAATGACTAACAGCTCATGAGGTTATTTAAATTTGTCAGATATTATTATAACATCATTTCATATTAATTTGATCATTTTCCATTGTCTCGTTAGATCTGCTCTTCTCATTGTTCTGTAACACATGCCTCGTTAATTTAACTCCATATATGCAACCACAAAAACTATGTAACCAGCAATACTCTTAAGGTGCTAGAAGCATGTACATTAAATTATTTAGGTTGAAAGTTGAATATCCTAAAAAATTAGAGGGTTAAGAGAAAAATTATTTAAAAATATCGAAGTGACTAAAGATGAGCGTTCATACAAAAAATCATTTTTTAAAAAAAAAAATGTTTAGTTACGGTTTTATTTTTTTTATTTTTATTGATTCATGAAATTGGTCTCTTTATTTTAGAAGTAGACAATTTTAGTACTTTTTTTTATTTTTTAATAAAAAAATAATAATGTGAAATGCTTTAAATAACGTGACATATGATATTGTAGAATGATTAACATCCATAAAATTAGAATAAAATGCAATAAAAACTTAACTTTCAACGTCAGAAGTTTTTTAGATTTTTCACTTAATTAATTATATATGAATAACTAATGTATCTAGATGATTCTATATCATATGATTATATATCATATCATTTAAAATAAATTAAATCATCATTTTTTAGTTTAAAAATCAAAAGAATGAATCAAAACTGTCAACTTTAAAATAAGATGATCGATTTCGTGAATTGATAATAATAGAAAGACCAAAATTATAATTAAAAAATACAATTGTGTTATATCCATTACTCCACAACAATCTGGCTAGGTAAAGGCCAATTTGTAACCATACTAAGGATTTTAGTGTCTAATATATATGCAGTAATGAGATATTGTATCACAATGATTTAATGTCCTTTTTTGATGAATGCTAACTATTTGAAGAAAATATGGAAAAAGTATGAGATAGTTATCATTGCCTTGATTTTTTTTTTTGCATTTCCATTTGTTTCTCATTGTCAAATTAAGAAAGCAGATTTAAAGGTTTTTTGGGTTTATAAATTTTATGTATCTTTCCCCTAAAATCTATGTCATCCTTTTGTTTAAGTTTTAAGTTTCTGACCAGTCTTGGTGTATCAACTTTATTTTATTTTAAACTGTTAGATTAAGAGAAATAAATATTATCTCTTCTAATGTAATAATTTTAGAATCGATTGCATTATAAAGTTGACTGCACAAGATTCAAGTTAAATAATAATTCATATTTAAAAAATTTCTCTTTTAAATGTGTATCTAAGAAGTATGCATTTCATCTTGTTATTATACAAAAATAGCTTCTAGAAAAGGATTATTTTACATATATATCTTTTTTATTTAAAACTCTCAATTATACCCTATATTAAAATTTAGGCATAATTGCTCCCGCGGTCTCTTAACTTAATTTCAGGTAACACTTCAGTTATTTATCTTTTTTTTTTCTTCCGATTTAGTCTTTTTATTTAATTTTAAGTAACAATTTGATCCTTTATGTCTTAAAATGTCAACAATGTTATCCTTTTTTACAAAAATTCATCAAAATCTTCAAACAAAGCCCATAAAGTTCAATACCAATTTCAAGAAAATTCATATATTCATCAAATGCATAACTTAAATATGGCTTTGATGTATTTTTTTCTTTAATTTAATATATTTTGTTTGATTTTATTAATATAATTTACTTTTTTTATTATTATTTTTTATTTATTAGATCCAGAGGAAAAATAGGAGGGACTTGTTAACAAAATAGAATTAAGTTGTTAATTTTCTAAAAATAGGAGGGAGTTGAACTAATATAGCACGTTATTTGTTTTGGTACATCTACTCAATCACATTAATATTGATGTATTTTTTTTCTATTAAATGTATTTCGTTTCATTTTATTAATATAATTTTATTTTTTAATTATTTTATTATTTATTAAATTAACAATTATTCGTAATACAGTTTTTTAAATATATTCTTTTTATTTGATAATAACTGTCACTCCCAAAAAACAATTATTATTCTAAATTAACACTTATTTTTTTTTGTCAGGCAGTCCATGACTTGACTCTCATATATTTAAATATGGTGAAGTTTAGGGAAAAAATAATAAATGCACCTCATATGAATGTTTATGTTTGGAACAATTTTTTTTTCTACAAAAGTACCTAATTAAGACATAGATAATAGGTAATATTTATTAAAAAAGGTAAAAGAAGTTTTGCCAAGTTCTACCAGGAATGTTCATATCCAAGAGATCTAAAATAAAATCGCAAATTGATCCAAAAAAAATTAAAATTGCACTAAATAAAATATTATAGGATTTTTTTAATTAAATATTATTAAATTTTTTTTTATGCTGTTTTGTAATAATCGCATGGATCAAACCAAACGACATACATGAATTTTAATACTTATTTATATATTATTCTTGGTTTTTTATTGTTTTCTTAATAATATTGATTAGTTTAACTTAGTCTATTTTTTTCTTTTTCATTTACTTTCGACATAATCTATCATTGTTATTTTGTAATGTTACAATCTCGTATATTATATGTTATATTCTGCATCAAACCATCTATTTTATCATATTTTTATATTATAAAATTTTGTCATATCTCTAAATCAACGGTTCTCTATCCATGAGACCATGATCGATAACCATACTAACAATCACCCATAATGAGATACTATATTTAAATATTTCACGATCCAAATAATATTAGCAAACTAACAGAATTTAAAAGGATTCATTCAACTCATCTTGATTTCATTCTCTTCCAAATCTCCTTCTACTCTTTTTTCATCGATCAACTGATTACACGGTACGCTATTCTCTCTCTCTCTCTTTGCTTTCCTAATTTCTATGTATATAATTTGATATGTGTTTACATGCTTTCTGTGATTCAATATCAAAATACATCAACCAAATTGTTTACACTCATTCCTAAAAAATTATCTATCATTAGCAATGAAACGGTTTATTGAAAGATCTCCTAAATATGAAATTTAGTTTTTGCCTCTCAAAAATATATATTTGTTTGCAAGTTAATTTCTCTTTTGAATTACTATTACAATTTATGTCAACATCAAGTGCTTTTTATTACTTGATTTAATATTTTCTTTTGCGATACTTCCTACAGGTTTAACTATTGTTTGAATCATTGCAAGCAAAACTTGGTTGTCTCATTTGGAGATGGAGAAATATGTTGCTGCCACAAATGTAAAGGTTAGCAACCATATACCTGACGATCTTGTCCTCTCTATCCTGTCTAAATTGCCTATAAAATCTTTGAACCAATTTGGATGTGTATGCAAATCTTGGACTCTCTTGTTTGAAAATCCTCATTTCCTGATAATGTATCGCAACTATTTCCTTTCTAATAACCATTCTTATTACGATGGTACTTCTATACTACTAAATCATAATCTAGTTCCTTTGACGAATGAACCATTACACTCTACATTGTATTTACTTTCTGGTGACAGGTTTGAGAATAGGGTCAAATTAGATTGGCCACCTCCATTTCACGAGGATGACAGTTGTATTCATATTTTGAGTTATGTGGATGTTAATGGGACTCTTTGTCTCACACATGAGATGGGCCCGTATGCAAAATGTGTATTTTGGAACCCTGCTACAGATAAATTCAAGGTCATTCCACCCAGCCCTTTTGAGTCTGTACCATATCATAACACTTTATTCTCTCCTCATGGTTTTGGTTATGACCATGAAATAGATGACTATAAAGTGATTCGACAATTAGATTTCTTTGTTGATGACAACATAGATGTGCCATGTGAGGAACCTATAGGTTTCGCCCCGATGTGGGAGATATATAGTCTAAGAAGTAATTCTTGGAAGAAACTTGATGTTGACATGCCTCATCTTTGGGTGTACGATGAATTGTACATGGATAGAGTTTGTCATTGGTGGAGTATAAATGATTACGGTAGTCATAGTAATGTTGGGCCATGTTTGGTGTCATTTGAATTGTGCAATGAGGTGTTCCTTACAACACCTTTTCCTTCAGACATGGTTGACTGTTTTGATATTTTACACTTGGTATTGTTAAATGGAACCATTGGTTTTATAATATATGACAAAACAACTACTTTTCACATAAGAATATTGGGTGAACTTGGTGTGAAGGAGTCGTGGGCTAATATCTTCATTGTCAAGCCTTTACCTTGCGTTGAACATCCTATTGGAGCAGGAAAGAAAGGTGATATATTCTTGAGAAAAAATGACGATGAACTGGTATGGTATGATATGAGTACCCATACGATTCATGAGCTTCGTGTTAAAGGAAGCCGAGATTTATGTTGCATTGTAGTTTATAAGGAAAATCTTCTCCCAATTATAGGTTTATGACTTTGGTTAGTAGGTAACGATAACGAAAAAATGATTGAAGTCATATCCAAATTGGTTTTATGTTGTATACAAATTGGTTTGCCAAGTATATGGCAAATCTAGAAACTATCAAATAATATGGATTTCACTTTATCAATTTTATTTTGTAGTTTACTCTTTCTATTTACAAATTCATCTAGTTTCCATTTTATTTGTAAGAACTATAATTTGCCTTTGCTTAATGGACTCTAAGTTAATGTGGAAATACGTTTTGTTATTTGGGAAACTTGATATTTTAACGAGCAACATATCTCTGTTTGACCTCATCATGTATGCCACTGTGTTCAATTTTGTGTTATATCATTTAAATAAACCAACTATCTGTATTTGATGAAATATTATTTTGTTTTTTAAATAAATCACCTATTGGATTAAGTAACATGTATTATCCATCTTCTGTCAATTTTTACTTTCAGTATTATTATTTCAATTACACACTTTTAGTTTATGATTTCTTCTTGCTTAATTATACTTTGTTAATTTCTAAACTATGTTTTAGCTACAATGCTTAACATTTTAAGTTATAATTTTTCTTTATCCTTATCCTATAATCCATATCATCTTTTTGTTTAAGGTTTAAATATCTAGTCAAATAAAGGTGAAATAATCTCAATGTATTAACATTTACTATACTTTTATCAAGGAACATGTCTACAAAATCAAGTAGTTGGTTGAAAGGGATTGGATTTCATACATAAGCCTTTAATATTTTGATTTAATTTATCTATTTATCGTGTATATGGGATGTAGGATATAATGTTAATATAATAATAGACCATGTTTTTTTGCTCTATCTATACTTTCTATTTTGTCATGAGTTGAAACTAAAGATAAGAGAACTTGTATACTATAAAGTTTACTCTTCTTTTGTTTGGGTATGCAGTAATGAGATATTGTATCATAATGATTTAATGTCCTTTGTTGATGAATGCTAACTATTTGAAGAAAATATGGAAAAAAAAAATGAGATAGTTATCAATGCCTTGATTTTTGTGTGTTTGCACTCCCATTTGTTTCTCAATATCAAATCAAGAAAGCAGATTTGAAGGTTTTTTGGGTTTATAAATTTTTTGTATCCTTCCCCTAAAATTTATATCATCCTTATGTTTAAGTTTTAAGTTTTTGACCAATCTTGGTGTATCAACTTTTACTAAACTATTATCATAAAAAGCTGCAACTCTTAATAAAAGTTTCATATATTTTCTTCTAGTTCCTTACAAGAATATTGACAGTTTGATTTTTTTTTTTTGCAAGTTGACGGCACTTTTGAAATAGATGCATTTGATAATTTTTGACATTAATCCTTAGTTCATTGCTATTTTGTTTTCTCTCCTTAATCATTTACAAAGATAAGCAGTAAGCTGAAAAGGATTGATTTCATACACAAACCATTAATATGGCTCAAATGTATCTTGATTTTTCAATTTGTGTTTCATTCTTTTGCTAGTTTTCTCTAAGAGAGCCTTCTAAATATTTTGATTTGATTTCTCTATTCATCATGTTCTATATGAGCTAGAGACATATTGTACAAAAGCCATAGTTCTTGTGTAAAAGGTGACTTCTGTATTTAAATAAATTTTTCTATGAGATGAAAACTTAGATAAAATTATTATAAGTAATAAACAAATACATATTGATTGTATAATTGGATGCAACAATTTTCATCCTTTGATTTATAAAATATCTCCACCATACTTTTTTAAAACAAAACAAAATGTATACAAACAATCAATCATCTTTTTTTAATAATATTTTTAGAGTGAATATCACTCATATTGTGTATACAAACGATCACTCATATATTTGAATCATATAGTTTATAGTGAAAATCACTCATTTTATTAGATACTTTTCTGATAGTTTTCATTCCATTTATCAATATCAATAGAATATAGTAAAACAAACCCCTAAAATATTAGGTTGACACATCACATTCTTATATGTCATGTAACACTAATTTAGCCACATCATTAAATAGTATGAAGTGACACATCTAGAATTCATTCATTTTTTATTCCTCATTCTACTAATTTTTTTTCTATATCTTTATAATTAAAAAACCAATAATAAAAATATAACTCCCATTACATACTTGATTTAATGTCATTTACTTTTTTTTAATTCATTACATATAAATACGTCACAATATTTTAAT
>JBBPBP010000002.1:33013490-33035264 GCA_037974735.1 Cicer chorassanicum
ATTGAATATTATATAGTATCATTAATGAACAAAAAAAAATCTTTTAATGAAATTTATAATATCTACGAATTAGGCAAAAATTAATATTTAAAATCAAATAGAGAGATATAATATAGAATTAGGTCAACAATTTGTTTTTCTATTTTTTTTTATTATACCATTACTGATATGGAATTAGAGAAAAATTTATGTATTTTCTGAAATATTAATATTGTTATGTATATTTTTAACATTTTTCAAGTAGTAAATTGTTTTTTTTACAACCCAGCACATTTTTTCTAAAGACAAAATCGTGAAATATTACTATTTTGTGGAACTATTCATGTGTCATAAGTTACCAATTACAATACAATAAAAATCAATTATTTGACACTCATTGGTCTAATTCTAAATTATATCTCTCTATTTGATTTTAAATATTAATTTTGGCCTAATTCGTAGATATTATACGATTTTGTCCTTTGAAAAAATGTGTTGGGTTGTACCAAAAAAAAACAATTTACTAGTTGAAAAAAGTTAAAAATATACATAACAATATCAATGGTTCAGAAAATACATAAATTTTTCTCTAAGTCCATATCAGTAATGGTATAATAAGAAAAAATAGAAAAACAAATTATTGACCTAATTCTAAATTATATCTCTCTATTTGATTTTAAATATTAATTTTGGCCTAAGTTGGGTTGTACTAAAAAAACAATTTACTACTTTAAAAAAGTTAAAAATATACATAACAATATCAATATTTCAGAAAATATATAAATTTTTCTCTAAATCTATATCAGTATTGGTATAATAAGAAAAAATAGAAAAATAAATTGTTGGCCTAATTCTAAATTATATCTCTCTATTGATTTCAAATATTAATTTTGGCCTAATTCTTAGATATTTTAAATTTCATTAAAAAAAAATTTCTTCAGATACTATATAATATTCAATTTGAAGATATTTATGGAGGAATAACAGTTATCAATAATAATGGAGGACCAATAAATTTCAAATAATTGATATTTATCGTATTGTATTTGGTAACTTATGGCACATGAATAGTTACACAAAATATGGGGAAAATTTATCAATATTTACTTATTTAATTTGGTTACTTTTTATACACTTCAACATATTATTTTATCAAAATAGTAAGATTTCACGATTTTGTCCTTAGAAAAAATTAGTTGGGTTGTACAAAAAATACAATTTACTACTTGAAAAAATTTAAAAATGTACATAATATCAATATTTCAGAAAATACATAAGTTTTTCTCTAAGTCCATATCAGGAATGATATAATAAGAAAAAATAGAAAAATAAATCTCTATTTGGAGGACCAATAAGTGTATATTTATTGTATTGTAATTGGTAACTTATGGCACATGAAAACTTCCACAAAATATGGGGGAAAAGGTAATTAGATGTACACGTCAACTTCTTAGTTGATGTGGCAAATGTTCGCTTACCTGGAGAAATAGAATGACGTGGCAGCGCAGTCTGTTTTAAATATATATGATAAATTGAAAAAAGTTAAAAATATACATAACAATATCAATATTTCAGAAAATACATAAAATTTTCTCTAAGTCCATATCACTAATGGTATAATAAGAAAAAATAAAAAAACAAATTATTGGCATAATTCTAAATTATATCTCTCTATTTGATTTTAAATATTAATTTTGACCTAATTTGTAGATATTATAAATTTTATTAAAAGATTTTTTTTTCTTCAGTAATGATACTATATAATATTCAATTTAAAGATATTTATGGAAGAGTTGGGTTGTACAAAAAAAACAATTTACTACTTTAAAAAAGTTAAAAATATACATAACAATATCAATATTTCAGAAAATATATAAATTTTCCTCTAAGTTCATATCAGTAATTTTATAATAAGAAAAAATAGAAAAATAAATTATTGGCCTAATTCTAAATTATATCTCTCTATTTGATTTCAAATCTTAATTTTGGCCTAATTCTTAGATATTATAAATTTCATTAATTTTTTTTTCTTTAGATACTATATAATATTCAATTTCAAGATATTTATGGAGGAATAACAGTTATCAATAATAATTGAGGACCAATAAGTGTCAAATAATTGATATTTATTGTATTGTAATTGGTAACTTATGACACATGAATAGTTACACAAAATATGGGGAAAAATATAAATATTTACTTATTTAATTTGGTTACTTTTATACACTTCAACGTATTATTTTATCAAAATAGGAAGATTTCACGATTTTGTCCTTAGAAAAAATTAGTTGGGTTATACAAAAAAAACAATTTACTACTTGAAAAAAGTTAAAAAATATACATAACAATATCAATATTTCCGAAAATATATAAATTTTTCTCTAAGTCCATATCAGTAATGGTATAATAAGAAAAAATTGAAAAATAAATTGTTGGACTAATTCTAAATTATATCTCTCTATTTGATTTCAAATATTAATTTTGACCTAATTCTTAGATATTATAAATTTCATTAAAAAAAATTTCTTATGATACTATATGATATTCAATTTGAAGATATTTATGGAGGAATAACAGTTATCAATAATAATTGAGGACCAACAAGTGTCAAATAATTGATATTTATTGTATTGTAATTGGTAATTTATGGGACATGAATAGTTACACAAAATATGGAGAAAAGTATCAATATTTACTTATTTAATTTGGTTACTTTTATACACTTCAACGTATTATTTTATCAAAATAGTAAGATTTCACGATTTTGTCATTAGAAAAATTAGTTGGGTTGAACAAAAAAAAACAATTTACTACTTGAAAAAAGTTAAAAATATACATAACAATATCAATATTTCAGAAAATACATAAGTTTTTCTCTAAGTGCATATCAGGAATGGTATAATAAGAAAAAATAGAAAAACAAATCTCTATTTGGAGGACCAATAAGTGTATATTTATTGTATTGTAATTGGTAACTTATGGCACATGAATACTTCCACAAAATATGGGGAAAAGGTATTTAGAAAGAGAATAGGAAAACTCTCTTTCAAGATGTACACGTCAGCTTCTTAGCTGAGGTGGCAAATGTTCGCTTACCTGGAGAAATAGAATGAGGTGGCAGTGGAGTCGGTTTTAAATATATATAATAGATTGATGGCTTGAAAGAATTTTTTTTGACAATCTTTAGCATTAGAGATGTTGTTAGATTTGTAAAATCTTCACCTCATAGGGCTGCTAAGTTTAAGCAATGTGTTCAATTAGCTAGAATATCTTGTAAAAAATTGTTATCTCTTGATGTTTCAACTCGTTGGAACTCAACCTACTTGATGCTTGAGGCTGCGGAGAGGTTTCAAGTAGCTTTTGGGAAGCTTGAGGTTGAGGAGTCAAGTTATAAGGATTTCTTGGGATACAGCTAGGGCGTTTGCAACTTGTTTTAAGTTATTTTATGAGGAAACTAGAGTGTTTTCCTCCTCACAACATGAGAGTATACATGCAACTTTTCACCGATTGTCTGCAATCTATTGTGAGCTGCAAAATGTCTTTTTAAATTTGAAAAACCATTTTTGCAAGTGTGGTTGGAGATATGTTAGCAAAGTGTGATAAGTATTGGGGTAATATTACAAACATTAATAAGTTGCTATATTTTGAGGTAATTTTCGATCCACGATATAAGTTGAAATATGTTGAGTGGTGCTTTCAAGATATGTATGCAACTAAATTAGAGGTGGCTACTGAATTGATCACATTGATTAAAGAATATTTAACTAAAATGTACAATTGGTATAAACAAGTCCATGACAAAAAAATAATTCACCACGACCAACTCCCATGGCTGTTGACAATACTTCCCATAATGAAACCTCTGTTGCTGCTGCCCATAATTCACATATGGCCAGAGCACAAGCTTTTGAAGACCATTTGAAAGAGAAAGACTCCATTGTCCAACAAAATGAGCTTGAGGGATATTATTCTAGTAAGTGTGTGAAGATGAGTGAACAGTTTGATATTCTTGCTTGGTGGAAACATAATGCAACTCAGTACTCAATCTTATCTATTATAGCCAAAGATATTTTGGCCACACCGGTGTCTACAGTTGCTTCTGAAAGTGCTTTTAGCACTGTGGGAGAGTCATTGAGACCTTTAGAAGCTCTCTAAAGCCATAAATGGCTGAAGCATTCATTTGCACTCATAATTGGTTAAAACCTTCACTCACTTATTTCAAAGACTTAAATCTTAGTGAAGATGTTGATCTTTCTAAAGAAATTATTAAAGGTAAAATTAATTATGTATCTTTTAATTATTTGAACTTCCTAATATATTTATATGTTCATAATATAGTCTAATGTTTATTATTTTGTTAATTATTTTAGAGTTTCAAGGAATGTCAATGAGAAATGCAACTACTACAGGTGGCTCATCATCACAACCACCTAGTTGTGGTTAAATAAAACTATTGTATGTATATTCCTTTTTATTGTTAATAATTTGAAATTATTTTGTCAATCTTGTGTTATTACTAACTAATTCTGCCAAACTTTTAAGATCTGGACTTTTTTGAATTTTTTGAATTCACACAAACTTAACTCAAATATTGACTTAGCTCTATGACAATATAACCACAAATTTTTTAGGAATGGTATAAATTGTTGTTCTGCCCGATAAGTTATTATTGTTATATCTTATTATTGTTTTATCTGTTCATTTGATTTTATCAATTTAAGTTAGACTAGTTTAATTATGTATGGACCAAAACTACATGTAATCAAAATTGTTAATAACCACAACTACAATTGTTACTCTGTTAGCAATCTAAACTATTTGTTATATATATATATATATATATATATGTTAGCATGTATTAGCATTTCTGTTATAAGCAAGAACACAAATTTAATTTGTTATTCTTATATAATTACCCTTCTATTACCCAACAAGTGCATGATATTCCAAAATTGATTTTGCTGCAAGTCATAGAAGAACAAGCTTTTTATCATATGTATGTTACCTTTTATCTTAAGTCAATATTGTTAGAATTTTATTTTTAATAAAATTAAAGTACTGAGCATGAATATTGGTTCTCTAGGTTGCTGGAGTTCTTGCAGATTACTTGGTGTTAAATCTTTATTTAACATTAGCTAAGTTAGTAGCAGCAATTTATATTATTTTGAACAACATATATAGGTATGCCAACTTGATTTCTTAGTTTGACATTATTGTTGATTCAAAATGGTTTATCTAATCATGTTGATTGCATTATTTTCGATTCAAACTAGGCTGCTATACAAGAAACTAAGCTAAAGTGAATTTGGCATTATCAAGTCTGGAATTTTTTAATGTTGATTTGCAAACAAGGTATTGAATTATTTTTCCTATGGCACACATTAGCTGCATATTTTTACAACGATTAGTGAATACTAATTTTTTAGGTTGGCAAAACAAATTGGAAACATATTGATGTTTGTATTGTAATAAAGTCAATTGAAATTATTAGTATTTTTCATGATGTATTAATATTAGACTTTATCTATAATTTAAATTGAAAAGTGTGTATAAATATTAGACTTTATCTATAACTTGAATTTGGTTGAGTTGTTGTTGAAAAACTAAACTATTGGACTTGAAAAACAAAGACTATTTAAAGGTGTTGTAAGCTAATGGACTTTATCTATGTTATGAGATTGAAGTTTATTTTTACTAATTGTGTTGTGAATGTATTTATAAATATGTATGCATCTCAACTATAAATTGGTCGAGTACATATCAATGTTGAGATTTATAAACATGCTTGCATCTCAACTGAAAATTGATTAAGTATATATCAATGTTGCTTCAATGATTATTTATATCAATGTTGCTCTAGAATGCTCATTATAAAAGGAAATTGAGTCAAAATTGCTCAAATTTAAAAATAAAAAAAAATAGTTAAATAAATAGAAATTTTAGGAAAAAAAATGAAAAACAGATAAAATGACTTTTTAATTAAAAAATGACCTGAAAATGAATAGGCCAAAAAATAAATTGGCCAAAAAAATCTTATTGGGCCAAAAAACTAATATGTCCAAAAAAGTAAACCCGTAGGAAATCACCTGCTAACTCGTGACCCATTTACCTGTTACTCGCCTAACCCGAGTTCTTTATTAGGCGGAAATGGACATGTAGTTCCCAACCGCGGTTTGGGCCGGTTAGGGTTTTTGGCCCCGAACCCATCCTACAAGGCCCGTTGTCTACCCCTAATCACTACAAAAGTCGACGTTTCTCATCTCTCGAGGTTTCTATTTATTCAATTCATGCATAATAACACATTTATTTGTTTTTCTATTTAGGTTTAATCGTAGTTTTGTTTTTCTTATTTTCACTTAATTCGTGAAATTAGTCTTCTTATTTTAAAATCAAACAATTTTGATCCATCTCTCATATTTTTTCATTAAAAAATTATGATGTGATATACTGTTGAATGATTAACGTCATGAAATTGTAATAAAACTTCTGAAAACTTAAATTTCAACCTCTTAAATTATTCATTTTTGTAATTTAATTAGTAAAATATAAATAATTAATGCATCTAGATAATTCTACATTGCGAGATTGTATGTCACATCATTTAAAAAATGTTAAATAACTATTTTTTTAGGTAAAAAAATTGAAGGAGGACCCAAAACAGTCATATTTTAAAATAGTGGATCAATTTGGTGAAAATAAGAGACCCAAACTGCAATGAAGTCTATCCTTCTATTTATTAATGTCATGTTTGGATAAAAGTTTAATTAAGTGCTTATAGCTTACTACTCTGAAATGAAATATAAGCAAAACAATGTATCTGAAAAATTGATGTATGTTGTCTTCATTTTTAACTAGATATACCAACTTTTCATATACTATTTTTATTTATATTTTATTCCGGATGGAGCAAGTGTTCATCATATACATGCGTATATGCTGATGTGTAAGCTAAATTCTATTACAAAAATAAAGTAAAACTGATTTTACAAGCTTTCTGGGAGAACGTATCAAAATAAACTAAAAACAACTTATAGACATATCATAAGTTGGTACCAAAATCTCTCTCAAACAGACCCTAATTTTGTTGTTTTTAATTTGATGTATAGGATGAGATGTGCCGTGTTTTTTTCACGTTAGATGTGCAGTACACTGGGTCAATTGAACATGCACAACCATCCAATGCTACTTCAACCGAACAACCTACATGTCCTGTTTGCCTTGGTACATTACATATCCATGTATAGCTTACCTTCTAACGTATTTGAGTTTATAGATGCAACTGAGAAAGAGATCATAGATGTATATATGAAGATGTTAAATAAAAGAGCTTATGAAAAATTGAAATGTAGAAGCTTTTTTTTTTCTCTCTAAACTTGTTCTTAATGTAGTATTCACATATGTTTAATTTCTATTTTAGATATATTTTGTTGTTGCTGTTGTTGTTGTTTGTGAGTGTTTCTATTTGTCTTGCAAGTATGGAACATTCTGAATTGAACTATTCGTTTGCATATGCTGAACTGTCTTGCAAGTATGGAACGCTCACTGTGTGCACGAAGACAGTGGAAGTTGCAGTACGTTGTGGAGATAATGCCATGAGAGAGGCTATACTTAATAGTAAATCCGAAGCTTTAATGTTGCAAGATTAGTTTAATAATTTTCTCAGATCTTAGTTTGATGCATCTATATAATGCTATTATATTAAATATTAATTATACTATTGTATTCATTTTCTTCTGCAGATTGTCAATGAGTACAATGAATTGCTTGCTACTCAACTTGAAAACCAAAAATTAGTGAGTGTATTCCACTTATCATTTGCAGTGAATCTGCCAAGATTTCCTCCTGTCTTGTATAAACATTAAATTTTCAAACCTGTTAATTGTAGTATTTTGAATCCTTACTACAACAAGTAGAACAAGAAACTGAAAGAAAAATTTCCGTAGCTGCTCAGAAGGCTGTCAGTCTCAAACAGCAGAAGATTCAGTCCAAGATTGATAGGTGTAACAAAGAGAAGAAATTTCTGGATGAGGTAAGTTGTAAATCATGCTTTTGGAATCCCTTTTTCACAATGATATTAGACACAAGTTATGTCTAAGTAAAAAAATAACCATGTCATAGGATTTCGTGTTGTTTCATTAACATATCACAAAGACATGAAATCTTCTTGCAAATGTTTATATTGTGTTTATGCCTACAGCTTAACGATAATCTTTTGAAAAATGAGGAGATCTGGAAAGCCAATATACTTGAGATCGAAGAGAGGTATGCTTTTACCCGTTCTCTATTGCTCATTGTCATCGGTGATGTGTTTTCTCAAAATAGATTTTATTTTCAAGATGTATTGTCCCATTAAAACCAAATGTGAACAGTTGCTGCTTTAATGCTTGTTTGTAATTTTTTTAGGGATGTTTCTTTTCTCAACTTTGTAATTGTCATGCTGTAAATTCCCATGTCTTGAACACAAATAATTGCAAATGTGGTCCAGATGTTTGCAAACTGATGGGTGATGTACTTTTTTTCAGGGAGAAAAAAGCTTTAAGGCTGACTAGTGGTAAGATAATGTCCATGAAACATTTTAGTTGTAAAGAAGATACCAGTAAAGGTACTTCTAGTTACCAATATCAGGATTGGTTAGAGTGGATAGACATTTGATCCCTGGGAAGAGAATCTAAATTCTATTCTTATGAGGCTTCTTCTTGCAAGTTTACAAAATTCAGATGTTTATCTTGTTCTTCAGTAAAATCTTGAGCTACTTGCAAGGAAATCAAACCGCTGCTTGGAACATCAAGCCAACATGACGTTCCATGGCCCATGCAGGTTCCTCTGCACAGACGAAGATGCTTCGTACACCCCATCGTGCCTTATTCTCATGTCATCAAAAGTTTTGTAAAAATAATAAATATCAAATTACTTTTTAAATCTTAAACAAATCATTCTCAATTCCTTTTATTTGATGATCCTCGTACAGATTAGAAATGACTTTAATCGAAGGTGCTGGTGATGACAAAGGAAAAGAATATGTGATGTGGTTACCCAATTGGGGTTGGGATGTCTCTTTCAAAAGATCACGCTGTTGATCAGTTGGTGGTAACAATGCAGTGGATTTGTCAAAAGACAATATATAACTATTGTTAGTGACTGAGATTGGCTTTTCTGCAGCATGTTGAGTTGAATGAAAGACATTGATGGATGAGTTCATTAGGCCAAATAATGAATTAACAACAGTGGTAGTGTTAAGATTAAGGGCAATTGTGGTTGCTGCTGCATTGATATTTTGAAGAACTCTTCATCGATCGATTGTGTTGGTATTTGCCCAAACATTCCGTGACTTCGTGATCCATTTCCTAGGAACCAATATTTTGTAACACGTAATTAATCACGTGGTGGTTTTATAAGTTAGTGAATAACTGCGTTTTCCATATTTGAGGATGATCCCTGGATCATATTGACCACTATAGCATAGTTAAATTTGAAAATAACCAATTTAAAATTGAGTTGTAAAAGTGAAACACACCGTTTCTTTTTATTATATATATATATATATATATTAATATTGTTTTAAAAAAAAATTATTGAATAAATAAATGTATGGTAAGAAATGGGAAGTATCATATAGGTGGTTTGGTACTTCACCTTTTGTTACTGGTGCACCGAAAAGAAAGAAAAAAACAAGCCTTACCCAACATCACTCCATCGTTGCTGTTACAAATTGACGATAATGCTATCTCCTTTTACATCATAACACATTAAGAGTGGTCTTGTTGTCGATTATCTTTGCGCTGAATTTCTGATTTTGAACCTTCAAATTCAAATTCACATTCTCATGATTCCATCACCGTCCCTTTTGAGGATAAGGTTAACTCATCATCCTTCATAGTTCCTCAGCAGTGCGTGCAGTTCTCGCTCCCGCTCAAGCTCTCGGTTCGGATCGGTGTTCTCTCATGCTCTCAGATGGTCATTGCAAATAAATTGTTCCTGACTTGTAGCTTTTATGAACTAAGCCTTGGATCCCTCATCAAGCATCTTGAAATTTTGGATGGGTGCTTTACATCTCTTATATAAAGCTGATTACTCTCATGCTTTCGTTTAATTTTTGCAAATCTGCCATATTTCTGTATATTAGCACCGTAATCTGCCAGATTTGTTAGCCGAGGTTCTGCCAGCTACTCTGGGAGTTGTGGGCGAACAAACGTAGTCGATTCTCCATAGTTGTGAGTTGACGACGGTCATTGTCATTTATTCTTATAATGCTATAATTATTATTATTATTATTTTACTCATTTTCTATGTTAAAATGTTTATTTAAAAAATTTGGAAAAAACAACCTTTGAAATTTATCTTGATTTCGTCATTTATTTATTTTAATGGTCTTTGTTATATAATACGTTATTGGTTTGATTTACGTATGAATTAAAAGTATTTAAATATTAAGTTGTTATGCGATCGAATATGTTTTCCATGAATTATGATGAAATGAGGGATGATTTTTAAATACGTATTTTGAAAATCGTTGTTATAATTATTAAATCTTTAACGGCGTTAGGTGCACCTAGTTACCTCGTTTGATTAGAGAGAGTTACCCGTTAGATGGAGCCGCCCCTATGAGAAATGTCATTCGTAGGAGGAGAGGGCTATCAACGAGATGTAAGCTCCCTAATTGATGCGTGATGATGCGTTGCGGGATTGAGAGGAGAGGGCTATCCGTTAGATGGATCCACCCAAAAGGGAAAGGCCACCCTTAGGAGGAAAGGGCTATCAATGAGATGAAGCCGCCTCTTGGTTCTCAATAATTGGTTTTTTTTTACTTGTTTGATTTCCTATGATTATTTTAAGGTTATTCATTTTGATTTCGCTATGCTATTAATTGGAATTTTAATATATCTATCTGAACGGTTAAATTATAAATTTAATGATTTTATTACGTGCATAACATAATCGTCTCAAGGTTGTAAAACAGTTATTCGTGCCTTTTTGTGTTTTTCTTCTAGTTGATGGTGATTGTTGTCTCCTCACTAAGTCTTTGTGACTTACTCCTTCGTGTTGTTTATTTTTTCAGATTCACAGGCAGCTGAGTAGCAAGCTGATAGTAGGCTCAAGTCTCGGTCGTATTTTGTTTTGGTAGGCCTCTTTGATCGAGGACCATTGTTTTGGAAAGTCTGTTGAGTCATAATGTATTTTGCAGCTATTGGAGAGTAGATAGTTTTTTGAGAAATGTATTAAACAATTAGATTATGCTCTTTGAAATATGAATTGAATGAGTTAATACTGTAAACAGGTATTTTATAAATTTGAGAATGTTGAAGTTACAGAGGATACTTTGTCGAAATTTCGTGAAAAAAATTTTACATATATTTTTGAAACGGTTATTGAGAACTTTTTATTTGTTTGATTTGTTAGGTTAGTTGATAGGCTTGCCAGGCTAGAAGTATAGCTTGTGCGCCGGTCACGGCGTATAGTTTTTGGGTCGTGACAAAAAGCTTGATACTCAACCTTAAAGTTAACCAAATTAAAATTGAGTTGTACCAGCTTGATACTCAACCTGAAAGTTTAAAGTTCAATCCAAACTGCAAAACAAAACTCAACTCTACTATAAAACCCTTTGAGGAATCTACCATTTTCAACTCAAACTAGTTCACCATAGATAAAACTATCAAATGAACTATATATGATGATCTATAGAATAAACCTTCGTTTCAGTCCCTTAAAGTGACATACGGTATCATAATAATCCTTGAAAAAAAAGAAAATATTTTAAAGTCCTTGAAGCATGTTTCCGTTAATCGTTACAATCCTTGTCGTCAACTAATTTCTATGTTCCGTTAGTTTTAATGAGTTATCATAGTTTTTGCTCTGCGATTATGTAGCAATGACAATTTACATATCTTCTCCTACATTACTATATCCTAAATGACAAAGACTAAAATGACATTTAAAGAACCTAACACTTATTCCTCTCATTGTTTGATTGTATTGGGACAAGAATAGACGGTAGGGAGCGTAAACTACAAAAAAATTAAGCCATACATTAGTGAAACCCCGTGTTAACATGAATTAGTGAAAGCTAAACCGAAAACGACAATTGATATAGGTACATAGTGCCTCAACAGCAACAAATCTCAAATTTTTCTTCATCTGATTCCTTTTTTACATCTCTCCCTTAGATCCAATATACTGTATACATAGATAAATTGAAACTTTGATAAAATATTATACGACTACATTAATGTTTAATTATGTTTCTTTAGTGTTGTCTATAAAGGTTTCATTTTATATTACCAACCTAAGCATGAAAACTTCTTCCTAAAACCACATTGCGCATATCTGGTGAAGGGAACTTGTATTTGCAGGTAACTTTGGAATTGCTACATTTTATGTGGAGATACATCTTTGATGATAAACATTATACTCAAGAGTGAGAAGATCTTGATATTTTTAGATCTTTTACAAATTTGATCATAAGTAAATTAAAGTTGAGGATCTTTCAATTTGAAAAAGAAATGAGAAAATGAATATGTTTGAATTAAATGTCATTTTGATTCTTGTCATTGTAAGTATAATAATATATTTGAAGACATGTAAGCAATCATGTCAAATAAGCATTTAATTTGAAGTGCAAGAAACATCAAAATTCATTAAAACTAACGGAAAATAAAAAATTAGTTCAAGGTAAGAACTGCAACGATAAACGAAAACATGCAATCCAAAAGACAGTCCAATCATAGCAATGGTTGGGTCAACAACAAAAAACGACTCACCCGATATGGTAAATCACTGTTCGAATTCTCACAACAAGATATAGGCATATTAATGTCTAATGTCTAAATCCCCCTAAAACAAAGAGACATGTGGGTTCTAAAATAATTACAGTCACCAATTCAATATTCAAACCATGACTTAATTAGTTCATTATGTATCATTTTCAAGTTTGTCTTTCGGATAACTATACTCAATGATGTATATAAGAGACAGCGACAGGTACCATAATTTACTGAATCTTATCATAATATCTTACACTACTAAATGACTAACAGCTCATGAGGTTATTTAATTTTGTCAGATATTATTATAACATCATTTCATATTAATTTGATCATTTTCCATTGTCTCGTTAGATCTGCTCTTCTCATTGTTCTGTAACACATGCCTCGTTAATTTAACTCCATATATGCAACCACAAAAACTATGTAACCAGCAATACTCTTAAGGTGCTAGAAGCATGTACATTAAACTATTTAGGTTGAAAGTTGATTATCCTAAAAAATTAGAGGGTTAAGAGAAAAATTATTTAAAAATATCGAAGTGACAAAAGATGAGCGTTCATACAAAAAAATCATTTTTTTTTAAAAAGAAATATTTAATTAGAGTTTTATTTTTTCTATTTTTATTGATTCGCGAAATTGGTCTCTTTATTTTAGAAGTAGACAGTTTTAGTACTTTCTTCTGATTTTTTAATAAAAAAATGATGATGTGAAATGATTTAAATAACGTGACATATGATACTGTAGAATGATTAACTTCCATAAAATTAGAATAAAATGCAATAAAAACTTAACTTTCAACTTCAGAAGTTTTTCAGATTTTTCACTTAATTAATTATATATGAATAACTAATGTATCTAGATGATTCTATATCATATGATTATATATCATATCATTTAAAATAAATTAAATCATCATTTTTTAGTTTAAAAATCAAAAGAATGAATCAAAACTGTCAACTTTAAAATAAGATGATCGATTTCGTGAATTGTTAATAATAGAAAGACCAAAATTATAATTAAAAAAAATACAATTGTGTTATATCCATTACTCCACAACAATTTGGCTAGGTAAAGGCCAATTTGTAACCATACTAAGGATTTTAGTGTCTAATATATATGCAGTAATGAGATATTGTATCAAAATCATTTAATGTCCTTTTTTGATGAATGCTAACTATTTGAAGAAAATATGGGGAAAGTATGAGATAGTTATCATTGCCTTGATTTTTTTTTTTTTTTTGCATTTCCATTTGTTTCTCATTGTCAAATTAAGAAAGCAGATTTAAAGGTTTTTTGGGTTTATAAATTTTATGTATCTTTCCCCTAAAATCTATGTCATCCTTTTGTTTAAGTTTTAAGTTTCTGACCAATCTTGATGTATCAACTTTATTTTATTTTAAACTGTTAGATTAAGAAAAATAAATATTATCTCTTCTAATGTAATAATTTTAGAATCGATTGCATTATAAAGTTGACTGCACAAGATTCAAGTTTTTTTTATCGTAACTACCAAATCTATATAATATATTTTTGAAGCACTGCTCCAAGTATTGGGACATTGAATAGGATCTTGGAGGATAGAAAGAGATCAATTTTAAGCATTGGTGCTTACTGGCAAGAACAATAAAATGTGGATGTGATGGAAGAATTCATAAATCAGTTTTATAAAGTATTTAGGAGCCTCGAATGAATAATTTCATCTCTGCATCAATGTTTTGTTTAACTGTTAGCCGGTTAACTATTTAATACCAACTTAATTAACTATTTTAAATATCAAATTATTTTTTTTAAGAGTTTGGTCAAACTTAACTAATAAAAAGTATAACTTTTGATGAAGGAGTATATTATAATATCTATTTTTTTTTCACAACAGATTTGTTCTATACGTTTAATTTAATTTATAGCACAATATTTTTTTTTTTAAATAATATATATAGCTGGCCAAGAGCCTTCCATACCACAAGATCTAGTTTTAATTGACTCGTCCAAAATGCGAGATAACAGCCACTCCACGGGCCAATAGATCTCAAGCCACAGACTATCAATTAAAACTAAACTCTTATGATAGAAAGGACCGTAGCACGGATCAATAGTCAGATGTTTTCTGATACACAAGATCCTCATGACTGAGGCGAGTGTAGAGCATACTTGCATCTCTAATGGGGAAACTTATGATATGAACATGATACTTCAAGTTTTCAGGAAGGAGAAGAGAGAATTTAGAACATGTTTATACTCAAGAACACAAAGGGATTTTATTTAGATTGCTTCTCTATTTTGCTCTAATTACAAATGATACAAGCTTCTCCTTTTATAGCCAAGGAGATACATGCAAGGACAAAGTTCCTACTATTCATACACATGTCATCACTGCAAGATGTCTTCCAGTATCTTTTTCACAATTTCTCCTTTAGGATATGCTGAAGAATAAATATCCATGGAATTTTCTTCAAAGTTCATTGTAGCAAATTGTTGCTCAATTTTTATCTGAGAGCTTGATTCTGGTTGAGTAGATTGACCAGAGCTTTCTCCAATTTCGTGACTTACACATGAATGTTTTTGTGAACTAACCGGCTGCCACTGCGATGGAAGATCTCCATGGCTTATGTAAGTCGTATCAGTCTGGGCTTTTCCTCGATCATGGAGATTCATAAGATTAACATAATCTAATAACTTTTTCTTAACTTTTAAATGTGGAGGATAATCATCAATGGTTTCCCATAGATCAGCATAATTTGTGTAGATGAGGAGTTTAGTCCTGAGATCTGTCTGATATGGCTTGTGTAACATGAACACTGTTTTAAGTTTGCCAATAGCTTCTTGTGTCAGTCTTTCTTTAACGTCATCTAAGATTGATTTCAGTTGATTTCTCCACCATTCTAGTGGAGAGTATAGTTCAAGTGTAGTCCAAATCAAGGTGTTGTGATTCTTTGGATCGGTTAGATGTTTGTACATTGCCTCAGTTGGGACATAAACAGGCATGACATACAAACTAGTGGCACACCAAATATACCATAAGTGATTTTCAGTGTATTTTGAATTCGGGTTTATCATGAATGGCATATGATAGGGTGTGTCTAGAAGAAAAAGGGAGCGGTACGGAAACTTCTTCATTTTTTTCATAATTTTCATCATAAAATAGAAAAGATTATTTCTGGCGTATTCTTTAAGTTGGGATGGTGAAAAAGACGAATCTACTTCAGGAGGAAAATCTTTGACCTTAGAGGCATGTGCTGGTAGTGAGTTAATCATGAGAATCAAAGGAAAGGTGTGTGTTTTAGTGATAATCTGGATGGGTTTCATTGGTCTAGAAAGTAAATCAGGAATCAAGTTTTGATTTCCTTTGATATGTTTTACTGTAAAATCATACCTCGAAAACCAATCTTTGAGCCTAAAAGTTTATGGATCTGGCGGCATTTTGTTTTTGAATTCAAGGATCCTGGGTAAAGAAGAATTATCCATTTGGACTTCAAACTGATAACCCCTCAAGTGGAAATCAAATTTTTGGATACCCATTTTACTGCAAGTGCTTCCTTGTAAGTGGTGTGATAGTGTTTTTCAGCTTTTTTGAACTGACCACTAGCATGACCACAATAATGTTTTACTCCATTGATTTCTTCTATCAGGACTGCACCCCAATAGTGATCACTGGCATCCGTTTGTAGGATTCTCTTTCCATCTCCTGGAATTTTTAGGGCAGGTGGAGTTTGCGCAACCGTTTTTAGAGCTCTGATTGCTTCAGTGTGCTTCGGTTCCCATGGTGGAGGATTTTTCTTGAGTAATTGTGACATAGGACTCGTATATTTTGCATGCTTTGGTATGAAATTCCTGATATAATTGATTATACCAAGAAATTGCTGGATTTGTTTAATGGTGAGATTCTCATCAGGAAAATTCAACAGTTCTTGAGCAATATGAGGTTGAGGTTGATATTTTCCTTCAGAAAAATGCATTCCCAAAAAATCTATTTCTGTTTGGGCTAACTGACTTTTCTTTTCTGAGAGCATCATCCCATAGTTTTGGGCTATTTGGAAAAACTGGCCCAATAACTGTTTATGAGCCTTTTCATCTTTTGAGAACAACAACACATCATCTATGTAGATGAGGATACTATTGAGAATGGGCTCAAAAAATTTTGTCATGGCCTTTTGAAATAGTGATGGAGCCACCTTAAGCCCAAAAGGTAATACTGTCCATTGGTATTGGGCATTTGGAATGCAGAACGCCATCTTGAAACGGTCCTTAGGGTCAATGCCTAGTTGCCAAAATCCAGACTTCATATCAAACTTTGAAAAGATCTGAGCATCTTTGAGGAAGATGTTTAACGAAGAAGTTTTAAGAATGGAAAATTTATCATCTTTCAGGAAATGATTTAGAGGTTTATAATCAATTACTAACCTCTTATTTCCTCTTATTTTTTCTGACCTCTTTTCAACATAAAATGCTTGGCAAGCCCACTCAGATTTCGTGGGTTCTATCAGACCTTGTTTAAGTAGCTGATTACATTCTTCCCGGGCCAAAGCTAAATCTGATGGACTCATTCCTGGATGAGTGGCTTTGGTTGGATTAATGTCCTCATTAAGCTTGAAGGGAAGTTGGACAAAAAAGTCTTCGTTCGTCCATAAAGGTTTTGGATGGGAGAAGTTCTCATGACTATCTGCGCAAAGTTTGAGCAATTTAGACTTAATTTCTTCATATCCAGCACGAACTTCAGAAAGGGAATACAACTTTAGTATTCCTGAATATGGCTTAAATTCTCGCTTAAATTTGATTCCTGTGGGGAGAATTTGGAGCCTATTTGCTGCTGAATAAACATCCATGCCCACAACAATATCTTTGTTTGGGAGACTGCTACCAATGACTTTTGTCCAAATTATGCATTCTGGGAAGAATCTAATTCCAATTTTGTCCTTTGTCATCATATCTGTTCTAAAAACTTTGCCATCTACTGCTACGAAGTATGCAACATGTTTTACCCATGCTTCTGCAGGGAGAATGCTTGGGTTCATTATCGTTATTTGGGCACCAGTATCCATATAGGCTATGACCTTTTTGGGATGAGAAAATTTTAAAGCAAGAACATGGATTTCGACACAAGGTAGAGGAGGAGTAGGTAGTGTACTTCCTACTTCCTTGAACGAGTATATCGGAAAACTTTTCTCATCTCCAGATTTTGCAAGCGATGTTTCTTCTGAGGAAAAGTCATCTGAGGAAGAGTTTTGAAGAACAAATATTGTCTCTTCATCGGCAGAGCTTTGTTCAGAATACAAAGCTTCTAGATCTCCTTCTAGAGGTTGGAGAGAGTTGATTAGCTTTGTGGCTTTTCTGGTTTTGTTGGGACACCTTTTAGAAAAACGCCCTTCTTCTCCGCAAACAAAGCATCTTTGATTTCTCCTTTTTCCTCTGAATGGCTTTCTCCTAAAGAACTTCAAAGCTTTCTTTTTCTTTACCTTCCTGAAAATTCTCGAAGGTTTAGTGTCTCTTTGCCGATGATGTTTCTTTTTGGTTGGGCAGCTGCACTTGTTTTCCTTGCACTTGATCTCCAGATATGGTTTTTTACATGCTTTGGAGAACTTGGACTTTTGTTCTATTATTTCTGAGAAATTTTGGTGCAATCTGCATAGTTTATCCAATGCCTCCAATGTTATCTGGTGTATCTGGTGTATCTGGCCAAGGCTCATGGTTTTGATGTCTTTTTGGGCTGTTGCTATCATCTTATGAATTTCTGGTTGGAGTTCTTGGGGTAGTGAGGAGATGTATGTATTTTTTAGGTTGTGATCATTAAATCCATTGAGGACATAATATCTCTGAGCCATTCTTTGGTAATGTTTATCAAGATCTTTGACTCTGAGCGAACAACATCTCATTTCAAAGAACTCTTGTCTGCTTTTCCTATCGATTATCTCCATGTCATCGATGAATTCTTTGTGAAGAGTTCCAAGGATAGCAGCAGTGGTTCCCAATCTGTGCAATTCATCTTGTCTGAACGTACCAAGGTTATGATACCATTCTTTCATCGTGCCCGTCATTCTGCAGCAAAACTCTTCAATGAGTCTTTTCCTCCAGTGACTGGGTGTCCAACCAAGCGCCAAAATCAAGGAGTCTTTTCCTCCAGTGACTGGGTGGTATGTCATCAAGTGTGAACCATGGTCCACTGTTTATCTTTGCTTTCCCAGAGATTGGAATTTCTTCAAATGATTCATCATAAAATGATCCTTCCTCTTTTATGTTTACCATAAAGAGCCAGGATACATTCATGTAATTCTCTTCCGATTCAGATTCCTATTCTGATGCTGATGAAAAGGATTCAGATTTTTCATCAACTGATGTATTTTTGGAGGGATCCTCCTTTTCAGAGGAGGAGGAATCGGACTCAGATTCTTGTTCTGAAGTTTGTACCGAATCATCTTTTTCAAAGGAGGAGTCGGTCTCAGATCCTTCTTTTGGAATTTGTACCAGAGATTCATGGTTTGTGGTGATTGTCATGGCTTGGAAATTTTCCTCAGGAATTTCTTCCCTTTGGAATTCTGTAGGAGGTGTGTTAGGGACATCATGAGTGTCAGAGGATGAATCACTCAAACGAGTAGTTTTTTCTCTGGACCTGGAAGTCGAGGGTTTTGGCCTATAAGCTGTAGGTATATATTTGGTATAATCCGGTGGTGATGACAAGGTAGGATATAAAGTAGGATAGAAAGGAGATGGCCTTTGTGGTGTTGCGAAGTAACTAGGAAAAGTAGGGGGGTTGAAGATAGGGTCCTCAACAGGCTTATGTTTTTCGTATTCTCTGGAAACTCTCAAGAAATCATCAATTTCTTTTACTTGGCCTTGTAACCTTTTGATTTCTCTTTCTTTATGGTCAAAAACTTGACCAAAAGTTCTGTCTTCCAACATCTTTCTCAAGTCACGGTCCAGCTGCAACACTTGAGCTTTTAAAGTTTTGTAGTGCTTCTGCATTTTTTGGGACAGAAATTTGAGATCTTCATCTTTCTCATCCAACTTCTCTGTGATTTTATCCACTTTCTTGTCTAGGTTCTGGAGAAGGTCATTTTGAGCAACCATGTTCTCTGATTGCCAATTTAGAACTTCTTCTGCCTGGGTTAAAGGTTTAAGTCTTCCATCAGGGTTGACTTCATTGGGTTGTATGAAAGGCTTGGATGATCTATTTGTGATTGGATTAGTTTTTCTTTCTAAAGCAGGAAAATGTTGATCATACTCAGAGGCTAGTGTTGTCATCATGAAGCAAGGAATCGGTTCAATATTTCTGGGAGGTTTTATTGGGTCATAATGGTCTGAGGGAGACCATGAGACAAGGTCAGGATCATCTGGTGGAATAAGGTTTTCTTCTCTGAGGATTCTAAGAGCTTCCTCGTAAATTGGAAGTGGAGGAGCCCTTTTGTGAATTCCTACCCAAGAGCCATTATTCGGATCAGTCCTTCTTTGTGGAGGTGGTGGTGGTTTACACCTACCCTTCTTTTTCCTCTTAGGGCTGATGTCTTCCTCATCCGTCTCGTCGTCATGCATCCAGCAATCGCAGTCTGGGTCACACTTACTGGGATCAACATCCCATATGAAATGTCCATCTTTCTTGTCTGTATAGATGGGTTTTCCTTCTGCTGTGACTGCGTGAATAGGACACCAATCTTCCTCGAGTATTGGTTGAATCATCAAGGTTTGGAAGATCGGAGAAGGTGAGCTAGTTCCTTCGTCTGGTTTTTTGAAGATCGTCTTGACTGTCTTGTCAACAGATGATCTCCTGAAGGTAGCTTCCTGAGACTGGATTGGCCTTCTGTCTTGGTGTATTTTTTCGTAGTTGGTGATCCACTCAAGAGGAATCAGCTGTGCTAGTTCTTCTCTTGATATCCTTCTAGGAATTTGGACAATGGAGGGTGTCTCTTCTTCTTTATTGGTGATTACCAATAGCGAGTCTGAAGAGCATCCTGTGAGTGGTAAATCTATCGAGTGATTCTGGAGTCGATAGATTATCTGGTGATGAAGAGTGGCCGACATGGCTTCTGGTACCTGGTCAGTTCCGGTGATCTGAACTTGGACCTTAAGTCTTGTGGACAAAGTAGTGTCGTTAAGACCTACGTTGTAGTTTGGGAAGATAGTGAGAAATACACTTCCAGCATGTAATGAAGTCAGGACGGTTCCGATCACAGCGTTTTCGTAGTGAAGATAGCTAGAGTCTAACAACGCTATCTTACAGAAAACAGGGAGATTCTTCCTTCCATGGAGAGAAAGAATCAATCTGACAGCTCCAAAGTGTAGAGCCGTGTATCCTTCACTTTTCCAATAATATTCAAACATAATATTTTAAAAATAGAAAATAAGTAAGTCTTGTATGACCACAAAAACAAATGTTTAATATTTAAATATATATATATATATAATAGACACTTTTTAAATAATAATTCATATTTAAAAAATTTCTCTTTTAAATGTGTATCTAAGAAGTATGCATTTCAAGTACCTATAATTAGCGACATAGATAATAGGTAATATTTATTAAAAAAGGTAAAAGAAGTTTCGCCAAGTTCTACCAGGGGTGTTCATATCCAAGAGATCTAAAATAAAATCGTAAATTGATCCCAAAAAATAAAAATTGCACTAAATAAAATATTATATGGTTTTTTTAATAAAATATTATTGAATTTTTTTTTATGCTATTTTGTAATAATCGCATGGATCAAACCAAACGACATACATAAATTTTAATACATATTTATATATTATTCTTGGTTTTTATTATTTTGTTAATAATATTGATTAGTTTAATTTAATCTATTTTTTTCTTTTTAATTTATTTTCGACATAATCTATCATTGTTATTTTCTAATGTTACATTTTCATATATTATATGTTATATTTTGCATCAAACCATCTATTTTATCATATTTTTATATTATAAAATTTTGTCATATCTCTAAATCAACGGTTCTCTATCCATGAGACCATGATCGATAACCATACTAACAATCACCCATAATGAGATACTATATTTAAATATTTCACGATCCAAATAATATTAGCAAAC
>JBBPBP010000002.1:33035274-33046913 GCA_037974735.1 Cicer chorassanicum
CTATTTAATACCAACTTAATTAACTATTTTAAATATCAAATTATTTTTTTTAAGAGTTTGGTCAAACTTAACTAATAAAAAGTATAACTTTTGATGAAGGAGTATATTATAATATCTATTTTTTTTTCACAACAGATTTGTTCTATACGTTTAATTTAATTTATAGCACAATATTTTTTTTTTTAAATAATATATATAGCTGGCCAAGAGCCTTCCATACCACAAGATCTAGTTTTAATTGACTCGTCCAAAATGCGAGATAACAGCCACTCCACGGGCCAATAGATCTCAAGCCACAGACTATCAATTAAAACTAAACTCTTATGATAGAAAGGACCGTAGCACGGATCAATAGTCAGATGTTTTCTGATACACAAGATCCTCATGACTGAGGCGAGTGTAGAGCATACTTGCATCTCTAATGGGGAAACTTATGATATGAACATGATACTTCAAGTTTTCAGGAAGGAGAAGAGAGAATTTAGAACATGTTTATACTCAAGAACACAAAGGGATTTTATTTAGATTGCTTCTCTATTTTGCTCTAATTACAAATGATACAAGCTTCTCCTTTTATAGCCAAGGAGATACATGCAAGGACAAAGTTCCTACTATTCATACACATGTCATCACTGCAAGATGTCTTCCAGTATCTTTTTCACAATTTCTCCTTTAGGATATGCTGAAGAATAAATATCCATGGAATTTTCTTCAAAGTTCATTGTAGCAAATTGTTGCTCAATTTTTATCTGAGAGCTTGATTCTGGTTGAGTAGATTGACCAGAGCTTTCTCCAATTTCGTGACTTACACATGAATGTTTTTGTGAACTAACCGGCTGCCACTGCGATGGAAGATCTCCATGGCTTATGTAAGTCGTATCAGTCTGGGCTTTTCCTCGATCATGGAGATTCATAAGATTAACATAATCTAATAACTTTTTCTTAACTTTTAAATGTGGAGGATAATCATCAATGGTTTCCCATAGATCAGCATAATTTGTGTAGATGAGGAGTTTAGTCCTGAGATCTGTCTGATATGGCTTGTGTAACATGAACACTGTTTTAAGTTTGCCAATAGCTTCTTGTGTCAGTCTTTCTTTAACGTCATCTAAGATTGATTTCAGTTGATTTCTCCACCATTCTAGTGGAGAGTATAGTTCAAGTGTAGTCCAAATCAAGGTGTTGTGATTCTTTGGATCGGTTAGATGTTTGTACATTGCCTCAGTTGGGACATAAACAGGCATGACATACAAACTAGTGGCACACCAAATATACCATAAGTGATTTTCAGTGTATTTTGAATTCGGGTTTATCATGAATGGCATATGATAGGGTGTGTCTAGAAGAAAAAGGGAGCGGTACGGAAACTTCTTCATTTTTTTCATAATTTTCATCATAAAATAGAAAAGATTATTTCTGGCGTATTCTTTAAGTTGGGATGGTGAAAAAGACGAATCTACTTCAGGAGGAAAATCTTTGACCTTAGAGGCATGTGCTGGTAGTGAGTTAATCATGAGAATCAAAGGAAAGGTGTGTGTTTTAGTGATAATCTGGATGGGTTTCATTGGTCTAGAAAGTAAATCAGGAATCAAGTTTTGATTTCCTTTGATATGTTTTACTGTAAAATCATACCTCGAAAACCAATCTTTGAGCCTAAAAGTTTATGGATCTGGCGGCATTTTGTTTTTGAATTCAAGGATCCTGGGTAAAGAAGAATTATCCATTTGGACTTCAAACTGATAACCCCTCAAGTGGAAATCAAATTTTTGGATACCCATTTTACTGCAAGTGCTTCCTTGTAAGTGGTGTGATAGTGTTTTTCAGCTTTTTTGAACTGACCACTAGCATGACCACAATAATGTTTTACTCCATTGATTTCTTCTATCAGGACTGCACCCCAATAGTGATCACTGGCATCCGTTTGTAGGATTCTCTTTCCATCTCCTGGAATTTTTAGGGCAGGTGGAGTTTGCGCAACCGTTTTTAGAGCTCTGATTGCTTCAGTGTGCTTCGGTTCCCATGGTGGAGGATTTTTCTTGAGTAATTGTGACATAGGACTCGTATATTTTGCATGCTTTGGTATGAAATTCCTGATATAATTGATTATACCAAGAAATTGCTGGATTTGTTTAATGGTGAGATTCTCATCAGGAAAATTCAACAGTTCTTGAGCAATATGAGGTTGAGGTTGATATTTTCCTTCAGAAAAATGCATTCCCAAAAAATCTATTTCTGTTTGGGCTAACTGACTTTTCTTTTCTGAGAGCATCATCCCATAGTTTTGGGCTATTTGGAAAAACTGGCCCAATAACTGTTTATGAGCCTTTTCATCTTTTGAGAACAACAACACATCATCTATGTAGATGAGGATACTATTGAGAATGGGCTCAAAAAATTTTGTCATGGCCTTTTGAAATAGTGATGGAGCCACCTTAAGCCCAAAAGGTAATACTGTCCATTGGTATTGGGCATTTGGAATGCAGAACGCCATCTTGAAACGGTCCTTAGGGTCAATGCCTAGTTGCCAAAATCCAGACTTCATATCAAACTTTGAAAAGATCTGAGCATCTTTGAGGAAGATGTTTAACGAAGAAGTTTTAAGAATGGAAAATTTATCATCTTTCAGGAAATGATTTAGAGGTTTATAATCAATTACTAACCTCTTATTTCCTCTTATTTTTTCTGACCTCTTTTCAACATAAAATGCTTGGCAAGCCCACTCAGATTTCGTGGGTTCTATCAGACCTTGTTTAAGTAGCTGATTACATTCTTCCCGGGCCAAAGCTAAATCTGATGGACTCATTCCTGGATGAGTGGCTTTGGTTGGATTAATGTCCTCATTAAGCTTGAAGGGAAGTTGGACAAAAAAGTCTTCGTTCGTCCATAAAGGTTTTGGATGGGAGAAGTTCTCATGACTATCTGCGCAAAGTTTGAGCAATTTAGACTTAATTTCTTCATATCCAGCACGAACTTCAGAAAGGGAATACAACTTTAGTATTCCTGAATATGGCTTAAATTCTCGCTTAAATTTGATTCCTGTGGGGAGAATTTGGAGCCTATTTGCTGCTGAATAAACATCCATGCCCACAACAATATCTTTGTTTGGGAGACTGCTACCAATGACTTTTGTCCAAATTATGCATTCTGGGAAGAATCTAATTCCAATTTTGTCCTTTGTCATCATATCTGTTCTAAAAACTTTGCCATCTACTGCTACGAAGTATGCAACATGTTTTACCCATGCTTCTGCAGGGAGAATGCTTGGGTTCATTATCGTTATTTGGGCACCAGTATCCATATAGGCTATGACCTTTTTGGGATGAGAAAATTTTAAAGCAAGAACATGGATTTCGACACAAGGTAGAGGAGGAGTAGGTAGTGTACTTCCTACTTCCTTGAACGAGTATATCGGAAAACTTTTCTCATCTCCAGATTTTGCAAGCGATGTTTCTTCTGAGGAAAAGTCATCTGAGGAAGAGTTTTGAAGAACAAATATTGTCTCTTCATCGGCAGAGCTTTGTTCAGAATACAAAGCTTCTAGATCTCCTTCTAGAGGTTGGAGAGAGTTGATTAGCTTTGTGGCTTTTCTGGTTTTGTTGGGACACCTTTTAGAAAAACGCCCTTCTTCTCCGCAAACAAAGCATCTTTGATTTCTCCTTTTTCCTCTGAATGGCTTTCTCCTAAAGAACTTCAAAGCTTTCTTTTTCTTTACCTTCCTGAAAATTCTCGAAGGTTTAGTGTCTCTTTGCCGATGATGTTTCTTTTTGGTTGGGCAGCTGCACTTGTTTTCCTTGCACTTGATCTCCAGATATGGTTTTTTACATGCTTTGGAGAACTTGGACTTTTGTTCTATTATTTCTGAGAAATTTTGGTGCAATCTGCATAGTTTATCCAATGCCTCCAATGTTATCTGGTGTATCTGGTGTATCTGGCCAAGGCTCATGGTTTTGATGTCTTTTTGGGCTGTTGCTATCATCTTATGAATTTCTGGTTGGAGTTCTTGGGGTAGTGAGGAGATGTATGTATTTTTTAGGTTGTGATCATTAAATCCATTGAGGACATAATATCTCTGAGCCATTCTTTGGTAATGTTTATCAAGATCTTTGACTCTGAGCGAACAACATCTCATTTCAAAGAACTCTTGTCTGCTTTTCCTATCGATTATCTCCATGTCATCGATGAATTCTTTGTGAAGAGTTCCAAGGATAGCAGCAGTGGTTCCCAATCTGTGCAATTCATCTTGTCTGAACGTACCAAGGTTATGATACCATTCTTTCATCGTGCCCGTCATTCTGCAGCAAAACTCTTCAATGAGTCTTTTCCTCCAGTGACTGGGTGTCCAACCAAGCGCCAAAATCAAGGAGTCTTTTCCTCCAGTGACTGGGTGGTATGTCATCAAGTGTGAACCATGGTCCACTGTTTATCTTTGCTTTCCCAGAGATTGGAATTTCTTCAAATGATTCATCATAAAATGATCCTTCCTCTTTTATGTTTACCATAAAGAGCCAGGATACATTCATGTAATTCTCTTCCGATTCAGATTCCTATTCTGATGCTGATGAAAAGGATTCAGATTTTTCATCAACTGATGTATTTTTGGAGGGATCCTCCTTTTCAGAGGAGGAGGAA
Organism: Cicer chorassanicum; assembly: GCA_037974735.1. NCBI lineage: Eukaryota > Viridiplantae > Streptophyta > Magnoliopsida > Fabales > Fabaceae > Cicer > Cicer chorassanicum. The sequence goes on from JBBPBP010000002.1 coordinate 33,039,904, forward strand.
TCGGACTCAGATTCTTGTTCTGAAGTTTGTACCGAATCATCTTTTTCAAAGGAGGAGTCGGTCTCAGATCCTTCTTTTGGAATTTGTACCAGAGATTCATGGTTTGTGGTGATTGTCATGGCTTGGAAATTTTCCTCAGGAATTTCTTCCCTTTGGAATTCTGTAGGAGGTGTGTTAGGGACATCATGAGTGTCAGAGGATGAATCACTCAAACGAGTAGTTTTTTCTCTGGACCTGGAAGTCGAGGGTTTTGGCCTATAAGCTGTAGGTATATATTTGGTATAATCCGGTGGTGATGACAAGGTAGGATATAAAGTAGGATAGAAAGGAGATGGCCTTTGTGGTGTTGCGAAGTAACTAGGAAAAGTAGGGGGGTTGAAGATAGGGTCCTCAACAGGCTTATGTTTTTCGTATTCTCTGGAAACTCTCAAGAAATCATCAATTTCTTTTACTTGGCCTTGTAACCTTTTGATTTCTCTTTCTTTATGGTCAAAAACTTGACCAAAAGTTCTGTCTTCCAACATCTTTCTCAAGTCACGGTCCAGCTGCAACACTTGAGCTTTTAAAGTTTTGTAGTGCTTCTGCATTTTTTGGGACAGAAATTTGAGATCTTCATCTTTCTCATCCAACTTCTCTGTGATTTTATCCACTTTCTTGTCTAGGTTCTGGAGAAGGTCATTTTGAGCAACCATGTTCTCTGATTGCCAATTTAGAACTTCTTCTGCCTGGGTTAAAGGTTTAAGTCTTCCATCAGGGTTGACTTCATTGGGTTGTATGAAAGGCTTGGATGATCTATTTGTGATTGGATTAGTTTTTCTTTCTAAAGCAGGAAAATGTTGATCATACTCAGAGGCTAGTGTTGTCATCATGAAGCAAGGAATCGGTTCAATATTTCTGGGAGGTTTTATTGGGTCATAATGGTCTGAGGGAGACCATGAGACAAGGTCAGGATCATCTGGTGGAATAAGGTTTTCTTCTCTGAGGATTCTAAGAGCTTCCTCGTAAATTGGAAGTGGAGGAGCCCTTTTGTGAATTCCTACCCAAGAGCCATTATTCGGATCAGTCCTTCTTTGTGGAGGTGGTGGTGGTTTACACCTACCCTTCTTTTTCCTCTTAGGGCTGATGTCTTCCTCATCCGTCTCGTCGTCATGCATCCAGCAATCGCAGTCTGGGTCACACTTACTGGGATCAACATCCCATATGAAATGTCCATCTTTCTTGTCTGTATAGATGGGTTTTCCTTCTGCTGTGACTGCGTGAATAGGACACCAATCTTCCTCGAGTATTGGTTGAATCATCAAGGTTTGGAAGATCGGAGAAGGTGAGCTAGTTCCTTCGTCTGGTTTTTTGAAGATCGTCTTGACTGTCTTGTCAACAGATGATCTCCTGAAGGTAGCTTCCTGAGACTGGATTGGCCTTCTGTCTTGGTGTATTTTTTCGTAGTTGGTGATCCACTCAAGAGGAATCAGCTGTGCTAGTTCTTCTCTTGATATCCTTCTAGGAATTTGGACAATGGAGGGTGTCTCTTCTTCTTTATTGGTGATTACCAATAGCGAGTCTGAAGAGCATCCTGTGAGTGGTAAATCTATCGAGTGATTCTGGAGTCGATAGATTATCTGGTGATGAAGAGTGGCCGACATGGCTTCTGGTACCTGGTCAGTTCCGGTGATCTGAACTTGGACCTTAAGTCTTGTGGACAAAGTAGTGTCGTTAAGACCTACGTTGTAGTTTGGGAAGATAGTGAGAAATACACTTCCAGCATGTAATGAAGTCAGGACGGTTCCGATCACAGCGTTTTCGTAGTGAAGATAGCTAGAGTCTAACAACGCTATCTTACAGAAAACAGGGATATTCTTCCTTCCATGGAGAGAAAGAATCAATCTGACAGCTCCAAAGTGTAGAGCCGTGTATCCTTCACTTTTCCAATAATATTCAAACATAATATTTTAAAAATAGAAAATAAGTAAGTCTTGTATGACCACAAAAACAAATGTTTAATATTTAAATATATATATATATATAATAGACACTTTTTAAATAATAATTCATATTTAAAAAATTTCTCTTTTAAATGTGTATCTAAGAAGTATGCATTTCAAGTACCTATAATTAGCGACATAGATAATAGGTAATATTTATTAAAAAAGGTAAAAGAAGTTTCGCCAAGTTCTACCAGGGGTGTTCATATCCAAGAGATCTAAAATAAAATCGTAAATTGATCCCAAAAAATAAAAATTGCACTAAATAAAATATTATATGGTTTTTTTAATAAAATATTATTGAAATTTTTTTTTATGCTATTTTGTAATAATCGCATGGATCAAACCAAACGACATACATAAATTTTAATACATATTTATATATTATTCTTGGTTTTTATTATTTTGTTAATAATATTGATTAGTTTAATTTAATCTATTTTTTTCTTTTTAATTTATTTTCGACATAATCTATCATTGTTATTTTCTAATGTTACATTTTCATATATTATATGTTATATTTTGCATCAAACCATCTATTTTATCATATTTTTATATTATAAAATTTTGTCATATCTCTAAATCAACGGTTCTCTATCCATGAGACCATGATCGATAACCATACTAACAATCACCCATAATGAGATACTATATTTAAATATTTCACGATCCAAATAATATTAGCAAACAAACAGAGTTTAAAAGGATTCATTCAACTCATCTTGATTTCATTCTCTTCCAAATCTCCTTCTACTCTTTTTTCATCGATCAACCGATTACACGGTACGCTATTCTCTCTCTCCCTTTGCTTTCCTAATTTCTATGTATATAATCTGATTTGTGTTTACATGATTTCTGTGTTTCAATATCAAAATACATCAACCAAATTGTTTACACTCATTCCTAAAAAATTGTCTATCATTAGCGATGAAACGGTTTATTGAAAGATCTCCTAAATATGAAATTTAGTTTTTGCCTCTCAAAAATATATATTTGTTTGCAAGTTAATTTCTCTTTTGAATTACTATTACAATTTATGTCAACATCAAGTGCTTTTTATTACTTGATTTAATATTTTCTCTTGCGATACTTCCTACATGTTTAACTATTGTTTGAATCATTGCAAGCAAAACTTGGTTGTCTCATTTGGAGATGGAGAAATATGTTGTTTCCACAAATGTAAAGGTTAGCAACCATATACCTGAAGATCTTGCCCTCTCTATCCTGTCTAAATTGCCTATAAAATCTTTGAACCGATTTGGATGTGTATGCAAATCTTGGACTCTCTTGTTTGAAAACCTTCATTTCCTGATAATGTATCGCAACTATTTCCTTTCTAATAACCATTCTTATTATGATGGTACTTCTATACTACTAAATCATAGACTAGTTCCTTTGACGAATGAACCATTACACTCTACATTGTATTTACTTTATGGTGACATGTTTGAGAATAGGGTCAAATTAGATTGGCCGCCTCCATTTCACGAGGATGACTGTTGTATTCATATTTTGAGTTCTGTGGATGTTAATGGGACTCTTTGTCTCACACATGAGATGGGCCCGTACGCAAAATGTGTATTTTGGAACCCTGCTACAGATAAATTCAAGGTTATTCCACCCAGCCCTTTTGAGTCTGTACCTTATCATAACACTTTATTCTCTCCTCATGGTTTTGGTTATGACCATGAAAGAGATGACTATAAAGTGATTCGACATTTAGATTTCTTTGTTGATGACAACATAGATGTGCCATGTGAGGAACCTATAGGTTTTGCCCCGATGTGGGAGATATATAGTCTAAGAAGTAATTCTTGGAAGAAACTTGATGTTGACATGCCTTGTCGTCGGGCGTACGATGAATTGTACATGGATGGAGTTTGTCATTGGTGGAGTATAAATGATTACGGTAGTCTTAGTAATGTTGGGCCATGTTTGGTGTCATTTGAATTGTGCAATGAGGTGTTCCTTACAACACCTTTTCCTTCAGACATGGTTGACCGTTTTGATATTTTACACTTGGTGTTGTTAAATGGAACCATTGGTTTCATAATATATGACAAAACAACTACTTTACACATAAGAATATTGGGTGAACTTGGTGTGAAGGAGTCGTGGGCTAATATCTTCATTGTCAAGCCTTTACCTTGCGTTGAACATCCTATTGGAGCAGGAAAGAAAGGTGATATATTCTTGAGAAAAAATGACGATGAACTGGTATGGTATGATATAAGTACCCATACGATTCATGAGCTTCGTGTTAAAGGAAGCCGAGATTTTCGTTGCATTGTAGTTTATAAGGAAAATCTTCTCCCAATTGTAGGTTTGTGACTTTGGTAAGTAGGTAATGATAACGAAAAAATGATTGAAGTCATATCCAAATTGGTTTTATGTTGTATACAAATTGGTTTGCCAAGTATATGGCAAATCTAGAAACTATCGAATAATATGGATTTCACTTTATCAATTTTATTTTGTAATTTACTCTTTCTTTTTACAAATTCATCTTATTTCCATTTTATTTGTAAGAACTTTAATTTGCCTTTGCTTAATGGACTCTAAGTTAATGTGGAAATACGTTTTGTTTTTTGGGAAACTTGATATTTTAACGAGCAATATATCTCTGTTTGACCACATCATGTATGCCACTGTGTTCAATTTTGTGTTATATCATTTAAATAAACCAACTATCGGTATTTGACGAAATATTATTTTGTTTTTTAAATAAATCACCTATTGGATTTAGTAACATGTATTATCCATCTTCTGTCAATTTTTACTTTCAGTATTATTATTTCAAATACACACTTGTAGTTTATGATTTCTTCTTGTTTAATTATACTTTGTTAATTTCTAAACTATGTTTTAGCTACAATGCTTAACATTTTAAGTTATAATTTTTCTTTATCCTTATCCTATAATCCATATCATCTTTTTGTTTAAGGTTTAAATATCTAGTCAAATAAAGGTGAAATAATCTCAATGTATTAACATTTACTATACTTTTATCAAGGAACATGTCTACAAAATCAAGTAGTTGGTTGAAAGGGATTGGATTTCATACATAAGCCTTTAATATTTTGATTTAATTTCTCTATTTATCATGTATATGGGATGTAGGATATAATGTTAATATAATAATAGACCATGTTTTTTTGCTCTATCTATACTTTTTGTTTTGTCATGAGTTGAAACTAAAGATAAGAGGACTTGTATATTATAAAGTTTACTCTTCTTTTGTTTGGGTATGCAGTAATGAGATATTGTATCACAATGATTTAATGTCCTTTGTTGATGAATGCTAACTATTTGAAGAAAATATGGAAAAAAATATGAGATAGTTATCAATGCCTTGATATTTTTTGTGTTTGCACTCCCATTTGTTTCTCAATATCAAATCAAGAAAGCAGATTTGAAGGTTTTTTGGGTTTATAAATTTTTTGTATCCTTTCCCTAAAATTTATGTCATCCTTTTGTTTAAGTTTTAAGTTTTTGACCAGTCTTGGTGTATCAACTTTTACTAAACTGTTATCAGAAAAAGCTGCAATTCTTAATAAAAGTTTCATATATTTTCTTCTAGTTCCTTACAAGAATATTGACAGTTTAATTTTTTTTTTTTTGCAAGTTGACGGCACTTTTGAAGTAGATGCATTTGATAATTTTTGACATTAATCCTTAGTTCATTGCTATTTTGTTTTCTCTCCTTAATTATTTACAAAGATAAGTAGTAAGCTGAAAAGGATTGATTTCATACACAAACCATTAATATGGCTCAAATGTATCTTGATTTTTCGGTTTGTGTTTCATTCTTTTGCTAGTTTTCTCTAAGAGAGCCTTCTAAATATTTTGATTTGATTTATCTATTCATCATGTTCTATATGAGCTAGAGACATATTGTACAAAAGCCATAGTTCTTGTGTAAAAGGTGACTTCTGTATTTAAACAAATTTGTCTATGAGATGAAAACTTAGATAAAATTATTATAAGTAATAAACAAATACATATTGATTGTATAATTGGATGCAACAATTTTCATCCTTTGATTTATAAAATATCTCCATCATACTCTTTTGAAACAAAACAAAATGTATACAAACAATCAATCATCTTTTTTTAATAATACTTTTAGAGTGAATATCACTCATATTGTGTATACAAACGATCACTCATATTTTTGAATCATATAGTTTATAGTGAAAATCACTCATTTTATTACATACTTTTCGATAGTTTTCATTCCATTTATCAATATCAATATAATATAGTAAAACAAACCCCTAAAATATTACGTTGACACATCACATCCTTATATGTCATGTAACACTAATTTAGCCACATCATTCAATTGTATGAAGTGACACCTCTAGAATTCATTCATTTTTTATTCCTCATTCTACTAATTTTTCGTCTATATCTTTATAACTAAAAACTAATAATAAAAATATAACTCCCATTACAAACTTGATTTAATGTCATTTACTTTTTTTAATTCATTACATATAAATACGTCACAATATTTTAATTAAACTATAATAATTAAAATGTAACAACCAAAAATTACCACAAAATTCTGTCTATCTAGTTGAAATTTTTATTCTGAATATGGGCTGAGTTAGAAACCTGCAAGATAAGATAAGAAACAAAATTAATTCAATAACACTCATAAAAATATAATTCAAAATATAAAATTGAAATATAATAAAATATAAATATAAAAAATATTATAAAATATAATCTACAATATTAAAATGTAAATATAATCAAATATAAATATAAAAATAATTAATAGAATTTGATATTAAACTTAAAAATAAAATAATAATAATGAATTTAAACAATTATGATTTTATCACAATGGTAATTTTATCTTTATATATAATTTAATAAATTAGTATTCAAAATTATAAAAATATGAATATTAATTAAAATTTTGAAATAAATATAATTTGTTTACAATGGCATTTATTTGGTTAACAAATAAATACATTTTAACAAATAAAATGAAAGTATTTGGTTACATTTTTAAAAAAA
>JBBPBP010000002.1:33047149-33059541 GCA_037974735.1 Cicer chorassanicum
AAAAAAATGTAGTTGTTTATTTAGTAGTGTCAATAGATAGTTTTAAATATAAAATCATTTAGTATTTATTTACTTTTTTAGTATTTTTTGTTAAATTATAAAATTTAAATGTAATAAGTTAATTTAAAAAAACTAATATGTAATAGTTCATAATGAAAATTTTATTATATAAATATAATATATAGGGTTAAATATGTGTTTGGCCCTTACAATTATAACATTTTTTTATTTTGGTCCTGATAAGTTTCTTTGTTTGATTCACATCTCTGCAAATATATATTCATTTTAAAAGGGTCCCTTACTTCAACTTCTGTTAAAAAAATCCGAACACCGTTCAGCTGGCGTCACAATGTTTTATAATTTTTTAATAAAAAATATAAAATAAATTAGAAATTAAAAATTAAAAATCTGATTATTTTTTTAAAAGAAGATCAAAACTGAGAACCCTAATTTCTATTGTCTCCCTCTTCTCACCTTCACTCATTTTCTCTCCCTTTCTCACGATCTTCACACCTTCACCCTTAAAAAACTATTACACTCACTTTTTAATTTTATTTATGCTCAAACGTGTTATTGGAAATTGGGGCAAGGAAATGATTGATAATAATTTATTTCTACTTTGAAGAGCTGTAGATCAATATTTTTTATCACAGAGAAATAAACCAGATAATTGAGTGGATATATCTTCACAATTTTGTTTTTGTTTAATATATTAGTTTGACTTCTCTATTTATATTTAAAAGAGACTAACAAGGCAAGATATCCCTTAGCAGCAAAATATTTTTTACTGTAAAAATTAAAGGTCCTTTTACTCGTGTAAAAAAATTAATTTTAGGAAAAAAAATCAGATTTTTACTCGTATTTTCTTTGTGATGTGATCAAATGTAAACAAAACATATATGCTTCTCAAAAATTGGTAAACAAAACAGATATGGTAAAAAGAGTAAAATTAAGGGTGAAGGTGAGAAGGTTGTGAGAAGAGGGAGAGAAAATGAGTGAATGTGAGAAGATGGAGACAATAGAAATTAGGGTTCTTAATTTTGGTTTTCCTTTCCAAAAAAAAAATCAAAATTTTAATTTCTAATTTATTTTTTGTTTTTTATAAAAAAAAAATTAAAAAACATTGTGACGCTAGTTTAATGGTGTTAGAATTTTTTTAATAGAAGTTAGAGTGAGGGACCATTTTAAAATGAGTTTGTATTTGCAGGGATGTGAGTCAAACAAACAAAAAAACTTACGAGAACAAAAATAAAAAATATTATAATTGCAAAGACCAAAGACATATTTAAATCTAATATACATTATATCATGTCATTATGAGAGGTGTATCAAATACATGATAAAATAAAATGTTGTTATTATGTTGGTTATCATGTGTGTATCAAACACACGATATGATAATGTTTATCCTGTCACTATCCTATCATATCCTATCCTTATCCAGTTTTATATTATATCATGTCTCTATCATATACTGCGCATCAAACGAGCCCTTAAAGTTTTTGAAAAAGTTCTAATGGTCATGAAAAAGTTTTAATGTTACTAAAAATATTGTTGCTCTGGACAAGGTCGAAGTTGAACGTACAAACAAAGATATTCATGGTACGCAACAGTACTTACTGTATTGTTAACTATCATTTTGTTGATTATATCCTCCACGTTAATCTTGGAGACAAAACTATTATTCAAAAAAATTCTCCCACTAATTATAAAAAAATTGATAAAATCGTGTAAAAGCTTCTGACTCGAACTCAGTTGATTTTGGGGAATTTTAAAAATAATTGTTTCTAAAAATTTGTAATACGGTATATATTTATACTTGAAAATATTTAAATTTTAAAACATTGTCCATAAACATAATTATTTAGAATTTCTTAATATTCTGTTTGATAATACCTGTCACTCCCAAAAAAAAATTATTATTCTAAAATAACACTTATTTTTGTTTGTCAGGCCCCAGTGACTTAACTCTCATATAATTAAATATGGTGAAGTTTAGGGAAAAAAATAATAAATGCACCTTATATGAATGTTTATGTTAGGAACAATTTTTTTTCTCTACAAAAGTACCTATAATTAGGGACATAGATAATAGGTAATATTTATTCAAAAGGGTAAAAAGCCAAGTTCTACAAGGGAGTGTTCATATCCAAGAGATCTAAAATAAAATCGCAAATTGATCTAAAAAAAATAAAAACTGCACTAATAAAAATATTATTGAAATTTTCTTTTTTATGCTATTTTGTAAAAATCGCATGGATCGTATAGGACTTTGGATTCCCTTTTTAAAATCGAACCAAATAACATACATAAATTTTAATATTTATTTATTTTGTATTAGTATGATATATTGCATTCATATGTTGTTCTTGGTTTTTATTATTTTGTTAATAATACTGATTAGTTTAATTGAATCTATTGTTTTCTTTTTCATTTATTTTAAACATAATTTATCATTTTTATATTGTAAAGTTACATTTTAATATATTATATATTATATGTTATATTTTGATTCAAACCATCTATTTTATCATATTTTTATATTATAAAATTTTGCCATATCTCTAAATCAACGGTTCTCTATCCATGAGACCATGATCGATAACCATACTAACAATCACCCATAATGAGAGACTATATTTAAACATTTCACGATCCAAATAATATTAGCAAACAAATAGATTTTAAAGGATACATTCAACTCATCTTGATTGATGGAGAATAAACACAAAAACACAATAACAAGTACTACGCAGCGGATATAAAATTCCCCCAACTTGCAAGAACCCGTGAGGAGCAACAACAAATATATGACAGCAAATTAATCAAAATAAAAGAGCGTGAAGAACACCGATATTTTAACGTGGAAAACCCCTCAATGCAAGGGTAAAAACCACGGGTCATCCAGACCAAAGAAATAGCTCCACTATAATCAAATAAGGGTACAAGAGAGTCTCAAAAAGATGCACCAAGTGTGCCTACAACCAGCCAAAATAACAAAGCACTAAAGCTTACAAATGAAAAGCATGAAGAAGTGAAACAACCAAAAACCTGCTGCTGTGCGAGCTTGATTCCTCCCACTCCAGAAGTCGTTTCGCCGATCCGACCGTTGAAAACGAAGCCCTGAATGTTGCGAACCTACTGTCCAAATATCAGCCCGATCCAACGGTTAACGAATGCGCAATCGATGTTTTTCTGAGACTGATTTAACAAAATCGGGAATAAGGTTTACTCTTCTCTTTTCTCTTTTGGTGGCTGCCTTTTCTCTCAAAATAGTCTCTCTCTTCCAACCCTAATTAGACCACTCTCCACTTAAATAATTGAGACACATGGACTACAATATTTGGGCTTTTCTCCACATAGGAAGGGAGCCCAATACCCAACACATCTCCCCCTCACAACTATGTGGAGATAATCGCCAAACCGGTGATATCACAACAAGTTTCAAACTTCCCTCTTGGTAATGCTTTAGTCATCATATCAGAACCATTATAATCAGTATGAACTTTAGCCAACTCCAACAGCTTAGCTTCCAAAACATCACGTATCCAATGATACCTCACATCAATGTGTTTGGACCTGCTATGAAACGTCGAATTCTTACCAAGATGAATAACACTTTGACTATCGACAAATAAGACATATTTGCCCTGAATAAACCTAAGCTCAGCCTTAGATTTTTCCATTTGAAACCTTTGCAACACTATCTCAATATAGTGTTCTTGTGACATCCAAAGTTTCTTCTCCTTTCTGTCACGCATGATTCTTATGCCAAGAATCTGTTTAGCTGCTCCCATGTCTTTCATGGCAAATGACTCGCCCAACTGCTTTTTTTTAACCTGTCAATCTTGGAAATATTTTTCCCAACAATAAGTATGTCATCAACATATAATAACAGGATAATGAAATCATCGTTAGAAAATTTTCTAACAAATACACAATGGTCAGAAGTAGTCTTTGTGTATCCTTGGTCACACATAACAGACTCAAACTTTTTGTACCACTGCCTTGGAGCTTGCTTCAAACCGTATAGACTTTTTCTTAGTCTACACACGTAGTCTTCCTTGCCTTCAACAAGAAAACCATCAGGTTGCTTCATGTAAATCCCTTCCTCCAAATCACCATGAAGGAAAGTCGTTTTTACATCCATTTGCTCTACCTCTAAGTCAAGAGTAGCTGCCAAACTCAACACAGTTCTAATTGATGACATTTTTACCACAGGTGAGAAAATCTCATTAAAATCAACACCCTTTCTTTGACGGAAACCTTTCACCACTAATCTGGCTTGATACCTCGAAGACTTTGAGTTGCTCTCAAGTTTCACTCTATAGATCCACCTGTTTTGCAAAGCCCTTTTGCCTTTTGGCAACTTCACCAAATCATAAGTGTGATTATCATGCAAGGATTTCATCTCATCATGCATTGCATCCAACCACTTTTGACTTTCTTCACTCTCCATGGCCTCTCGAAAACACTCAGGTTCCCCTTCATCAGTCAAATTCACATACTCATCAGAAACATACCTTGTAGATGGTTGTCTCTGCCTCTTAGACCTCCTGGGTTGGGTTAGAGATGATTCAGAAGCATCATTAAGATTTTCATCGTGTGACAACTCATGATCTTCACTAGTTGGAATATTTACCTCATCTCCAAGTCAATGATCATCAACACAATCATGTGGCTCATCATTCTGATCATTACCATCAGTAGTATCCAAATCAGGAACAGGTGACCAAACTGGATCACCATCAGATAAGACGTTATCTCTCTCAGGTGTAGTCTTCTCCCCCTTATCAATGTCTTCAATAGTTTGGTCTTCCATGAACACTACATCACGACTTCTAATAACCTTTTTGTTTATAGGATCGTATAACTTGTAGCCAAATTCATCTTCACCATAACCAAGGAAGATACATTGCCTTGACTTTGCATCCAACTTGGATCTTTCATCCTTCGGAACATGCACAAAAGCCTTGCAACCAAAGACTCTCAAGTGATCATACTTGACATTCTTCCCAAACCATACCTTGTTTGGTACCTCACTATTCAAAGCGACAGTAGGAGTAAGATTAATAACATGCACCGCCGTGTACAGTGCCTCACCCCAATAATGTTTAGGCAACTTAGCTTCAGAGAGCATATACCTCACTCTCTCAACAAGTGTTCGATTCATCCTCTCTGCTAAACCATTCAGCTGAGGAGTTTTAGGAGGAGTCTTTTCATGTGCTATACCCTGTTGTTTGCAATAGACATCAAAGGGTCCGCAATACTCACCACCGTTGTCAGTACGAACACGTTTCAGCTTCTTGCATGTCTGCCTCTCAACCAAAGCATGAAATTATTTGAATTTCTCCAACACTTGGTCTTTTGTCTTCAGAACATAAACCCATATTTTCCTGGAACAATCATCAATAAAAGTAACAAAATAAAGTGCACCACTAAAAGATTTTACCTTTAAAGGGCCACAGACGTCAGCATGCACCAACTGAAGCAACTCTGACTTTCTAGAGGGAGGATGCCTTTTGAAGGATACTCTAATTTGTTTACCAATTATGCAGTGAGAACATTTCTCCAAATCTACATTTTTCAATCTTGGAAGCACATCTTTTCTAGCTAAACAATTTAACCCCTTTTCACTGATATGACTAAGCCTTCGGTGCCACAAAGATGATTCCATATCCACGGCATTCACACTGTCTTTTGCAACTAAAGCTTTTGTCCAATACAATTTACTAATTTTCTCCCCTCTAGCCACAACCAAGTTACCTTTACTGAGTTTCCACTTTCCATAAGCAAAATGATTATCAAAACCACTTTCATCAAGCATATGCACGGAGATCAAATTGAAGCGAACATCTGGAGCATGTTTGACTCCTTTAAGCAACAATTGCATTCCCATGTTGGTTTGCAAACATACATCACCAACACCAATTACCTTAGATACACCATCATTACCCATCTTCAAAACTCCAAAATCACCTGAAGTATAAGATGTGAAGAACTCCTTCCTCGGTTTAACATGTAGTGTAGCACCACTATCAATTATCCACATGCTCTCATCAAATACAAGATTAATTGACTCATAGTCACGGAGAATAACAAGATCATCATTAGTAGCAGTAGTAACACGGTCATCATCACTATCATCATCACGACCCCTTTGTTTCTGCTTACCTTTCTTGCCTTTGTTCTCCTTTTTCCACAGAAAACAATTCTTCTGTTTGTGCCCTGTTTTGTGACAATAATGACACTCCACATTTTTGTATCTAGACTTGGACTTGCTTCTGCTATTTTCTCTACCACCCTTCGGTTCTTTTTTCTGACTTCTCCTCCTATTTTCAGTGACAAGAACTTCAGATTGAGATGAAGAACCTTGTGCCTTCCTTCTCATCTCCTCATTCAAAACACCACCCTTAGCTGTTTCCAAAGAAACAACACCATTAGGAGCTGAACTCGTTATAGAAACCCGAAATGTCTCCCAAGACTCTGGTAAAGATAACAGTAAAAATAGTCCCAATAGCTCATCATCAAACTTGATACCCATTCCAGACATTTGATCAATGAGCCCCTGAAATTCACTCAAGTGGTCCGAAATAGACGTTCCCTCCTTATACTTCAAACTTATGAAACTATTCAGTAAGAATAATTTATTATTCCCTGATTTAGAGGCGAACAAAGTCTCTATCTTATCCCACATAGTTTTTGCATTTGTCTCATTAGCAATATGATTATAAACATTATCTTCTACATATTGCCTAACAAAACCACATACCTGTTGATGTTCAAATTCCCAGTCTTCCTTAGATTTAGTATCCGGCTTTTTAGAACCAAAAATAGGAAGATGCATATTCTTCACAAATAACAAATCTTTCATCTTGCCCTTCCACAAATGGTAGTTAGTACCATTCAAGCATACCATCTTTATATTCATATTTGCCTCCATCCTTCAAGCAAGTCAAATAACCCTTTACCCAAGAGCTCTGATGCCACTCTGATGGGAATAAACACAAAAACACAATAACAAGTACTACGCAGCGGATATAAAATTCCCCCAACTTGCAAGAACCTGTGAGGAGCAACAACAAATATATGACAGCAAATTAATCAAAATAAAAGAGCGTGAAGAACACCGATATTTTAACGTGGAAAACCCCTCAATGCAAGGGTAAAAACCACGGGTCGTCCAGACCAAAGAAATAGCTCCACTATAATCAAATAAGGGTACAAGAGAGTCTCAAAAAGATGCACCAAGTGTGCCTACAACCAGCCAAAATAACAAAGCACTAAAGCTTACAAATGAAAAGCAAGAAGAAGTGAAACAACCAAAAACCTGCTGCTGTGCGAGCTTGATTCCTCTCACTCCAGAAGTCGTTTCGCCGATCCGACCGTTGAAAACGAAGCCCTGAATGTTGCGAACCTACTGTCCAAATATCAGCCCGATCCAACGGTTAACGAATGCGCAATCGATGTTTTTCTGAGACTGATTTAACAAAATCGGGAATAGGGTTTACTCTTCTCTTTTCTCTTTTGGTGGCTGCCTTTTCTCTCAAAATATTCTCTCTCTTCCAACCCTAATTAGACCACTCTCCACTTAAATAAGTGAGACACATGGACTACAATATTTGGGCTTTTCTCCACATAGGAAGGGAGCCCAATACCCAACATTGATTTCATTCTCTTCCAAATCTCCTTCTACTTTTTTTCACCGATCAACCGATTACACGGTACTCTATTCTCCCTCTCTCTGCTTTCCTAATTTCTATGTATATACTCTGATTTGTGTTTACACTCTTTCTGTGATTCAATATCAAAATACATCAACCAAATTGTTTACACTCAGTCCTAAAAAATTGTCTATCAATAGCGATGAAACGGTTTATTGAAAGATCTCCTAAATATGGAATTTAGGTTTTTCCTCTCTCAAAAATATATATTTGTTTGCAAGTCAATTTCTCTTTTCAATTACTATTACAATTTATGTCAAACATCAAGTGATTTTTATTACTTGATTTAATATTTTCTCTTGCAATACTTCCTATAGGTTTAACTATTGTTTGAATCATTGCAAGCAAAACTTGGTTGTCTCATTTGGAGATGGAGAAATATGTTGCTGCCACAAATGTAAAAGTTAGCAACCATATACCTGACGATCTTGTCCTCTCTATCCTTTCTAAATTTCCTATAAAATCTTTGAACCGATTTGGATGTGTATGCAAATCTTGGACTCTCTTGTTTGAAAACCCTCATTTTCTAATAATGTATCGCAACTATTTCCTTTATAATAACCATTCTTATTACAATGGTTCTTCTATACTCCTAAATCATAGTCTAGTTCCTTTGAAGAATGAACTGGGTGAACCATTACACTCTACATTGTATTTACTTTCTGGTGACAGGTTTGAGAATAGGGTCAAATTAGATTGACCACCTCCATTTCACGAGGATGACAGTTGTATTCATATTTTGAGTTAAGTGGCTGTTAATGGGACTCTTTGTCTCACACATGAGACGGACCCGTACGCAAAATGTGTATTTTGGAACCCTGCTACAGATAAATTCAAGGTCATTCCACACAGCCCTTTTGAGTATGTACCTTATCATAACACTTTATTGAAACCTCATGGTTTTGGTTATGACCATGAAAGAGATGACTATAAAGTGATTCGAGAATTAGATTTATATGTTGATGACAACATAGATGTGACATCTGAGGAACCTATAGGTTTCGACCCGGTGTGGGAGATATATAGTCTAAGAAATAATTCTTGGAAGAAACTTTATTGTAGGGGTTATGATGAACTTTAAATGGATGGAGGTTGTCATTGGTGAAGTATAAATGATTACGGTAGTCTTAGTAATGTTGGGCCATGTTTGGTGTCATTTGAATTGTGCAATGAGGTGTTCCTTACAACACCTTTTCCCTCTGACATGGTTGACCGTTTTGATATTTTACATTTGGTGTTGTTAAATGGATCCATTGCTTTCATAATATACGACAAAACAACTACTTTTCACATAAGAATATTGGGTGAACTTGGTGTGAAGGAGTCGTGGGCTAATATCTTCATTGTCAAGCCTTTACCTTCCGTTGAACATCCTGTTGGAGCAGGAAGGAAAGGCAATATATTCTTGAGAAAAAATGACGATGAACTGGTATGGTATGATATGAGTACTTAGACGATTGATGAACTTCGTGTTAAAGGAAGCCGAGATTATTGTTGCATTGTAGTTTATAAGGAAAATCTTCTCCAAATTGTAGGTTTATGACTTTGGTTAGTAGGTAACGAGAACGAATAATATGGATTTCACTTTATCAATTTTATTTTGTAGTTTACTCTTTCTATTTACAAACTCATCTAGTTTCCATTTTATTTGTAAGAACTTTATTTTGCCTTTACTTAATGGACAAAGTTAATGTGGAAATACATTTTTTTTGTTTGGAAACTTGATATTTTAACGAGCAACATATCTCTGTTTGACCTCATCATGTATGCCACTGTGTTCAATTTTGTGCTATATCATTTAAGTAAACCAACTATCGGTATTTGATGGAATATTATTTTGTTTTTTTAAATAAATCACCTATTGGATTTAGTAACATGTATCATCCATCTTCCGTCAAGTTTTACTTTCAGTATTGTTATTTCGAATACACACTTGTAGTTTATGATTTCTTCTTGTTTAATTATACTTTTGTTAACTTGTAAACTATGTTTTAGCTACAATGCTTAACATTTTAGGTTATAATTTTTCTTTATCCTTCCCCTGTAATCCATATTATCTTTTTGTTTAAGGTTTAGATATCTAGTCAAATAAAGGTGAAATAATCTGAAGGTATCAACCTTTACTATACTTTTATCACGGAACATGTCTACAAAATCAAGTAGTTGGTTGAAAGGGATTGAATTTCATACATAAGCTTTTAATATTTGGATTTAATTTGTCTATTTATCATGTATACGGGATGTATGATATAAAGTTAATACAATAATAGACCACTTTTTTTGCTCTATCTATACTTTTTGTTTTGTCATGAGTTGAAACTGAAGATAAGAGGACTTGTATACTGTAAAGTTTACACTTCTTTTGTTTGAGTATGCAGTAATGAGATATTGTATCACAATGATTTAATGTCCTTTGTTGATGAATGCTAACTATTTGAAGAAAATATGGGGAAAGTATAAGATAGTTATTAATGCCTTGATTTTTTTGTGTTTGCTTTTCCATTTGTTTCTCAATGTCAAATTAAGAAAGCAAATTTAAAGGTTTTTTGGGTTTAAAAATTTTTTGTATCCTTCCCATAAAATCTATGTCATCATTTTGTTTAAGTTTTAAGTTTCTGACTAGTTTTGGTGTATCAACTTTATTTTATTTTAAATTGTTAGATTAAGATAAATAAATTTTATCTCTTCTAATGTAATAATTTTAGAATCGATTGCATTATAAAGTCGATTGCACAAAATACAAGTTTTTTTTTTTATCATAACTACAAAATCTATATAGTATATTTTTGTTGTATATTTTTGAAGCAGTGCTTCAAGTATTGGGACATTGAATAGGATCTTGGAGGATAGAGAAAGATCAATTTTAAGCATTGGTGCTAACCGGCAAGAACAATAAATTGTATATTATTATGATATATATGTCCACGCACGAGTGGGTTAGCATCTAATCAAATCAAAATCTAATAATAAAACAAACTCTTGGTCATAGTGAAATTGGCAGATTGGCATTCGGTTATCATGCATTGTGCATGAACCTGTTCAATTGATACGGAATCAAATTGGTAATAATTAATTAAGAGATTCTTTTATTATTGCTACATATGTTCAAAATATATCTTCTATATTATGAAAAATGTGACCTAAAAGATGTGATGGATGAATTCATAAATCAGTTTTATAAAGTATTCAGGAGCCTCGAATGAATAATTTCAACTCTGCATCAATGTTTTGTTTAACTGTTAGCCGGTTAACTATTTAATACCAACTTAATTAACTATTTTAAAAATTCAATTATTTGTTTTAAAAGTTTGGTCAAACATAACTAATAAAAAGCATAACTTTTGACAACGGAGTATAATTATAATATCTATTTTTTTTCCGAGCAGATTTGATCTATATACGTTTAATTTAATTTATAGCACAATGATTTTCTATTAAATAATATATATATGAACGATGAGAAGTAAGAACAAAAAATTAAGCGTCAAATTTTTAATAAATGGTCTTTTTTTACATAAATATAAAGAGTGTTTGATTACCAAAATATGAAGAACTTTTATTTTATAATTAATATATATATATATATATTATTTTTTTTAATTATATATATGACTTGGTCTGTCATATTTTTAATAGATTTTTTGGACAGCTTAAATCTGAACTATTTAATTAAAAACTTTTTAAAATGATTCAGTCTAATGTTCTTACTAAATAGATCCAACCAAATCTTTATCAAGCAGTATGATTTATTTTCATCCTTATTTATACCATCCTTGATTCTAGATTACATCAATTTCAAATCTCAATGGAGTAGGAATATTTTGAACCAATCAAAAGGAGTTTATATTTTTGTTAACTAAATAACGATATTCATTTATTTAAACATACATTAAGTGATATTCAAACATAATATTTTAAAAATAGAAAATGAGTAAGTCTTGCATGACGACAATATATATATATATATATATATATATATATATATATATATAAAATAGACACTTTTTAAATAATAATTCATATTTAAAAATTTATCTTTTAAATGTGTATATAAGAAGTATGCATTTCATCCTATTATTATACAAAAATAGTTTCTAGAAAAGGATTATTTTATATCTATATCTCTTTTTATTTAAAACTCTCCATTATACCCTATATTAAAATTTAGGCATAATTGCTCCCACGGTCCCTTAACTTAATTTTAGGTAACACTTCAGTCGTTTATCTCTTCTTTTTTTTTTCCTTCTGATTTAGTCTTTTTATTTAATTTTAAGTAACAATTTAATCCTCCATGTCTTAAGATGTCAACAATGTTATCCTTAGTTTTACAAAAATTCATCAAAATTTTCAAACAAAACTCATAAAGTTCAATACCAATTTCAAGAAAATTCATATATTCATCAAATGCATAACTCAAATATTCAAATAAACTCATATTTCCATCTCTAACAAAATCAAATAAAGAATAAAAATATGAGTTTATTTGAAAATTTGAGTTATAAATTTGATGAAATTTGCATTATATTGAAGAATATAATTAATTTTATGGGTTTTATTTGAAAATTTTAATAAATTTTTTGAATTTTTGTAAAAAAAAAAAGGATATCATTGTTGACATTTTAAGACATAAAAGATCAAATTGTTACTTAAAATTAAATAAAAAGACCA
>JBBPBP010000002.1:33059551-33073469 GCA_037974735.1 Cicer chorassanicum
AAATAAAAAAAAAAGATAAATGACTGAAGTGTTACCTGAAATTAAGTTAATGGACCTTATGCCTAAACTTTATATATCAAAATATCTTAAATATGACTTTGATGTATTTTTTCTTCTTTAATTTAATGTATTTTATTTGATTTTATTAATATAATTTACTTTTTTTATTATTATTTTTTATTTATTAGATTCAGAGGAAAAATAGGAGGGACTTGTTAATAAAATAAAATTAAGTTGCTAATTTTCTAAAAATAGGAGGGAGTTGAATTAATATAGTACATTTTTTGTTTTGGTACATCTACTTAACCACATTAATATTGATGTATTTTTTCTATTAAATGTATTTCGTTTGATTTTATTAATATAATTTTGTTTTTTAATTATTTTATTAATTATTAAATTAACAATTATTCATTTGTTAAAATAAAAAATAAAAAATAAATTAAAAGATTATGCGACCTCCTACAAAATATCAAAATTATAAGACAGAGATGCGATCTCTTAAAAGATAAAAAAATAAAGTATTTAATATATAACATTAAAAAATAACAATAGAAAATAACTACGATTTGCAAAAGTTTAAGGTGAGTCTATTATCACTTTAAATCCTGTCATTGAAATTAGAGTGCAATCACATTAATTTTTAATTGAGAAGCTTGTTGTCACAAAGAAATTCGGCAGTTGTGCCTGTAAGTACTTGTTGCTTGCTAATATGCAGCATTGGCCATCCATCAATGCTTTATTCACATCTCAACTGTATTGTTATTTTCATACCTACTGGCTACTGCCATGTTGCTCTCGAAACTGAAAACTTTTATTTCCCCGTTTTCCCCCACTTTCGACTTACAAGATTTAATATTATTTTTTAATATTATATAAATATTTTAATATTACATTCTATCATGCAACACTCTTAAAATAACATTAAATTAAATAAAAGATACGAAAAGTACAACTTAGGCTAATTACATCATGGATTGAGTGAGATAAAACTTAGTGAAAAAAAAAGAAGAGTACATCGCAACGATATAACTGAGAAACTAATCAACAAACACTCATTTAGTCTATAGTTTCCTTAAATAAGCAACTGCATTCCCTAAAACCATCTACGAAAGAGGAAAAAACCTTCATCCCTGAACAAACACCCATGACGGTGAAATGCTTACTAACCACCGTGAGAGACCCAACAACCATCATGGAAAAGAAAATGAAGAAAAGAAAATCAAACTTAACGATGGAAATGCAAAGAACTTAAATGAAAGAAAACAACTTACTAGGAAGTTATGAGAACCTTGAACTCGAATGGGATGCTCGAAAATATTGAAAAGGCTAAGTTACTGTTAAGACAAAATCTCAATTTAATGTTTTGATTAAAACAAACTAAAAGTAAATTAAGAATGTTAATTATGATTTTAAATGTCATGTTAATTTAACTTGTGCTTTTGAGTGAAATAATCCAAGATAGGTACAAAGCAAATGCAAGAGAAATCAGTTTAAAGAAAGAGCTAAAAATGAACAAAACTGAATCAAGAACATTTTTGACATAATCTAGAAAACCAAGAATGTTCTCCACGTTTCTGTCATTTTCAACAAGCAATATCAAATTAGTTTTTAATTATACAACTCTCATATACTAGAAATATACAACTCTCATATGAGCAAAAGAATCACTCAAAAGAATCAAAGATTAAAGAACACAACTCAAAGCAAAAGTGACAAATGATCATTCTGGACAGCAGTCTGAAAAACGAAGAACGTTCTTGACATATTTCTGGAAAACGAAAAACGTTCTCCACATCTGCCATAAACAAAAATGATCAGATTTCTATGTAAAAGATTAGATCCAAGAAGTGTTATTCATTCCATATCTTCATCAAGAATATACAACGATCAATCTAAGCAAGGATCATTCCAGAATTCGAAGGCTCGACACTTTGCTTCATAAAATGCATAAAGCAAGATCATTCTCCAAAACAAGCAAGTGCAAGTACAATTAACAGGCTGTAAAGTACACTGCTGTTGTACCTTCAAACAGACCTGCACACTTGACTTAAAGCTAGCAATCATCTCAGAAAACTGACAGGATCACAAGTACAAGTCAGCTCATCTTCAAAAAATTCGAAGAACGATCTTGGATCTCAAGAACGTTCCTGGTTTCAGCATGAACTCTCTTGCTTTTTGGCTGATCTTATCCATTCACTTTCTCATGGCAGTTGGCCTTCTTCCAACGGTTAAATGAGCTGTCATAAGCCCTCTTGAAGCCTATAAGTACAACTTCACGATGAAGAACAAATTAGAGCTTCAAGTACTAAGAAAATTCATTACTCATTTCAATCATACTTGAATTTCTCTCACTCACATACATTGAATTAATTCTAATTTTTCCCATTCGATTCCTAGAATCATTATCGTGTATTTCTTTATCAAAGAATCTGATCTCAAACAAGAGTTGAGACATCTCAAATTATAACAAAACAATCTCATCATTATTGTAAAACTCAAACTATAAGAGTTTAATATAGTTTGGATAGATTGTAAGAAATCCTATCAAGGTTGATAGGTGACCTGATTGAACTCCTTTCTGGGTGGAAAGGTTTTAACTTTATAACATATCAAGGTTGATCTGAGCAAAGTGTTGTAAAACCAAGAAGGTTCTTTGTGGAAAATATCACGGTTGTGAGGACTGGACGTATCCCGGGTTAGGTGAACCAGGATACATTCTTGTGTGGTATCTCTTCCCTTGTCTATTTACTTTCAGTCTGTTTGATTATCAAGTTAAATAGATAAGTTAAATTGTTGATTTTAACTAACCAAGAACGTTCTCTGTTTTCTTGTCAGAAACCAAGAATGTTCTCTGTTTTCTGTTTTCACAACCAAGATCAATCTTGAATTATTTTCTTAAGTTTTTAACAGGAATTTTTAAAAAGGTGCATTTACAATTCAAATCTCCCTTTCTTGTAAATCGACATTGCTACTTCAATTGACATCAGAGCTCTGCCTCTAAAGTTTGAGCATTTAACGGTGTAAGAGGAAAAAGATTCAGGAAGAAGAAGTAATGTCAGAAGCCAACATGTGCTTAATGGAAAGCTTATAAAATAATGAGGTAACGATCTCTGAACTCTGTCCTTTATATGAACAAATGGAAAAAGAATTTGATAATCTTTTATGTGATTCAAACGTTCTTGCTCAAAAATATGATTTATTAAAAGAACAACTACGTAAAGAAAAAGAAGAAAAAGAGAAAGCTCAAGCTATGATTGACGAACTCAGAAAGGTCGTTCAAAGCCTGCAGCAATCTGATTTAAAAATGTTTGAGCAACAAAAGATTCTCAATGAGATACCCATACAAAATCAACTTCCAGAATGTTTTGAAACTAAGGAAGAAAATACCTCTTTAAAAATAGAAGTTCATGAAATGAAAAATGACTCAACCAACTTGGTAAATACCACTGAATCTTTTCAAAAGAACGTGATATCTGAAGAAGAGATATTTGACAAAAATGATTTACATTTCAAAACTTCTCTAAAAGAAAAGCTTTATGAAAACGTTTTTGTTTCAAAAAAAAAAGAATGAGAAAGGTAATAAAAAATGCTCTTACTGTAACAAAATTGGACATCTTGATTCCATATGTTTTTACAGAAAAAGGGATAAAAATTTCAAAGCAAAACGATTTCCAAAAAATGAAGAACGTTCTTCGTTTTTTCATTTATGTGAAGAACGATCTTGTCTCATATCAGAACTTTCTCCAAGAATAAAAAAGAAGTGTTTTTACTGTTCAAAGAGTGGTCATGTTGAATCAAATTGTTATCATAAGAAAAAATCTTCTAGAAGAAGATATACTAACCATCAAGGACACAAACAAATATGGGTACCAAAATCATTACTAACTTGTGATGTAGGAACATCATCCAACAATCAAGAAAGAACATTGATACATGGACAAGACATGCTCAATACACATGAATGGAAAAGTATGATGCCTCATCTCATTACAAAAATTTGGAGTGTCTATAACCTTTGGAAACATTAACAAATCAAAGGTACATGTATCATTAGTTGAAATAATTGTGCATAGATTAAGGATGTTTGATATATGAAAGATATCTTTACATGTATCATCTTATTTCGCTTCCATGTATGCGCTTATTATCATGTTCAAAATTAAAATGTTGTCTCTTGTGAAAGAGGATAAAGAGCAACGTGGCATTTTCCTTGTATTCATTGATCAGAAGGAATTGAACATGCGTCAGGGAGATGGATGGAGACTCTCAAGGATTTTGATTTCATACTACAGTACTACACTGGGAAGGCCAATGTAGTGGCTGATGCGTTGAGCAGACGGAGTGTATCGGTGTCTTCAATAGTGATGGCTAGACAAAAAGAGTTGTGGGAAGCATTCAGAGACCTACACTTGAACGTAGAGTTTGCACTAGAAATTTTCAAATTCGGAATGATTAAGATTTCGAGTGGACTACTTGAAGACATTGCGAATTTTCAAAATGACACTTTAATTCAAGGGAAGAGGAACCTAATAGAGGGAAAACGACTGAGTTTAAGATTGGGCTAGATAATATTTTGAGATAAAATGGGAGAATTTGTGTACCAGAAGTTGAAGATATGAGGAAAACAATTTTAGAAGAGGCTCATAAGAGTAAATTGAGTATTCATCCTGGAGCAACAAAGATGTATCAGGATTTGAGGCAGAATTATTAGTGGCTATGAATGAAAAGGCATGTAGCGGAGTATGTGTCAACTTGTCTCACTTGCTAGAAAGCGAAAGTGGAACATCAGCGGCCTGCTGAAATATTACAACCTTTAGATATACTTGAGTGGAAGTGGGACAGCATTTCCATGGATTTTATAACTGGATTGCCAAAAACAAGGAGAAAGAATGATTCTATATGGGTGGATCGATTGACTAAATCCGCACACTTTTTACTAGTAAAGACCACACATAAAGTAGATAAGCTAACAGAGATCTACGTAGTTGAGATTGTGAGATTACACGGAGTACCGTCGAGTATTGTATTAGGCCGTGATCCAGAATTCACGTCGCACTTTGGGGAGCATTGCATGATGCATTGGGAACGAAACTAAGGTTGAGTTCAGCTTACCATTCGCAAATAAACGAACAAACTGAGAGAACAAATCAGCCCTTGGAAGATTTATTGAGAGCTTGTATACTAGATGATAGAGGAAGTTGGGATGATGTACTACCGTTGGTTGAGTTTACCTACAACAATAGTTTTCACGCAAGTATTGGAATGGCACCATATGAGGCTTTATATGGGCGCAAGTGTCAAATGCCTTTGTGTTGGTAAAAGGACGGTGAAGGTATGATTGTAAGACCTGAGATGGTACAACAGATTACAGATAAGGTAAAGAAGATAAAAGAGAAAATGAAGATTTCATGAGATCGTTAGAAGAGTTATGTGGACAAGCGTCGCAGACTTCTAGAATTCGAGCAGGGTGACCATGTGTTTCTGAGAGTCACACCTACGACAGGAGTTGGCAGAGCCATAAAATCAAGGAAATTGACTCCTAAATTTAATGGACCATATCAGATTTTTGCACGAATTGGACCGGTAGTTTATCAGATTGCTTTGCCTCTGATATTGTCCAATATTCACGACGTGTTTCATGTGTCGCAATTAAGGAAATACCTTACATATCTGTCGCATGTGATCGAACCAGACACAATTCAACTGAAGGATAACTTGTCATTTGAAGTACTACTTGTGAGAATTGATGACAGGAAGATTAAGCGATTAAGAAACAAAGATGTTTCGTTGGTCAAAGTGATTTGGAACCCAACTACTGGAGATGCGACTTGGGAATTGGAGAGCAAGATGAGAGAACAACACCCTAAGTTGTTTATCGGCGCGCAGTTTCGAGGACGAAACTAATTTTAGGGGGTAGAATTTAAGACCTTTATATTTAATTTGTAATTTTTGTATCTTCATGTGTTTTTGGTGTTGTATTATGAGGGTTTTTAGCCAATTTTATTGGTATTTTGTGTAAATGCCAAAAATATCTTTTGAGACCCGTTTAAAATTATTTGTCGAAAAATAATTTATTTACGTTACGAAGAATTTATTACCAGACAGTTTTGTTAAAAATATCTCTGGTTGCCGAAAATTTTATCTGTCAATTGAGTTGCGACGAGAATAGATATTTTTATCAAAATAGTTTGAGATGTGAGTGAAGTGATGGGTGTATGTGTATGTGGATATTTATTGGTTTAGTTTAAATATATATATATATATATATATATATATATATATATATATATATATATATATATATATTATTTGGTGAGTTAGTGTATATATATATGTGAGAGGAAGGTTGCAAACTGAGCAAGAAAACATTTTCCCTCCCAGCCTCGCGTTTTTCTTTCTTCCTCTGTTCGTGAAAAAGAAACCATAGTGTTAGTGGTTTTCAGAACCACCAAACACAAACTTCCACTTTTCTTCGATTTCTAAGCTTCATTTCGCGAATTTACATAAGGGAAAGTTGCTCATCTCCACGCTACGGTGATAGTGAGCCAACTTTGGAAGTGACGACGTGAACAAAGTTTTCACCAGAATTAATCGCGGTGTCGTAATCGGGTGTTAAAGCTATCGTTAAGGTAAGGGCTCCTTCCAAATTTTTAGCTTGCATATAAGATTTTATATTTGTATTTGTAGAGTTTGTAATGGATGAAATTGATGTGTGAATTTTAAGAAAATGAATGTAATGCGATTATGTGTGAATTAGTGGAATTTGGAAGTGATGTGGTTGAGGTGTAGTTGGTGTGATTTATGTGCGATTTGATGTAATTGAATTAATGTGATTTAAGTGTGGTTTTGGTGGAAATGAATTGATGAATTATGGTATGTATTGTGAGTTGAATTTAATGTGAATTGTGGATTAAATTTGATGTGGGTTTGAGGAAAATCTGTTTTGAGTGTACTATGTGACTTGTTTGAAAAGTCATTATTGTTAAATGAGTATTAAAAAAGGGGAATCTTTTAATAGCTGCATTTACGTAATTTTTGTGGTGAAAGAGTCAGAGTATACTCATGCATTTCATAGCTTCTGGTGATCGCGATGGGCAACAATGGCAGTGGTGACCGCGATGGGCCACGAAGTTAAGTGGTGACTGTGATGGGACATAGGATGGTTCCATGCGATAGTTGGTCCATCTTATCCTCACGAGGATTTAACTTGAAGTGTAAGGCATGTGATAGGCTACACTTTGGTAAATTGTGCGGGCTTGTAATAGGTGGCACCTCGGTAATTTGTACTAGGCTTGTGATATGCAGTGCAATTACGATTTACGCCGGTATTATGTGTTGTGTAGGGCCTATGATAGGCTACAATGAGTAAATTGTGAAGGCCTATGATAGGTGGCACCTCGGTAATTTGTACTAGGCCCGTGATAGGCAGTGCAATTACGATTTACGCCCCTCGCAGAGGGTTTTGATTGGAATTGATGTGTAAGGCATGTGATAGGCTACACTTGAGTAAATTGTGTGGGCCTTTGATAGGTGGCACCTCGGTAATTTGTACTAGTCCCGTGATAGGCAGTGCAATTACGGTTTACGCCTCTCGAGGAGAGTTTTTGGTTTGGAATTCCAGAATCATGTGCATTGGCATATACGCATTGCATTAGGGTGCTTGGCACGCGAGTCATGTTTGATATACTATGATGGTTGTATATACGTACTCGATTGTTGTTTGTGATTGTGTCGCTATTGATAAGTGTGATTGATTGACTTGGTGTTGAAAGTGTTGGATGATTTCGAAACATTTTCAAAACTGAAAATCTGCAATTTTCACAGTTGTATTCGAATACGACAGGACTGTATTCGAATACAGTTGTGTTGTTTTTCTACTGACTTATGATTTCGCACTTGTATTCGGCTACGAGGATGTTGTAGTCGAATATAGTTATGTTGTTTTTGCCACTAACTTAGCACTTGTATTTGGCTACGCCATGTGGTAATCGAATACAAATGTGCAGGATTTTTCATTGACTTTGCACTTATATTCGGCTACGAGGATGTTGTAGTCGAATACAGTTGTGTTGTTTTTGCTACTGACTTATGAATTAGCATTGTATTCGAATACAAGGATGCTGTATTCGAATACGACAGTGCAATTTTTTTAAAAACTTCATTTTTCAACTTTGATTATGCATGTTTTGCATATGAAAATCCTTTCTAGGTGTATGCTAAGTTGAAAGGTTATTTTGTGCATTTAAAATTTAAATGCTATGTGATATTTGTTGATTTCAGTTGGTGACCTTTACAATTATTGTGGAAATCTGGGCTTTTCCCTCAGATGAGGATCAAGACCATCCTACCGGTTAGTACCCTGGAGACGGGAACGTAGTTAGTCTTACCTGACCGTTGCTGTGTGAGAAGGATTTTGCGGAGCGCATGGAGATCACTCGGGTTGTATAGTTTTTGTAGCATGATCATATTAGATGGTTGTATACGGCTAGAAATCTTTCTTTTGTGGTGGTATTTATTTCATTTTGGAAGACTGTACATATGCTTCAATTGTCTAATGACATTTCTTTTGGTGGGTCCATGTTCCACTTTTTGATGTGACATGTGGGAAGTAGAAATTCTTGGGGCAGTACTTTTGTGCAGGTGTTTGCCGAGAATACCCCAGGGGTATGAGCTATGTCTGATAGGTCTCATAGCCCCGGTGTATTTTTTATGTTTAAATATTTTGGATTTTTGTTTCAAAACCATTTCCGATGTTTGTAATTATTGCTGACTTTTGTCGTTGTGTTACGACTTAAACATTTTATCCAAAAGTGTTTCTTTCTTTATTTATGGATTTGTTTTTTTTTAAAAAAAAAAGGGGCTATTCCATCTTCCTTTCCAAAAATAATCAAAATTTTAATTTCTAATTTATTTTTTGTGTTTTTATTAAAAAAAAATTAAAAAACATTGTGACGCTAGTTTAACGGTGTTAGAATTTTTTTAATAGAAGTTGGAGTGAGGGACCATTTTGAAAGAATTTGTATTTGTAGGGATGTGAGTCAAACAAAAAAAACTTACGAGGACAAAAATCAAAAAATATTATAATTGCAAGGACAAAAAACATATTTAAATCTAATATACATTATATCATGTCATGATGAGAGGTGTATCAAATACATAATAAAATCAAATAAAATGATGTTATTATGTTGGTTATCATGTGTGTATCAAACACCTGATATGATAATGTTTATCATGTCACTATCGTATCATATCATATCCTTATCTAGTTTTATATTCTACCACGTCTCTATCCTATATTATGCATCAAACGAGCCCTTAAAGTTGTTGGAAAAGTTCTAATGGTCATGAAAAAGTTTTAATGTTACTAAAAATATTGTTGCTCTGGACAAGGTCGAAGTTGAACGTACAAACAAAGATATTGATGGTACGTAACAGTACTTACTGTATTGTTAACTATCATTTTGTTGATTATGTGCTCCACATTAATCTAGGAGACAACACTATTATTCAAAAAAAATCTCCCACTAATTATAAAAAAATTGATAAAATCGTGTAAAAGCTTCTGACTCGAACTCCGTTGATTTTGGGGAATTTGAAACCCTTCAAAAGACACTTCAAGAATCTGATGTTCAGCCTACATAAGGTCCTAAAAATGAAATTCAGGAGGTATTTGATTACAGCTTATCTTATTCCACTAACACAATTATATATAAGAAGATAATCAATATCTAAATATGTGTATTGTTGGTTCTTTGAGTGATGTTGTTTATGAAGAACAATGTTCAAAACCATAAAATCTCTTCTGATTTAGAATTCAACTCAAAGGTTATGGTGTCAAGTATGACATATTCAAATGTTATTGTTACTGATGATAATTTACATCCAATGATTGCTCACGACTTAAAGATTTTGCATGACTTTAAAAAAAATAGAGAAGATAGCAAAACAAATTGTACAGATGATGAGAAGCTAGCAAATATCAGTTTTGATAATTGCTTTACTTTCGACGAAGAGCTTTTTACAGAGGTAATTTCTAAAGCAAAACAAAAAAATATGTAGAAAGATGCTAAAGTATATAATTTTCGCTCAAAAGTCAGAAATCCTACATAAAATAGTAATATTAATAAGAGAATATAAAGAGAAAAATAATAATAATAATTGTTTCTAAAAATTTGTAATAAGGTACATATTTATACTTGGAAAAAATTTAAATTTTAAATCATTGTCCATAAATATAATCATTTAGAATTTCTTGATACAGTTTTTTAAATATATTCTTTCTGCATGATAATAATTGTCACATTCAAAAAAAAAATTTCTAAAATAACACTTATTAGGCAGCCCAGTGACTTGACTCTCATATATTTAAATATGGTGAAGTTTAGGGAAAATATAATAAATGCACCTTATATGAATGTTTATGTTTGGAACAATTTTTTTTTCTACAAAAGTACCTATAATTAGGGACATAGATAATAGGTAATATTATTAAAAAAGGTAAAAGTAGTTTTGCCAACTTCTACCAGGGGTGTTCATATCCAAGAGATCTAAAAGAAAATCGCAAATTTGATCAAAAAAAAATAAAAACTCCACTAAATAAAATATTATAGGATTTTTTTAATAAAATATTATTGAAATTTTTTTTTTTATGATGTTTTGTAAAAATCGCATGGTGATCAAACCAAACCACGTACATAAATTTTAACACTTATTTATTTTGTATTAGTATGATATATTGCATTCATATATTATTCTTGGTTTTTATTATTTTGTTAATAATGCTGATTAGTTTAATTTAATTTATTTTTTTTCTTTTTTATTTATTTTCAACATAATCTATCATTGTTATTTTGTAATGCTACATTTTAATATATTATATCTTATATTTTGCATCAAGCCTTCTATTTTATCATATTTTTATATTATAAAATTTTGCCATATCTCTAAATCAACGGTTATCTATCCACGAGACCGTGATCAACGATCATACTAACAATCACCCACAATGAGAAACTATATTTAAACAATATTAGCAAACAAACAGAGTTTAAAAGTATTCATTCAACTAATCTTGATTTCAATCTCTTCCAAATCTCCTTCTACTCTTTTTTCACCGATTCACCGATTACACGGTACGCTATTCTCTCTCTCTTTGCTTTCCTAATTTCTATGTATATAATTTGATTTGTGTTTACACTCTTTCTGTGTTTCAATGTCAAAATACATCAACCAAACTGTTTACACTCATTCCTAAAAAAATTTCTGTCATTAGTGATGAAACAGTTTGTTGAAAGATCTCCTAAATATGGAATTTAGTTTTTGCCTCTCAAAAATATATATTTGTTTGCAAGTTAATTTTTCTTTTTCAATTACTATTACAATTTATGTCAACATCGGTGCTTTTTATTACTTGATTTAATATTTTCTCTTGCGATACTTCCTACGGGTTTAACTATTGTTTGAACCATTGCAAGCAAAACTTGGTTGTCTTATTGGGAGATGGAGAAATATGTTGTTGCCACAAATGTAAAGGTTAGCAACCATATACCTGATGATATTGTCCTCTCTATCCTGTCTAAATTGCCTATAAAATCTTTGAACCGATTTGGATGTGTATGCAAATCTTGGACTCTCTTGTTTGAAAACCCTCATTTCCTGATAATGTATCACAACTATTTCCTTTCTAATAACCATTCTTATTACGCTGGTACTTTTATACTCCTAAATCATAGTCTAGTTCCTTTGACGAATGAACTGGGTGAACCATTACACTCTACATTGTATTTACTTTCTGGTGATAGGTTTGAGAATAGGGTCAAATTAGATTGGCCACCTCCATTTCATGAGGATTACAGTTGTATTCATATTTTAAGTTATATGGCTGTTAAGGGGACTCTTTGTCTCACACATGAGACGGGTCCGTACGCAAAATGTGTATTTTGGAACCCTGCTACAGATAAATTCAAGGTCCTTCCACCCAGCCCTTTTGAGTCTGTACCTTATCATAACACTTTATTGAGATCTCATGGTTTTGGTAATGACCATGAAAGAGATGACTATAAAGTGATTCAACAATCAGTTTTCTTTGTTGATGACAACATAGATGTGCCATGTGAGGAACCTATAGGTTTCGCCCCGCTGTGGGAGATATATAGTCTAAGAAGTAATTGTTGGAGGAAACTTGATGTTGACATGCCTTATCGTAGTGCGTATGACGAACTGCACATGGATGGAGTTTGTCATTGGTGGAGTATAAATGATTATGGTAGTCTTAGTAATGTTGGGCCATGTTTGCTGTCATTTGAATTGTGCAATGAGGTGTTCCTTACAACACCTTTTCCCTCTGACATGGTTGACCGTTTTGATATATTACATTTGGTGTTGTTAAATGGATCCATTGCTTTCATAATATATGACAAAACAACTACTTTTCACATAAGAATATTGGGTGAACTTGGTGTGAAGGAGTCGTGGGCTAATATCTTCATTGTCAAGCCTTTACCTTCCGTTGAACATCCTGTTGGAGCAGGAAGGAAAGGCAATATATTCTTGACAAAAAATGACGATGAATTGGTGTGGTATGATATGAGTACCCAGACGATTGAAGAGCTTCGTGTTAAAGGAAGACGAGATTTATGTTGCATTATAGTTTATAAGGAAAAATCTTCTTCCAATTGTAGGTTTATGACTTTGGTTTGCCAAGCATATGGCAAATCTAGAAACTATCCAATAATACGGATTTCACTTTATCAATTTTATTTTGTAGTTTACTCTTTCTATTTACAAACTCATCTAGTTTCCATTTTATTTGTAAGAACTTTATTTTGACTTTGGTTAATGGACTCTAAGTTAATGTGGAAATACGTTTTTTTTTTTAAAGTTAATATTTTAACGAGCAACATATCTCTGCTTAACCTCATCATGTATGTCACTGTGTTCAATTTTGTGTTATATCATTTAAGTAAACAACTATCAGTATTTGATGGAATATTATTTTGTTTTTTTTTTTAAATAAATCACCAATTGGATTTAGTAACATGTATCATCCATCTTTCGTCAAGTTTTACTTTCAGTATCGTTATTTCGAATACACACTTGTAGTTTATGATTTCTTCTTGTTTAGTTATACTTTTGTTAACTTGTAAACTATGTTTTAGCTACAATGCTTAACATTTTAGGTTATAATTTTTCTTTATCCTTCCTCATGCATTTGATAATTTTTGACATTAATCCTTAGTTCATTGCTATTATGTTTTCTCTCCTTAATCCTTTAAAAAGATAAGCAGATAGCTGAAAAGGATTGATTTCATACACAAACCATTAATATGGCTCAAATGTATCTTGATTTTTCAGTTTGTGTTTCATTCTTTTGCTAGTTTTCTCTAAGAGAGCCTTCTAAATATTTTGATTTGATTTCTCTATTCATCATGTTCTATATGAGCTAGAGACATAATGTACAAAAGTCATAGTTCTTGTGTAAAAGGTGACTTCTATATTTAAATAAATTTTTCTATGAGATGAAAACTTAGATAAAATTATTATAAGTAATAAACAAATACATATTGATTGTATAATTGGATGCAACAATTTTCATCCTTTGATTTATAAAATATCTCCACCATACTCTTTTGAAACAAAACAAAATGTATACAAACAATCAATCATCTTTTTTTAATAATATTTTTAGAGTGAATATAACTCATATTTTATTTTAATCTTTTTATTTATGTATACAAACGATCACTCATATTTTTGAATCATATAGTTTATAGTGAAAATCATTCATTTTATTACATACTTTTCGATAGTTTTCATTCCATTTATCAATACCAATATAATATAGTAAAACAAACCCCTAAAATATAACGTTGATACATCACATCCTTATATGTCATGTAACACTAATTTAGCC
>JBBPBP010000002.1:33081145-33107093 GCA_037974735.1 Cicer chorassanicum
ATATATATACACACACACACACACAAACAATCACTCATCTTTTTTTAATAATATTTTTAAAGTGAAAATTACTTATTTTATTACAAACTTTTTAATTGTATCCATTCCATTTATTATTTTGTTATACAACCACTATTCTTATAAACTAAGAAATTTACAAATATTGAATTTTTTTTCTGATTAGATTAATACATTTATACACCATAAATATCACCTTCAAACTTTTTTAAAAATTTACATTTAATGAAAATTTTACAAATTACACTCACGCAACACGTGAGTTATATTCTAGTTATAATTATTATCAAGTATATGGAAACTCTAGAAACTATCAGATAATATGGAAAGAAATTTATCATAACTTTATATTTAACAGGACACTTGTGTAATGTAGGGAGCATTTTTTGATTTATTGTGATTTGATAAATATCTAACTAGTGTGAAGATTACCTTTCTTATTCATTCATATTGTTTTCATTCAAGTGTTCATACAATTTTTTCAGGACGTTGCTCTACATAATTTGAGAGGATTTTAAGGGTTTTTTTTAGCGTTTTTAGCTGCAACTGTTTGTTGTGTGATTATTTTACATGTTTAACATAAATGCACTTGTGTATTGGGCCATTTTATTATTGGAGGTTTCTTGTTTTAATTGTCCCGTAAAATAGTTCATAAATCACATAACTTTAAAATGAATGCAACAACTAGAGGTGCAAGACATTATAAAGTTAGAACATAAACTCATGATAGTGGTGCTTATGCATGGGTATGGCATCAACTTACAATCTAAACGATGCGACCTCTTGAGTATTGGGTATGGAGCAACCTCTCATTTGCTAGTCTAGTTAGACAGGCTTCTCTATAGCATAAGAGAGTTGTTTTGAGACAACAAATGCATATTCATAATCATTAATGAAAATTAATGTACTAATTTTAGTTAATACATTTTGAGAGAGATCCTTTAAATAGCTTTTTTGCTGCTGCTGCTAGTATTACATCGTCAAATGTTATCAAATTAAAATTAAAGTTTTAAGCCAATTTGTTATAAAAAGAATTTCTTACGAAAATAATTAGGAGGATTTATTGTATGCCACCTTGCACTACATTTAAAATTTTACCTTATCTATGGTAGGATAAAAAGTTAGAAGGTGTGGCTTTATTATAAGTATATTATAGTACTTACAACAAGAAAATTGACTTCTAGTGACAGACAAAGTGTGTCACTAAAAGTAAAAAACTGTAGGTAAAGGTTAATAATACTTTGAGTAACACTTGGATTTACCGTCAACTTTAAGGGGAGAGGCTTGCTATGCTTGAGGACGGTCACTACATGTTTTTGATTTCTACCTACAATAATGACTATCACTAAAATCTAGATAAATATAAATAAAGAATTGATCTATTCCTACGGTATTGTCTGTCACTAAAATCTAGATAAATATAAATAAAGAATTGATCTATTTCTACGGTATTGTGTGTCACTAAAACTTATTATTATTTATTAAATTAAATTTATTTTATCTCCCTACTAATTGTAATTCTAAATTATTAATACCAGTAAATTAAATTTTAATTTCAAATTTATTTTTATTAACTAATTCCATTGAAACATACAATAAAATATAATTTAATTTTACTAATTCTATTGAATGCATGTTACTTGCATTCCTAGCATTTTAATTATAACACTAACATGAGTATCATATCCTTGTGGCAATATTGAAATAAAATTATGAGCATCAGAAGCTTATGAATATAAATTTCATCGACAAATATTTCTCCACTAATTAAATCATAAAATCTGTGCAAAAGTGATATAATAGTTTTCCATAACCACTTCTTCTAACTAATGTCAATATTTTACTTGATGAAACTTTTAGACAAAAATCATTTATGATCACACATGCCAATATTTTACTTATGAAACTTTTAGACAAAAATCATTTATGATCACACTTTCTGATCTTGATGGATACATAAAGTCAGCATTCATAAATTCAACTTATCCTAACACTTTCTCTAGAATCTCTCTTTCATGTTTTCAGAATCTATCGTTGGAACTCTATCATTTCCATTATTCTTTGTCCTGCAACACTTACTTCTGAGAAATATTTCAGATTTGATAAACCAACTCCTAAAACCCTGTCACACAATAAAAAAACATATATAATTAACAAAAATCATAAAAGAAAGATTATGACCTGGCAGAGATTCCACATCTCTCAATATACTAAATTAATTAATTTCATACAAATAGAGGATACAAAGCTTAACTAATAGGATTTCACATATCAATTGGCAACATATTCTGATGGATCATAATTCTTATGTTAAAGTTGTCTTTCATATGAGTGCATAATTTAACAATAGCTGGTAGTGTGTTATTACGCTAAGAAGATTGAAGGCTATCACAAACCTATTACCTCCTACCTCAAAATCTAAAAGAGCCGTAAAAAAAATAAGCTAACCAATTGCATGCATCCTAAGCTCACTGACAGCACTCAAGGTTTTCAAATATACTAGCACATATTTTCCTTACTTATTGAAAACACCAAGTACCAACCACATTTTAACTTGCTAAAACTGGACTCACCATGACTAATCAATATCAAAGTACTCTCAGCTACAAAACAAGTTCACAATACCCACCAATAAGAATATAGAACAGAGCACAAAAGAATTATATAACTTAATTGATACATACATGGTATACAATTTAAGCAACAAAATTTACATCCATGATATACAATTTAAGCAACAAAACTTACATGCATAGGACAAGTACATAGTTAGAATCATGTTAGTATTATTATTATTTTTAAATAGTTGAATTAGTCAAGCTAAATTGCATGACTACGCATTTTAGTCCTTGAATGAATAAGCATTTCTCAAATTATTACTCCTACCTCATATTCATGTCTATGTCAATGTTTCATAACTAGTTGGTTGCTCGAGTTTCTCAAGAGTTTATTTATATATGTGTGTAAATATAATATTGAATATTAAGTGTTATAAAGAAAGAATAATTCCTTACTTGATGAGCCATGAGAAATGGAGTGTGATGGTGTGGGATCAACAACAGAAGCATTAGAAATGGATGCAAGAACGGGATTCAATTTATGATGGCTAGCATTGCAAAAAAAGCGCATTGAGATTAATTTCCCAAATATTCTAGATGATCCAAAGGGAGGAACATCAAGAAAACCCGCAAGTTGGAGAATAAAAGTAGCAGCCATTGTCCTGATATTAAAAAGTAATAGAAAAATGGAAAAAATTAAAATCCTTATCGCTCTTCTCGCAATGTGAAGATAGTCATAGGATCGTCAAATTTTTCCATCATTTGATTTTGCAAATGCAAAATCAAGAAAATTAATAACTCCTCTAATGTACTTCTCCTTATTAAGAGAGTTGTTAGGATTGTAGGATATCCAACTCTTATCCATTCAATTCAATACAATAAACTGAAAAATTGAATGAAATAACACAAAAAGTTAATAAATATAACTTAAATATAAAGAAAGGAAAAGAAGAATATATACTAACAAAGAATAAATATAGCTTAAAATATAACTTAGATATAAATAAAGTAAAAGAAGAATACAATAAATCAAAGCACGTATCACTATTTCACCCCAGCCTCACAAGAATGAGTCATTTAAATTAATTCACTTTACTTCAATAAGATTAGTTTACCTCTTCAAAAGGAACTTCACTCCAAGGAACTTCACTAATGAAACAGGATATCGTCAAAGAGTAATTTATCTGTTTAACGGTCAACCGTTAGTCTCAATGGGTAGAGAATAAAGCTTTGTCAGTTTGAAATAGAACATATTATTATGAATCATTAACCTCTCTATATATCATTCTCTTTATTGCATAAGAAACAGAGATTAGAAATGGAGACTTACAGTTCCATCAACCAGATCCACACCAGAAAGCAAAATCATATTTCGCTGGACAGCCTCTACCTATATTATACAGATCAAACAAAAGTTACTTTCCGTAGGGGGTGAATTTTTTAGTGCATATACACAAGTAATCATCATAAATGCTGAAACAAGAATTGTTTACTCAAAAGGTACAGAATCGCTTTTTCCAGGACATAAAATAAAACTTATCTTTAGTAAGAAGAGTATGGAATCCCCAATTCTACTTTAAGAACAACTGTCATAGGTTTGCAACAATCCAGCAATGCTAAGAGAAAATAGCACTCTAGAGAGAATAAAGGATAAAAAGACAGTTCTAAAACATTAAGAGCCTGTTGGCTTTTTAAAGACACTACTCACTAGTTTAATACAGAAAAAAGGGAT
The DNA here is from genome assembly GCA_037974735.1 of Cicer chorassanicum. Classification (NCBI taxonomy): domain Eukaryota; kingdom Viridiplantae; phylum Streptophyta; class Magnoliopsida; order Fabales; family Fabaceae; genus Cicer; species Cicer chorassanicum. Next base: position 33,085,454 of record JBBPBP010000002.1, read on the forward strand.
GAGGATTTATGTCACAAACAGACAGGAACATATTCAAATATGTGACCAAGCATTGATAAAATGTGATTTTTCATGTACATTATAAAAAGTGGCCAAGCATATAATTTTGTTTAAAAAGAAGCTATGATGATGAAATAATAAAAATGCCTCATGCTATATAACACATCATCACCAAGACATGGCAGCTTCACAGCAATGTATCGCTAAAAGCAGTGTCCATGCGTTGTTTTTATGCTACCTTGGCTGGGAAGAACTGTTGCTGGAACTACAGATTCAAACACTCCCATTACTTTTCTTCCAGAACCACATGAAGATGAAATACAATTTATATTGGACGCCATATCTGACTACCTTAATGTTAAGGTATGATATAGCTGCTTACAAAGGAAATTTTTAACTATTTTTCCTTTTCTTTTCAATGTTAGCTGCAGAAATTAAATGATCTCCTGCTTATTAATTGATTGGAAATGATTTTGTATTCTTAGGCCAAAATCATGACAGTATCTTGCATCATATATTTGTTAGCTCTATTACTATTGTGGTCTATCTTTTCATTTATAATAGCACCCCTTTCTCAACCCCCTTGTTTTTCATTTAACTGGGTTTGTCCTTGTTAATACATGATTAAATCCAGGGATCATGTTGTCTTTGAAGATCACCCTGTTTTGGTCACCATTACTGGTGACAAGTGGACCACATATCGCAGGTAATTATTTCCAGGCTGCAGGTTGTTGAAGTTTGTCCTAACTCCTAATGATGTTTCTCCATCTAGGCGTATTATGATCATACTACCATAATGTTAATTCATTTAACAAGTTTATTTTCCTACTTATCTTTCATTAGCGTATTGTCTTTTCATTGTTCAATTCCAGCATGCAATATTCCTACTATACATAAAAACCATTCTGAATATTACAGTGTTTCAGCATGGCTGAAGATGCTGTTAATGCGGCTATAAAGGCTGGGAAACTGATCCCCACCGGTGGATGTGTGACCAACAACCTAAGAATTGTTGGTGACTAAGGGTGGGATCCAACACTTAACTTGCCAATGCAGAGTAATGCTTTGAAACTGGGAGTCCTAACACTGAGTGGAAGAAAACTACTCTCCCAAGTATGTTTGTTATTCACACACTCCTACTCCAATAATTATTTCCTTGCTTTCAATTTGCATAATTGCATTTTTCTTGCTGCTTTTACTTACAAGAACTCATCACAGGAACAAGTAACACAGTTTATTGGCTCAATGGTTAGGATGGCTCATGGCTGCTATTTATACAGGTGGTAGGATACCTCAAATATGGTTAAATGTATGTATCAAACTTTTATTTTATTTTATTTGTAGATACATAAACTTTTTAAAATATAATTTTTATTTATATATGTTATTATAATTAATAATAATGTTCTGCTACATGATTTTTGGCCAGATTAAAAGAGGGAGTGTAGAGGTAATTTTTAATCTTAATCCTTTCTTGTATATATTCAGATTATAAATCAGAATTCACAAATGCACAAATTATCTATATTTACACTAATTTTTAGATGCTTTCTCTTTTTGTGATGTAGGGATTAAATCCTTTCATGTTCATCTTTGCACTAATTGCCAATGCCGCTTACGTAGGAAGGTTATAATTGATACTCACTTTATCACATTAATATCCCATCTTATTATTCTGAAAATTAAGACTATAATAATTAAAAAATCTAACTCATTTAATTGTCTTTGCAGTATTGTTGTAAGAACTACAGAATGGGAAAGCATCAAAGCTAATATGCCATGTTGTTGGATGCCATAGTTTGTGTGGCATTGGACCTATTTTTATCCTATTAATTTTCTAACCTAAACATTTGTGATTTAGGATTTAATTCAGCCTGGTTGCTACTTTTTAAAAAAGAAACTTCAATTAAAAATTCAGATACATGATACATCTTCCTGGAATTACTCATAATGTGACTTTGTAGCAGAAGGTATTGTACAAATTGAAAATTACATGATACCATTTCAACAAAATCCTTCAATCAAACCTGAGCATGAAGATGAGGAACTCGATATCTGTTTTTTTGCTCTATCATTATCTTTTCTCTGAATATGAAAATAGGAGAGCTTCAAATCAGTTTTAAAATATAAAAAAATAAAATCAATCAAATCATTCAACCAATGCAAATTGCTAACAGAGGGGAAAATAATTTTCACTTAACCGTGAATTCCTGAATTGCTGAAACTGAATCGCTGAGTTTGATTTATAAATCTTAAAAACGAGAATCAATGAAGAAATCGTTGAGTTTGAATCGGAAATTGAAGGAATCGATTGAAGATGGAATGGAAAAAACGAAGAAATCGGGAAAAGTTTCTTCAACAGAAAAACGACAATCAACGAAGAAATTGGGAAAAACTTTGATAATTTCTAAGATGAAATAGAGAAGAAAAAAAATTGAGAAGAATTAGGAGAAAAGAATTTCAGAGATCGAAATGGAAAGGAAAGAAAGAGAATACGTCGTTGCTCATTTTTTGGAATAACTGAATTTTTTTTATATGAATATTTGGATGAATGCTTGAACTTTTTTTAAGTTAAATTCATATATTAATATAAAATGAAGATAAATGACACTCTCTACTCTCTTAACTAAAAATAATTATAGTCACAAATATAGATGTGACTAAAATTTAAGTGTACAATAGATCTCTTTTTTTTGGAGTACCTGAATTTGTAGAAATGATTATTTATCTGCTTGATTAATTGCACTTTGCAAGTATGACTATAATAATTAATGGAGTAAAGCCTACTATGATATAGTTGAAAATAGTAATTCACTTCTATGCAGCTTGACTTCACTCACAAAGGTCTTAGCACATGACACTTGTTCCAAACAAAAGAGTGAATCATATTCAACTCATTATTATTAATATTTTGATTCATATATTAGATAACATATTTTATAGTGGCAAAATTATATTGTTGCCACAATTATTCCAAGGATTACAATCGATAAAAGTAGTTTCAGTTTGGTCTAAGCAAAGTTTTATTTCTAGGAGATATGAATTTCTCTTTGCATCACGCAAACAAAAAAGTTGAGGTACTGCATGAATTGTTCCAATTATCGTACTGTTAATCAGGAATATTGTATAAGTTTTTTTTGAATCAGGGACAATGTTGGCCTTCGCAAAGATAGGTAATATTTCATGCTTATTTTTTATTGTCAATGCAAGGGATAAATATCCTTGCGGGTCCTTATCCATGGATGAGCATGTGCCATGTTGTTTCCATTCATGGTTCCAAAAATTATAATCATTTCCGTTTAAATTTGGTCATTCTGCTTTAAGTTGAGTCTCCAAACGTTCATCAATTGTACCCTAAAAACATAAAAATAAAATAAAATTATTTATTGAATATACATTAGTGATAAATAAATGGCAACACACAAATTAAAGATATGTAAACTCAATTTTTGAACCATTGCAAATTGGGAGCAAGAAGTTGGTTGAGATCCGGTGTAATTGGAAGGCCATAACCCATGAAATGTGAATTTGATTGGTGTATTGGGTTTGCATGGGAAATTTAAAGTTGGCTTTGCACAATAGGTTATTGGCCATTGTTGGACTAGCTTGTAATAGTCATAAGCACCATAGCTTGTGCTAGCTAGTAATAAAAAAAGCATGAAATGCAACATTTTTTATATGTAAAGAGACTCAAAAATAACTCAAACAATTACAATGAATGATAAGGTGTGAAAACAAATGAAGTGAACTTCCATTTAAATAGGCAATGAAAAAAAGCATGGATGAGCATATGTTAAGTTTATCCCATACTATGCTTTCAAAAAGCATGGATGAACATATGTCATGTTTATCTCATAAATATGTGATAAGTGGTAGAGCTTGACCAAAATCAATCGGGGTGCCAAATTTTAATATTTTAATTAATAAATTAAATATAACTTTTTATTATATATATGAACTTTTAGTTGCAAGTATGCAATTTAAACATATAAAAAATTGCAAACACAACGATAGAGGATAAATTAGACTGAGAAGTTGCACAATTGAAAGTGATGGAGCTATAGGTGCAACATATCAATTTGATTTGTTTTTTTGAAAGAAAAAGTTGAAGCAAAAATATAGTTAGTTTGATTAACCTTTTAAAACTCACAAAATTCAAACCAAACTAAAAGAGAACATATTGATTTTATTCAATTCAATTGGGTTGACATTTTTAAACACTAAATTTTTATAGCGTTAAAAAATACGTAAGTACAACACAATTTCTTAAGACAACACTACATATATAATGTGAAATAAAATATAATAATTTCTTAGACATCGGCACTTGATTTTAAATTAAGTGAAACCATACTCAGAATTATAAATTAATTGATTTGATTAAATTTTTGTATTTTTCAGATCATTAGCTTAGTTTTTATATATTTGAAAAGAACTCACAACATACACAATTGAAATTTGAAGCAAAAGATGTGTGTACTATGTTAATGAACTTTTTTGTGTAATCTTTCTTATATATTATTTATAAAAAAAAAAATTGTTGGCGATTTTGGCTACCCGTTGTCCCAACAAAGATTAACCATTGTATGTGATGAAACACTCTTAAACACACAAAAAATAAGAGCTACAAAGAATGTTGATAGTGATTTTTTTTTATTAAATTTTGCAATAAAAAATAAAGCTTTTGCAGGGCCGGCCCAACCCATTATGAGGCCTAAAGCCAAATTATCAGACGGGGCTTTTTCAAAGTTAATAAATAAATTATTAATATTTTTATTTAAAATTGATCTTTCGTACTTTTTTTTGATGCAAAATCATTTATCAAATTATTGTAATCGATTTCGTTTAACAATTATTTTCAGATGAAAAAGAAACAAATAAATTAAAAATACATACCTTAATATACTTTGGCCACTGACAAGAGCTACTCACACAAATAAAATTCAAAACGAAAAATAAAATCAAAGCAAGGAATAAGAAGTAGAGTCAAGGGTGAAAAAACTTTTTGTCGTGTTAATAGGAAAGTTTCTGACCAAGATTCTAAGAGATATTTTTAAGTAAAAAACAATGCCTGAAAAGGAATGCATTTAATAGCTTTTAGTGAAAAGGAATGCATTTAATATTAAAACATTTTTTTCCAACAGTATAGTATCATCGATTTTAATTGGCTAATTAACAATTTTTTGAAGGTCTTTTTTTGTTTCTGCATATGGTTAAAGAGTTATGATAATATATTATTGGACCTCTATACCAAATTAAAGTAAAAAAATTAATTTTTAGCGAGGCCTAAAGTAAGGACTTTAGGCGCCTCCCCTTGGGCCGGACCTGAGCTTTTGGGATTGTAGTTTTTCACAATAATGAATATAATAAAACTAACCTTATCTAAGTTATGAGTGTTAAATTCTTTAAAATAAGATAAACTAGTAACTTCTTTCAAAAAGTGTATTTTATATTAATAATCAACCTATTTTTATGTTTGATGTATTAGCAAAATCTTTTAAGAGAAGATATCTTTCATGATTTCAATAGAACCAAAATTTATTTTCATAATTTGACTTTCTTATCCATTCTTATGAATCATATATCAAATTGGTATAATTTGTTTGCGAATGCATCAATTTTTTTACCTCAGAAAAATGTTTGGTGTCGAGATTTATATATGCGATCATGGAGGGAATTTTATAACAATTTTATAACACCAAGAATTGTATTTTTTTTTTCCAAGTACCTATTTCCTCAAGAAGCTAGAGGCTATTAATTGGTTGAATAAATTGGGTTGGCAGAAAAAGTCAATACAGTTTGATAATTAGGCAACTTTCCTTACTTCAATAAATATGGTGTTATTATAGACTATTTTAGACTTTATGTGTTATATAATTAAAAGTGTGTAAAATATAAACTGAAAATTTAATTTATAGATTTAAATTTCAGTTATTTGATTTTATTAATAGAATTTTATTTTTTTAAAATATTTTTAATTTATTAAATTAATAATTATTTAATTATTAAAATTTTGTACATGGTCATGCGACCTCCGCGTCAAAATATTTTTCATGGTTATAGGGAAAAGAACCACAAATATAGTATACACTTTCAATTTTTTTTATGTTTTATTTAAACAAAAACAAAAAACACAAATTACTTCCCTTCAAGTTTTATCAGCATTGAAGACACATAGATGCGGCACAAAAACAAGTGAGGAAACAACTCCTCAATAGAGATTAGAGAGAGAGTTGATTAGCTTCTCAATCTCATTTTAGGGTTTTACTACATTCGAATTCGAAGAAGATTTCAATAAACGACGAATACATGGAAAACAGTAACTCGGAGCAGACAGTGCAAGATGGCAAACTCTACAGACACCTCAATTCTCTAATCGTCGCTCATCTTCGTCACAACAATCTCATTCAGGTACCATACTTTATATTTTAACTTCAATCTTGCTTTTACTATAGTTTAATACAATAAACCATACTTTTTGAAAGTTATTCTACTTTTTTTATTTATTTAAAAATTACCAATTGTTGTTTTGTTTACTTCAGGCTGCAAGTTCTGTTGCTTCAGCAACAATGACACCTCTGAATGTGGAAGCTCCACCCAACAGGCTTCTTGAATTGCTTTCTAAGGTTCTTAATTACTTGTACATTTTCTCATATAACAAACCCCTAAATTCATATTTTATTTATTGAATATACTATTATGGTGGATATATTAGTCCCTCAGAATGCAAAAAAGGTTCTCTAGTTCTTAAAATGCTCAAATATCCATCATATTAAGATGCCTGGAGTACTAAAAGTAGGAAAAGTGTGTCTGACATACCTGTATCAGTTCGTATCGTAGCCTATATAAGTTTTTCTATATGACTTTGTTAATGTATCTAGGCTGTATCATATCCTGAATTTCAAAAGTTTCTCATATCCTTGTATTCCTGTCATATTGTTACCCGCGACGTCATACTACGTATTTCTAGGGCTTCATTACCATCGGATTTTATCAAATATGAACTTGGGAGTTTACTCTCTTCTTCGGTGTAGTCGAAACTTTCCCTTTAATGCATGCATGAGGAAGCATTTGTTCTAAAGAAATAACAGGGTCTTGCAGCGGAAAAGGATGACGTTTCAAGAGGGACTTCATCTTCTCCTTTTCACGATTTGGGTGGATCATTGCCTTTGCCTCGTCCCAGTGCAACAGTCATTGATTTCAGGCAATTATTTTACACTTGTTCTGCTATTTTGGCCGCTCTTTTACATTTTTTTACACCCGTTCAGTGAAATGCTTGATATTACGCTGTTACTTGTTGCTACCACCATTGCTAGTTATGGTGTTTCATATTATTACTATGGTTTTATATGTTTTACTTGCATGGAATACTAAGAAATGATTAGCATTTGGTTCCATAGCCATTGTGGAGAATTATTGCTTTTAGTTTTTTCTTTGGTGATCATTATTGCTTTTAGTTTAATTCAGTTTATTTTTTGTTCTTTATCTTTACTAAAACTTGTAAGTGAGAAGCAGTTCAGACCTATCTATTTTAAGTGAGTTAGTATGTAACAGTTTAACCAAAACTAACATTCAACCCTGTGTTTTGGTGTCACAGCTCTTTGCCAGATTTAAAAGGTCCGTCAAAAAGTTTCCCAAAGCACGAGACAAGACACCTTTCAGAACACAAGGTATGTAATATGCTTTAAAGACTTATGTCTTACACATATCGTGCATTATAGTTTCAAAATACCATGCAAACTCTACTAATGAAAAGTTTCTTTTATTATTTTGAATTTTTGGACTGATTGGCTTAATTTCTAGAATGTTGCCAGATGTGCTAGGTTTAGTCCTGATGGAAGGTTTGTTGCCACTGGAAGTGCAGATACATCAATAAAGCTATTTGAGGTGGTAATTTATTATTTAGATGGAATGCATTGCTCTTTCTTGACACAACTTTCAAACTTATGCTTCAATTTATTTGGCAGGTTTCAAAGATCAAGCAGATGTTGCTCCCAGATGCAAAGGATGGTCCTGTGCGGTCTGTTGTAAAAACATATTATGACCATATACAAGTATATTTGCACTTTTCCATGTTCTGTTGAATGTATTATGTGAAACTGTTTCTTCCATTGCAAAGTTTGATATTTCTGTTTTTTTTTTTAAAAATTAATAACTGTCCTCTGCACTTAGCGGTGATGATGACTTGGCTTCATGTTAGCAGCTTAATTTCTAAGGTGCTAGATAACTAATTTGTTCGAGTTTGAAAATAGTACATTTTTTTGACAGAAAAATATTACATTTTGTTTAGTGTTCATTTAAAATCACACAATATTTGGCATTTTATGGTTACTAGATAGAGAGATGTCTAGTTAGCATACTGAAAAACAGAGCATCGGTTTTTGCTGGTCAGCATATTTGCATGTGATAAAGTTGTATGATTTTTATTTTTCATTTACATTTCACCAGACCTGTAGAAGCTCTTAGTTCAAAATTTGTTATAAATTTACATAACACGAACCCAATATTTGAATATCAACATCCCAACTTCTATTTGTTTATATGCTGTTGTGGAGATCTTTCTTTACTTGTATTACATTGTCACTTGCTCTACTACTGCTGGGTTTTGGCAGGTTCTTGTTTTGACATATCCCATTATGCTTTTACGTATTTAGATGTAAAGCTTATAAAATGATTCTGAGAAATTGTCCTAAAAAATCTGACTTTTCTTAAATTAACAAAACTGCAGCCAGTGAATGATCTGGATTTTCATCCGCAAGGTACTATCCTGGTTTCTGGAGCCAAAGATCAGTCAATAAAGTATGATCTCTTGTAGTATAACTTGTTAATTTTTTTTTCTGCAATATGCATCTCATTTGTATTCTTTTTTCTTGTTTCTGTCCTTTATATTTTGGAAATGCTCTTAGAATTTAACATGCTGGTCCAATATCATTCAGGTTTTTTGATATTTCAAAAGCCAATGCCAAGAGATCATACAGGGTTATTCAGGTAGTGCTTTTCTACAATTATATACTAGCAAGAAAAACGAGCAATAATAAGAATTAAGTATAAACTTCTATTTGTGTTGAACTTTGTCTTGCAGGACACGCACAATGTTCGTTCTGTATCTTTTCACCCCTCAGGAGACTTTCTTTTGGCAGGTATATATTTTTATCACATCTTTCTGCATAATAATATGCTAAGAACGTCTTTTTCTTTACTAAAATGGATTCAATCTTCATTTATGTGTTCTTGTGTTAATTAATAAAATGAAAATTTGCAATTACGAACATCATGCTCCGTGGTAGTTGTTGTGGAGCTATATTCATTGTATCATGTCATGTTCACCCTTCAGTATTATCTGTATGTATGAAACCGAGCTTCGGAAGTCATGTGTTCCAGTGAACTACTTCTGGCTTGTGTCAATACCTTTTTTGAGCAGAGACAATAGCCCAGTCAATACCTTTAGGTTAATATCTCTGTGAGTCCACTCTTATTTTTGAGTTTAGGCAATAAGTCAGCAATTTGAATGATTTCCTCTTTATAGGCGTTATGATATCGAGTGCCACTGGGTGACTTGTGGATATTGGTATTTGATAATATGAACATAAAGGCAGAAAGCATGTTTTTGTTTCTAGATTATCTTCTACCCAGCATCTTTACTTTCTTCCTTGATTCTCTAAAACACCAATGATGATAAATATCAATTTCCAACAGGCACTGATCATGCAATTCCACATTTGTATGATATAAATACCTTTCAGTGTTATCTATCAGCAAATGTCCCAGATTTTAGCCCTAATGGAGCCATCAACCAGGTATGTGAATTCTCTATCGTTCTCAAACTGTCAATTACCTCTATTGTACTTTTATTGGGGCTACTGTGATGCCAATCATTTCCCTGTCTGATTTGTAGGTTAGATATTCTTGTACAGGTTCCATGTATGTTACAGCATCTAAAGATGGCGCTATTCGGTTGTGGGATGGCATCACTGCCAATTGTGTGCGCTCAATAACTGCAGCACATGGAACAGTAGAGGCTACCAGTGCAGTTTTTACAAAAGATCAAAGGTATAATACATTTTGTAGCAAATATTTGATAAAGTGGCTAACACATACATTGCCTCAAAATCTTTTAACCCATTATTAACCAATATAAAACTTCATAACTCACTTATTTAGAAGCAAAATTTATTAATATAGACTACAAAGGGTAGTACAACCCATATACAAATTATAAGTCACTGTACAAATATCATTCATTATGATTTTCATCATGATGATGTGGCGCTAAACTGCTGATGTTTTTGAAACCACAATAGAAAGAAAGATTGACTTTGAAGTAGACCTGTAAAAGGGAGCTAACCCGGCTCACCCTTGACTCGACTTTTTTAGTGAGCTTGAATAAATGCAATCTGGCTCAGCCCACCCAGGCTAGTGGGTTGGGTTGGCTGGCTCACCTAATTTTCAAAAAAATGTAGAAAAGCCAAAAAATAGAAAAAATGTATGCAATTTGTCATCTGTAATAAGAATAATCATATGCTCACAGTCGTGGAAGTCTATTTATTCCAAGTTGATTAAATCTCTGTTTTTCCATATGTTAAATCCAACAAAAACCAAGTAAATCATCAAACAATGTTTCCATATGCTTGGAATGATCCTACCATACTCCTGCATGATGGTGTGGTTATGGGCATATGATAGTGGTTTGATGTTTTGTTTGAAAGGGTGCCAAACAGAGAGAGGGTTGGCGGCTAGTGATGGCTGACGAATTCAAGTTGGCTGCGGAAAAATGGCTGACCATTGGCTGGCAAGTTGACGGTGGATGCTGATGTTGCTAGGGATGTTTGTCTGAAAACAAGAGTAGGAGGTAGTGTTTGACTGCTGTTAAGATTCCAAGGATTGAAAGTATGGTTTGCAAGGTTGTTGTTATTTTGTTTATGGAAATATTTCCCTAAGAAAAGGGTATTAATTCCCCAAGGATAGTTTCTATCTAGAAAGGGGGAAATTTTAGCTGAATGCAATGTCCCAGAAACGATTTGGAATGAAAAGAAATTAAATTGTTCAATATGCATTAGTGGTTGGGAGCTTGATGTGTGCTCAAACATGTACTTGACCGGATACAAGGTTCCAAAGATTACATGCTTGTGTAGTCTCTGAATGTGTAGCCCACTGATATGAGTGAGAATGTTCAAAGAGTATTAAGAAGGTACAGGGTTTGATCCTGTATCAACCCATGGGTTGAGTATCCAATGAAATAACCTGCGAAGAGGGAGCTTCTTTATTGCCAACCCACCCTATTGTGGTGAGCTAGGTTGACTTGCAAACCAGAGCCCAGTTTGATCGCTCTACTTTAAAATGATTGCTTCCCTTGGAATTCCAATCCTTTAGGGGCTTAACACCAGAATTAACAATCTGCAATGAACATCATGGTTACTAATTACTACAATGCACGTTAAGATCTTGTGATTTATTTGGTCAATGCAATTTTTCCTTTAGCTTAGCAAATTCACCAACATCACTCTCCGCAATTTAAAAGAACAAGAAAAAGTTATTGGGTTCTATGCTAGTTTATTGCTTTTGATGTAATGGGTTCTATGCAAGTTATTGGGTTGACCAACTTTTTACACTTTGAAATTTCTGTATAAGCTTCGATTAGTGTATCAATATAACTGGTAATTTTCTAGGTTTGTCCTCTCCTGCGGGAAGGACTCTACTATAAAGCTTTGGGAGGTTGGCTCTGGAAGATTAGTCAAACAGTATCTTGGTGCCATGCATACACAACTAAGATGCCAGGTAGTATTATTTTAATAATATAATATTAATCGCTGTCAATTCATATACTGATATGATAAGCCAACCTTCAAGTCTTAGTGGTGCAGCTTTTTAGTAATTTAACTTGCACTGAGAGAGATGTTCATGTTTAAGCTTCTCATTTTTTCCTGCATTTTTTAGTTAATTTGACCTACCATAAGTTTTAAAAATGGTTAGTTTTGATTTAATTTTTGTCTGTCGATTTCATTGGAAATAAAAAGCTTTAGCAAAAACTTTCACGATTGCTCATAACCATGCATAAGTTGTCTTTTCGGGTACAATTTGAAAGTAGTTAACACATTTTACATAGAACTACAATCTCCTAGCCTATATTCAGTTAGCATTCCCATCCATGCTTACCATTCTTTGAACTCTATATGCAGGCTATTTTCAATGAGACAGAAGAATTTATTCTATCCATAGATGAACTGAACAACGAGGTATGTTCAGCTGTTTTCTGTTTGGTGATGTTAGCTTTATAAAATAGATTTTATATGAAGAATCTGGTGCACTTTGCAGATCGTTATCTGGGATGCGATGACAACAGAAAAAGTAGCAAAATGGCCTTCGAATCATGTTGGTGCACCGCGCTGGCTTGAACACTCACCAGTAGAGTCTGCTTTTATTTCATGTGGAACTGATAGATCAATTCGGTTCTGGAAGGAAACTACATAAAGTGGAAGGAGGTTTAATGCATATACAGTCTTTATTTTAAGAGACCACTGAATAAAATTTATCAGAAAATCTCTCTCTCTCTCTCTCAATATTTCTGGCACTATTTTACCCTGCAGAATTAGTAAATGAATTCACCGCATAAACGGTAGGATTATGTTAGTTTCTGCTGATGTGGGGCGCTTAGTTTTTGAAGTACTTAAAAACTGATGAATGTATATTGTTGGCAGGTCTATTTTGCATTGCCTATTTTTGAGTAAATGGTCAGATTAGTTCTTAAAACTGTAGCTTAAGTCATATTGGTCATTGAATAATTTTAGTTTGGCTTGAAGTCCTTAAATCTGTAATTTATCGGTCAAATGCATTGTCATGTTATGTAGTTCAGGGATTATTTGATTAATGCAATATACATTCAGGATTAATTTGACAAATATGATCAAAGGATCTTCATCATAAATTCCATTATTCAGATACCAATATGACAATGTAATATAGCTTTTAGGGGTTAATTTGATTATTTACTCCCATTTTTATGTTTATTTTTGCATCCTTCAACTAACAAAATTTATAAATGATCAAAAATTGACTTGAGCAATAAGAGTGCAATTTTGACATGGATTTATTTAAATTACAAGCTCGAATAGAATAATGGAAAATGTGTTGGAAGTTTCATCATGTTAAAAACCATAAATCAGTGAAATAAATATTAGACTAAATTACTCTTTTAGTCCTTTAACTTGTTTTATAGTTTCACTTTACTCTAATTATTTCTCGTTCTGTTTTGCTCTTTAATTATACTTTTGTTAGTTAAATTGGTCTTTTTCATTAATTTATGTTAAAAAAATTAAGTTTTGTAACCTAACCCATCTTCAAATTTATAAATTCAGAATTTTTTATCTCATTCAATCTAAAATCTAAAAAATTTCATCAAACTTATTTTCTTCAAACCCATAAACTATCAAATTCATAACATACAAATTTAAATTGATAACATTTCAAACATAGAAAAATGAAAAATCTCTAAATCAATTCTTTTTCTTTAGAACTCTTCTTCAATCAAAAAAATTTATTAAACCTACAAGCTTCTAACTCAACCTCAAATCTAAAAAGAAGTCATGAAACTTAAACATTTCAAACCAAAAACAAATAAAGATGAAATCAAATCAATGTTGGACATGAAAATTCAAACACGACCTTAAAATGTAAAGAATTTGTAAGCCAAACACTCACACACACACAAATATATATGAAACACAATCTTATGTGATAACTACAACACACATAAAAACACAAATCTGCCCAAAGTTAAACACCAATGAAAAATAAAAATAAAAACTCAAATCCAAACATCTTGAATCTGTAAAATTGAAAGAAAATCTTAACACGATCTTAAAGCGATATGAATCGAGCAATTAAGAAATAAGTATGAGATTGGTGAAAAGCAGAGTCTTCTTGTTTAGAATCCCTTGTGAATAAACAAAAAAAAGGGATTTTTTTTTTTATTTTCATGAGTTTGAAATGTTATGTATTTGACTTTGAGTTATGAATTTGGAAGGTTATGTTTGAAGGTCGTAGGTTTGATGATTTTTCTAGGTTTTTATATTGAAAAATATCAGATATTTTTGGGTTTATGAATTTGAAGATGAGTGAGATGAAGATGACATAAATTAACGTTTTTTGACATAAATGACCAACTTGACTAATAAAGTATAGTTAAGAGATCAAAACGGAACAAAAAATAATTAGACCTAAAATAAAATCATAAACTAAAATAGACACAATTGCTCGTGCAGTCGCTTAACTTAATTTCAATAACACTTCAGTCTTTTATTTTATTTTATTTTTTCAAATTTGGTCATTTATTTAATTTTATAAAAAAAATTCGAAAATATAAAGAATGAAAATATGAGTTTATTTAAAGATTTGAGTTATAAATCTGATGAAATTTGCATTATATCGAATATGATAATTAATTTTATGAGCTTTTTTTGAAAATTTTGATGAATTTTTGTAAAAAAAAAGGATAACATTGTTAACATTTTAAAACATAAAAGATCAAATTGTTTACTTAAAATTAAATAAAGGACCAAATCAGGGAAAAAAAAAGAAGATAAAGGACTGAAGTGTTATATGAAATTAAGTTAAAAGACCGTATGAGTAATTATGCCAATAAAATAAGATACTAAAGAGTAGTTTAGCCTAAATATTAATAAGAAAATGGGGTGTGCTCGTTGATCAGGGCTCGAAGGTGCGGCTTTCTTGCTATTCTTATTGGTGTTGCTTTCCCTAGAGTAGTTTCCTTGTTTTAAAAAAAAGTAGAAGGTTAAAATTGAGATCGAGTAAAAAGTCAATAGGAGAATAAAATAAGTGTAACAAAGATGCAAATGTTGTGTTGAATGTATGGAAAAACTAGACGGGATAGGATTATGATTGATTGAATGAGAGAGAGTTGGAGTAATACCTACATTAGAAAGGAGAGTAGAAATGGTTTGAACATGTGGAGAGGAGACTTGTATATTCTATAATAAGAATAGTAAAGAAAAATTGACCCTATACCCCCTTTTATCCCTATACCCCCACAATTTTTTTAAAATGCCAAAAATACCCTCAATTTTTTTTTTTTACTTTTTTTACAAAATCCACTTTCACTTCCAGAAAACTATTTTTGAGAATTCCGGTACACAGAGTTTTACTGGAAAACTTTTTACAAGTTTTCCGGTACATAAGCATGTTTCCGGAAAACTAAAAAAAAGATTTCCGGTACACAAGGGAAAAATGTGTGTACCGGAAAACTTTCTCCAACTTTTCCGGTAACAAGTTTTCCGGTAGTTCATTATTTCCGGAAAACTTTTTAAGTTTTCCAGTAAAAATGAAAATTTTGACTTAATATATACGAGGGTATTTTAGTCTTTTCACTAGTATTTTGGGGGCATAGGGATAAAAGGGGGGGTAAAGGGTAAAATTTTCAATAGTAAATCAAATAGAGAGTAGTATGTTAGGTACCGGGTTTGGGTCTAAGCCCAACAAATGTGTTAAATAGGGGAGTTGGTTATATTTGTTGACGTCGCTAGTTTGTTGTAGGGCAATTATAGTTATATAAAGGATAAGGATAACAAGAGAGAGGGGAATGAATATTATTCAGTTAGAAACCTTGTGGTTTGGACAAAGAGAGAAATATCTTTTCTCTGAGTAGCTTTTGTTTTGAGGTTACAAGAGTTATCTTTTGTAACACATCTATTTTCAATTAAATAATACAGACGATTTCTTCTTTTAAATTTGGATTCCTATCATAGTCAAGTTGATAGAGACAAAGAAAGACTTAAAAAACTATAAGAAACTATTAGTAAAGATTTAGAGATTCATGAGTTAAAAAGATATATGTTATATGATAGAATGTTATGGCGTCATTTGATCTATATAGTTAATTTTGTTCAGTGAAATAAGACTTGGCTATTGTTGTATTGCAACGCCCCTTACCATAGTTTTTTCTAGGGAGTGTCCCCTACTCAACCCACTGCCCCGCCTCTCGCTCTAACCTGTATATATGGGCCTCGAGAGCCTCCGAAGTCCGAAGCCAGCATGACATTTCGTGACTTGGTCTCTTTATTACTTCATTGTTTTAGATATAACATCGATGTGTTTGTTATTGTTTTATGTTTCCTAAGTTCTGTTATTTATTTATTGTTTTTGTTGTTATTTTTAGTATTTTTCATCCATGGTGTTTGTTGAAAGGCCCTTTAAGTGTTTGTATCCATGATGTTTGTTGAAAAGTCGTGTAAATGTTTGACCTCTTGGAATTGCATTTTGTATTGTGTTAACAATGGCCACTATAAAATACAGGATCACTGTTCTTTTCAACAAAATAAACCCTGTGGTAAGTTTTTGCTACTAACACCTTTGATCAATTTGTGAAGAATCACCAACTCCTGTCAATCAACAAAATACACCCTGTGGTAAGTTTTCGCAGTTAGTTGAGATAATGGCAAAACATGAATCCAATTAGCAGTTGTCACTGACATACACCACTTTAACCATATAGACAACCCAGTGTTATTATATAACTATAACTATAGCTATCAAATTTCAAATATGTAATAAAAATTGAGCAAAGATGACAATAGGCCATTAGTCTATATCATTGCATTTGTCCTCTTGCCACAAAATCTTAATCTGGATCAATAACAACGTTGCATTGCTCTTATACATCAAAGAAATGACTAATTTTTGTGAGTACTAAATTTGTCAACATGTATTCCTTTAGGATAAATATTCCCAACACCAGGTTAATTGCATCAACAAATCAAAGAATCTTAGTTGTTAAATTGCTTGGTATAAACACAAAGCATGTCATGGACCATTCACCCAACTAACAGAGTAACAGTATACAGAGATCAAATCACTACACCAGTGAGGCTTATAAAAAAAAAAAAAACTACACCAGTGAGTCCATGAAAGCCTTCATGTTCTTCACATCTTGACCAGTTTGAGGAAACTTCTGCGGTTTAAAGAGCTTCCAAAGTCCAGGTGGATGCTTGCTTTTAACTTCAACGTTACCTAAAAATCTCCCATATATTTTTTCACATTCAGGGTAAGGCTTCACATAAAGATTGTAAAATCTAAGCCTAGTTGGTTTAACAAGATCCTTCAATCCAACTTCAAACCCAATTGCATCTTTTCCTTTCAAATACTCAATCACATTGTATCTAGGAACAATCTGTTTTTCAAAATTCACACCCAAGTATTCAGGAACCTCATGCAAACAATCAACACTATATTTCATCCTATGAACTAAAAACTCAATCTTCTTCTCAATATCCTCCAGATCATATGCGATCAACCTCGGTTCCTTCCATAACAACTTCAAGGCATCTCTACGAGTCAAACCGTGACTGCACAAACAATCGACTCTCAACTTCACTTCAAAACAAGCCCTAACCAAACCCTCTCTAAAAATCCTCTCTTTAATTGCTTCCCTGCATTTCAAACTCTGTAACAACTTCATACACCGCGAAAATTCCCCAATTTCCATTCCTAAAATTCTCGGATCCCTAGCAATCTCTGTTCTAATCTCACGGCGAGAAAACCCCAAACCCCTCAATTCGTGAATGAAAGGCTTCAACCTATCTTCAACTCCAAATCCCAAAACCCTAGGATACAATCTAACAACTCTATCAATTTCCTCTCTAAGAATCCCAAATTCCACAAGAAAATCAATCACACCAACAATTTCACTTTCCCTCATCACAATTGCGCTGGGAAATTCTTCCAAAACCCTAGCCATAACATTTTCAGAAAACCCTAAACCCTTAAAAACCTCAACTTTCTGAGAGATTTCAACAGGGTTTAAATGGAACCTTCTAGAACATCGTAACAAGTTCGCAATCATCAACGGGGAAGTGTCAGGAACCTTGGATTTCAATTCGGGAAAACCTAATTCCCAGTTATGAAGAAATTGGGGTTCCAACACAGAAGGGCAATCGCGAACGAGGGAAATAAGGGTTTTCTGCGGAATTCGAAAGGAAAAGAGAGTGGAAAGAGATTTACGAAGTTCTGAAGTTTCGGAATTGAAGAGAAAGTGATTGTGAGATAGGAAATTGTGAAGGGTAGAAGAAGGGAAACCGTAGGATTGGAAGAGATTAGCGAGTAAGATTTGTTTTCTGTAATGAGATGTTTGTGGAATGTGTATGGTGGTGGTGTGATGAGAAATGGTGGAGAAAGTTGAAAAAGTGTAACTGAGAATAAGCACGTTTCTTCGAAGTGCTTTCCCCAACTGCATTTTGGATGCTATTGCTATTGAACTTCATTCATGCCAATCGATGCTCGCTTTACTTTACAAAATATAGCACAGCAGCAACTTGGCAACAACCCTCTGACTAAAATTATCTGGACCGTCTATCCTCTTGCGCTTTCAGCTCAAGTTATCTCAACCCTCTAATTAATCTGATGATTGGAAGGACAAATAATTAAAAAAAAAAATTAAAAATAATATTTTAGTCTATCTAATTTAGACTCATTTTGATTTTTGTCTCGACGAGAAGATTTTCTTTCTAACTTACTTATAATTTCAAATATTTTTAATATTGACTCATTAAAATTTAAAATTAATCACCTTATTAAAACTTTCAAACTATTTTCTTTGAAAGTATTGCATTAAATAATTGACTTCCCCATTTACCATACTCCGTTGTCTTCTTTTGGTCAAGGCAAGTAAATCCCAAGTTAGTTCTACCTCCCACTTTCTTACTCATCAAGTCAATTTGATGGCATTGAATCTCAGATACTTTTCGTTGAGATGACAACATATGAGTTGTTTCTTGTAGATGTAAAATGTTATTATCTTCTTCCACAAAACAAGCACTACAAGTTTTTCATCCATATTTTTAAGTCTCAAATATTTCGTGACAATTTATCATCGTCTTTGGTCTTGGATTGATGTTATTTATGAATTTCGAAAAAGTTTAAAAAAACAATTTATGCCACCGAAAATATTACTGGGTTGAGTCGCGGATTAGATTGCTCTCTTTAAGACGTCTCGAGGCACTGCCCAAATGGTGCAAGGCAGACTATAAACCACGAAGTCCTCAGGATAAAACAACCTAGATTACTGTATCGGAGTTCTACTGCACCGTAGAAAACCGTTCTAGAATTACACCCTCAATATGGCAGTCGAACAACTACCACTCGTAATATGGCACTAAGGCCACTCAAAAGAAAAAGAAGAAGAAGCAGTAAGAACGGGGAGAGAAGAGAGAAAAGTCTCAGATGCGGAGTGTTTTTGGTGTGATTTTCTAACTGAGGAGAGCCCTCTATTTATAGGGGAAATCCACAACTGGATCAGAGAAAGTGGCGCGATCCATCAGCTCTGATATGTGCGTTCCAGTTGACCACGAAACCTGCGCTCCAATCCTTGACCTCATAAAACGTGCGCTCCGAAACTGCTGCTCACCCAAAACGTGCGCATTTGACTACCAACAGTTTCTCCTCGGTGGAGGGCAGTTACGTAATTAACGTAACAATAAGAGAAAACGCAAGCATTCATTTTTAAAATTAATTAATTAAATAAATTTATTAATTTTTCATTTACTAAAAAATAATAATACACCACAAAGCCAAAGCCAAGGCCAAGGTAGGCCCGAGCCCGGCCGGCAGGACGGCGGCGGTGGCGCGCGTGTGTAGTGATTAACTTTGCATGCGTTCTTCCTCCTTAATAAAATTGGGGTACCCCTTGGGGCACACCCCAAGGTACATACCTCCACCTTATATACTCTACTAGTGTGTGAAATATCCTCCTATGTGAGACTTCTTCATTTTTTCAATTCACAACCACACTAGCTCATTAATGTTACCATTATTTCCAACAATCTTCCATTAATTTTATCATCATTTTCAACAATTGACTACTTTATAATCTCGTTTGTCTTTTCTCAAACATTCTTTACAACAAACAAACCTACAAGAAGTAGCTAAGTCATATTTTCTTCTATGTATATATTGTTTCCTGACTCCAAAACCAACTTTTCCATCATAATCAACCCAAAACTTCCAAGTATCCTCAATGCTATCAAAAGTCATATTCATCTTTGGCTTCCAATTTTCTTCAACTTGGTAGGAAAACTTCTACAATTTTAAAAAAACAAACCAATGAATTATAATAAAGGATTAAATATGTTTTTAGTCCCTCTAAATATATCAGCTTTTATTTTTAGTTCCTCTAAAAATTACTTCGAACTTTAATCATTCTAAATTTTCTGTTACTAATTTTAATCTCTGTTTTTTTACAAAAGTTCACATAGCTTATTTTAAGTGACTTTTTTTGATAACATATCATTGATAAAATTTTAAAATATCATTAATTTTATAATTTAACTATTTAATCTTGAATCTTTATTAATTTATCTATAGCTTCAAATAAAAGTTTAAATTGTTAAATTAAAGATTAAATAGTTAAGTTATTAAGTTAATGATATTTTAAAGTCTTAAAAATGACATGTCATCAATTAGAACATGTGACGGGAACTCTTGTAAAAAAACAGGGACTAAAATTGGTAACCGAAAATTTAGAAGGACCAAAGCAAACATATTTTTTAGAATGACTAAAAATGAAAGTTGATATATTTAGAGGTACTAAAACATATTTAACCCAATAATAAAACTATAATCCTAATAAAAAGTGCTTCACATTTTCACTATCCTACAGATCTAAAATAGTTCTTCACATTATTGTGTGGAGTTTCAAATATAAAAAGTGCTTCATATTATCGTTAGTATAATAAAACTTCAAAACAACATTCTTGTAGAAACAATGATAATCAAAGCAAAGAAAAATACGAAAATGAAAATGTGAATAACAAGAGGAGTTAAACGTGAATAAAGGAGAAAAATGAATGAGAAGAATCATATAGCAACAATAAATAAATCAGAAGAATCAAAGAATAAGGAAAAGCCTAGCTTCACAGTTGAATAGAAAGAAACTGATATGAAGAATTTGTAAATTTTGAAAAATCCTAACTTCATATTGGAATACGAAGAGCGGCATAATAAAACTTTTATCACTTTTTGAAGAGTTAATTTGAGGTTTAAGGTTTATTTTTATATTATTTGTCCCTTTATTTTTCCAACCATTAGATTAATTGAAGGGTTGAGATAACTGCAGCAAATAGTGCAGAAGGAAAGACTTAAGGAGGAAATTCATATCCCTCACTTAAACTATACTTAATCAAACAATCATTGTGTCTATATATCCACTAGAGTCCTTTTTTTTTTACGCTAATGTGTATGTATATTTAATATCTTAGTGTAATTTAGTCTTGATTTAAGTTATTTATGCATTTTATGTCATTCTATTTTTGTAATTTATTCTTATGTGTTTTTTAATTTTCATAATAAAAAAATTGAATGAAAAAACTTGTAAAGACAACTTTGTAATAGGGATGTCTTTACAATGTGGTGCAAATTATGTATTGGATGCCAAGTGCCTTAATGAGGTTCAAGGTATAGGATAACCGTCTATTGAAAAAGATTATGCTTATAGATATATTAAAATAAAATAAAAAAAGAAACCTACAAATAAAAGACATCAAATGTATCCAGATTGTGTAACGAATCCACTTTGTCTTTTGTTTCTTGTAATTTCATTTTCTTTCTAATTATCTTTCATGGTCTCTTTTTTTTTTTT
>JBBPBP010000002.1:33107233-33147850 GCA_037974735.1 Cicer chorassanicum
AATCTACTTACCTTTCGTCTTCTATTGCTACAATTTAATTTGTGTATCATATGGGAGTTGCAATTTGAGAGTTACAATTTAATTTTTTTTTTTTTGCAATCCCATTGAATTTTGCAGTTTAGGAGTTGCCATACTTTTATGTTAGGAGAGGAAAATTACAGAGGTATTGATAGTATAAAGAAAAAGAGGCATCAAGACCATTATGCAAAACTTGAAGCTATCTCATTAGATTTTTTGGACAAGATTGACATGAAGACTTTTATGTAGAATTTGAAGTTATCTCTTTCAATTTTGAGGATTGATTGAAAATTTGTAAAGTATTTCTTTGACAAAGAACAAAGTAGTTCAATGATTGTATGCACTGTGTAATGTAAGTGATCAATATGTAATGAATGGTTGAATCAATTAGCAAATATTTATAATGTAATGCAATTTGCTATTCCAGTTGCGAAAGAGTATTATTTGAAATATGATTTTACAATTAGTCTATGCTTTATAACTTGTGTGGAGCTATATTGGATAGTTTACCAATTAACAGTAATACATGCTAGTGGTATGGTTTAACAATTTATTAAGGGCATGAAAGGTTCTAGTGTGGCTACTAATTTTGCTATTGTGATGTTATGTTGTAACATATGAAAACATTAAAGCTAAGTAAATCATTTCTATTACTAAAAAAAGTAGATAATTATTAACATCGTGTATCATAAAAATAAAAATAAACGAATAGATATTTTATAGGTATCACACTAACATCATGTATCTTAAAAACAAGTTTGTATCATAATATCATGATGGTCTCAAAAAATCACTACAAAATTTCATCCACCAATGACCAACTTCCATTCTTTAAATGTAGATAGTAGATCAATCAACATAATGTTGCAATGTCATCTTGTGTTTGAAGTGCTCATAAGTGGGAGGTGTCGAATAAGATGCTCTATCAGGCAAATGAAATTTTAATTCTTTAGCCCAAATGACTATGTAAATTTAAAACAAGTGATCTACACTTCAACTTTTATACCTCATATGCTCAATTGTGTGGTTGACCTCTAGGTTGAAATTCAACCCAACTCTTTTGTTTCTAATGTTTCTTTAATGCACATTGTTTCTTGAATCCATTGCTTTACTAACATCATGACTCACAATTGTTTGATTATCATTGTTATGTTGGAAGTGCACTTCCATTATTTGCTTACACAAGACATCGACAATGTTATCTACAATCTTGTGATAATCTTCATAAGGTGATGCATTGGCCTCCACTCTTATGAATTTAGACAATATGTCTTAAACTTTATGTACAAGATAATTTAGGATCCCTTCGACCTCTTTTTCCCTCAAATCTTGCACAATTCTATAATGTGCTCTTTTTGTGCACCTTAAAATATACTTATCAAGAATGACCTTAACATCATTTGCTTCAAATACTTTTTTTGCATCTGAACCAAATATGCCAAATGTATCAAACTTTCTACAACAGCAAGATATCAAAGATGAAGCACGATCAAATGATACTTTCCAAGATCCTTTATGGTTAGTCACAGTGATGACATATTTGCATAAAGAGTCAAACTCACTTCTCTCCAATATGCATAAAGAGAAAAATAACTTCAACTCCTTCTAGAATAATTTTTAAAAAAAGTCTCTATGTGTGTGTTTGTACTTCTCTCATTTGTATTAGTATCAATGACAACTCATATCTTAACCTTGAAAGCTTATGTAGGGACTTATTCTCGCAAGTTAACTTGTTATCTCTCTTCTCCTCAACAACTCGTTCAAAGTGCATGAAGAATTCAATAATATTGACATTCAATTTCATACAAGATTTAGAGTGCGCATTCAAGCCTTCACTAAGTTGGATCCTTAGCATGCCAAGTGTGAATGCTTCCTTAATGTAACACGAATCCCATTTTTTTTCTTCATATTACATACACTAGTTTGACTGAATAATTTTCAAAAACATTTAGTGATTAATCAAGTCAGTCCAAACTATTTCAAAAAAAATAATTTTCTAAAAAAATAACTCTCACCTTACATCAAGTTTCCAAAGTGTTTAATTCCATTTTGTAACAAGTGCCAAGTGCATCAACCATGGTGAGTCCCAGGCATCACTTCAACAATTGCCCTTGCCATTGCATGACCTTGGTCTATAAAGAGAGTTTTTAGTTTTCTTTTTTATTGTGTGCTTGTAAAGATGTCTCAAAAAACCATTTAAATGATTCGACTATCTTTTTATACAATAGTGTTGCACCAAAAATGATTGAACCCCTATAGTGGTTGAAACTAGAAAACTGAGCAAGTGGTTTAATAGAATGGTTAGTACAATATGTAGTATCTAATGAGAAAATATTACAAAAATACTCGTAATCCAAGACCATATTTACTTCATACCAAAACACATTTGTGATTCATTCTTCTATATCCATTTGGTAGGTACGAAAGAAAGATGAATTCTCCAACAATTGATGTTGAAAATACTATGAAAGACATTCGTCCTCTTCATATTTCATGCTTCTTTGTCTTCTAACATTGAGGTAATTTTTATATCTAACCGTGTAAATCCAAGATTAGCTATATGTCCTACATGTGTGTTCATAAGTTGAAATGTTGACTTCTATCTTACTCTAATGTTATCAGCTACATCAATCTCATATGCTTGGACACCAATTATCTTTCTATACGACTCTAACATATGTGTTGTCTTTGGTAATTGGAAATAATACTTATGGTTTGCTACAAATTCACGGATGACAAAATTTTCATTCTTCAATACAATAGAAATCCTTGCTTTGCAATCAATTCGAGTCTCGACTCAATGATTGCTAACAAATGCATCTCTCTTATTTTGCTTTCGCAACCCTTCCTTGCAACAAACAAACCAAACCTAAGTAATGATATTGTACCATCTTTATTCTTGTTCACATAACATTTTCTAATGCAAAACAAACATGCCCAACATATGTGAGCCAAAATTGATAAGTTGCTTTAGATGAGGCAAATTGCACACCAATATTTGATTTTCAATCAATGTTTGAAGATGTCATGTTTGGTTGTATTCTTAAATGAAGGGACTTGAATAGTTGTAGTGAGAATAAATTGAGATGAGTTCATTTATGATAAAAGAGAAATAGCTATAACACCTATATACTTTTAAATATAGCAATATGAGACCTAAAGAAAAATAGAAAATATGAAAAAAGAAAAAAACAACACAGATAATTGCATATGCGAGAGGAAAAAGCAACACACACTCATCTTTAAAAGGTGAAGAAGAAATGAAATTCTCAGTGAAAACAAGCGACATAAATTGTAATGATAGTAGAATAAAGCAGTTACGTTTGTTGATGATAATTGTTAGGCAACAACAATCAATGGTGGTCGGCAGCCGTAAGACGAATATGGCTGACGGCGGTAACGTGTGACAGTCGACAATAACCATAACAAGAAAACGACAACATGATTTTTAGTTGACGTGAGTGTGTCATTTCTTTTATTTAAATTTGTTTTATTTTATTAGTATTTAAATTCATAGTTTAGCCATGTGGTATCATTTAATTGGTTTGACATATCTCACGGTCATGAAAGATTAAACATCACTCTAACTAGGGGTGGACAAAAGGTAAAGATTCGACCCCTACTTATATGTTGTCTCGGTCTCAACGAAGCACAATGCACATAAACAGTTTATGCCACACTCCGCAAGTCAAGTCCAACTTTATCTTTTATATGTTAGTACACACAACATTCTCATTTTCAAATAACAGTGAGTGTCATTTTTTATTTTTACAATTACTATAATTTCTATCAAAAATGTTATGTTGACATGGTTTCTAAACACAAATGCGATACTGTAATTTTCCAAATCATATACAACATAACATCTACAATTTTTAAACATTAAAATAAACAATTATTAATTAATTTTTAATAAAATGAAATAAAAAGCAAAAAAACACTAAAACTCCACATTTTTTCGCATCTCGCACTATACTTCACACTATCTCCCTCTAATCTCATTGGCACTCACTACATTGCGTCACTCTCTCTCCCTCTCACTATGTCGCACTGTCACTGCCATGCTCTCACTATTGTCTATATTTCATCTCGTTGTTGTTGTTTTCTCTCACATCTCTAGTTAAGGTAATATTTTTTGTCAATTAGGGTAAAGTTTGGAATTGACTTGAAATTTAGGATAACTTCAATGTTTATCTTTGAAATTGATTTCAAATTAACGGTAATGTTTGGAACTGATTACAAGTTTTGGGTAAAGTTACTACCTACTTCCAAGCACAACAAGCCGCTCCAAACACACCCACTTAGACCAATAGTTCTTTTTTTTTTTTTTTTTTTTTGGAAATGTTTTTAATTAATTTTGTCGATTCATACTTAAAAGTATATTTTGGATTGGATTTGAATATGTTGTGTTTTATTTTTCAAATATTGGGTAAAGTAAGTGATAGAGTCACAGAAAAATAGGAATCTATGAACAATAAAATGATAGATGAAATGAGAATTTATTGATTTATGGAAGAAGGGAAAATTCTGATATAGTGTATAGCCAAGAGCATAGCTCCTCCAGAGAAAATAGTATTCTCCTAATTCAATGATAACAATAATTATCCATGAGCAATGCTCCACTACCCTCCTCAATTTATTCCTCTATTTGTAACTGAAATCCCTAGAATTCAGAGAGTTTATCTGCCCTGTCATTAATAGACTGATTATTCTCTTTTTTACCCTTACGAACATACGTTCTCCACAATGCAGGTTTGAGCTTTTCACTATTCTTAGACCCAATAATTATGTCAGTAAGCATGAAATGGGGATTTTGATGATTCATACTTGAATACCTATTTGGATTGATCGTAAAGTTGTGTTTATTTTCAAAATAGTTTTTGTTCATTCATACTTGAATTCCTATTTTGGTTACTGTACTTATATTTGTGTTTCCCTTTTATTGTGTTCTTTATTTCAAATTATTTTTGTTTGTTTTGGTGTAAGACCTATAAGAAAGACGCTTGATGGATCAAGTGAAAAAGTAAATTGAGAGTTGTTAAGGCAAAATCCCTGATTATTTTTTTGAAGATAACCAAATAGTTAATTAAATAACTGATTATGATTATGATCATATTATCTTTTAACTTGTGTTTCTTGAGTGAATTATTCAAAGATAGGAAATCAAGCATAAACTTGCATATTCATGCAAATATCACATGGTCATTTTTGAAAGCAATCAAGATTGATAAACTCTGGAACCATCTCATATATACATCAAGACAAAGACACTCATTTATGAAGTATGAAATGATTTGGTAGATTCCTCAAAGGAATGTCAAATCAGATTGATGGAACAATGATTGCAGAACATTCTGGTTGTTTAGAGAATGTTCAAAAGAACATCCTAATTATCCTTTATAGATCACAAAGTCAAGACAAATCAGTATGGGAAATCCAAATTGTAAGTTAAGAATGTCAAAATCACACGTAATGCTATTAAGAGTCAACGAACAATTACATGACTCAAATTGAAGACCTAAAAAATGAAAATTGATCTCTTGATTGATGAGTTGTGAGTAAAGACAAAAGAACACAAGTACATCGTACTTGCAATGTTTTGCATAAAGTTAGGCAGGCTTCTGATCACACACAATGCCAAATGACAGTTGACAACTCACTTTCACACTTATTCATGTTTTCCTTCAAACTAAAAAGCAAAAACGTTATGGGTCTGTCAAGAACGTTTTGGACAGTAATATAAACATGTGTTAATTATTTTAAATCAAATATGACACTTGGTTGATGTGTCTAACAGATATATTCAACTTTGTATGAGATTTTAAGCCTCCCTTCATCTATAAAAGGAAGATCAACCAGAAGACAAATGCAAGAGTTTCCAAATCAATCATTCTACATCCGATCATTTAAGCTCAAGTTGCAAAGCTCTTCTCTCAAGCAAAACTGTAGTTCTCTCACTATATACGTGAATCATCTTACTGAGTTCTTGTTGTTAATAAATTCAAAACAAGAGTTGAGAAGTATTTAGATCCCAAACATTTTTTTATCAAACACATCATTTTGTAAGTCAAGTTTATCTCTTAAGTCAGATTAAGTGTGTTGTAAAAATCATTTCTAGTTTGAAAAGTACTTGTAAAAATCATTTTTAGATTAAACCAGGATATATCTTCATGTGATCTTCTTATCCGTTATCTATATTTATCTTGCACTCACTAATCACATTTCACTTATAAACTAAATTGTTTTTATTTAAACTAACATATTCACAAAGTTCTGGAGGTTATCTTACTTCAACCAAGTTTGTTCTTGAGTTAATTAAAGTTAAGTGCATGAATTAAATTTTAAAAAGGGATGAAAATTCAAACTCCTTTTTCTTGTGATTGATATTGCTACTTAAATAGGCATCAGAGCTATGCCTCTAATGCTGAGTACTTAACAAGAGTTAGAGGAAAAGATTCATGAAGAAATAGCAATGTCAAAAGTCAACTATATTGTTGAATGAGGTTCATCAAATAGACCACCTTAGTTTGGTGGTACATGCTATTACTTCTAGAAAGGAAAGATATATGAATGTGGCGTATCATAACCGATGGAAACTTTGTGCCAATAGTAGATCAAAGTGGTCCAACATCTGTTGAAAAGAACAAGGCACATTGAACAACATAAGAAAAAGCCAAGATACTTCTAAACTCTAAAGCTCAATTATTCCTATCTTGTGCTTTAAGTAGGGAGAAAAGTGAAAGAGTTGACAAATGTGGCATTGCCAAGAAAACATGGGATACAATACAAACTTATCATGAAGGAACAAGTCATGTCAAAGAAACAAGGATCGATATTGGTGGGTGAAAATTTAAACTATTTGAGATTAATAAAGGAGAAACTATTGATAAATTGTATTCAAGATTTACAACTATAGTGAATGCACACGCTCCCTTGGCAAAGCCTACTCAGCCCAAGACTGGGTGATAACTTTTCTGAAATGTCTCCCTAACATATGGATACCAATGGTCACAACCATAAGTTAAGTAAAAAATCTTGAGACACTCCAATTAGAAGACTTAATTGGAACTTGAAGAGCTCATGAAGTACTACTTAAAAGAAGACAAACCAATAAATAAAGGTAAAACAATAGCCTTGAAAGCATCACAAAATGCTCAAGAAAGGCTCGTCCTCAAAAAATGATGAAAAGGAGAAATTAGAAGAGAAAGATGTTGGTCAACAATTAAATGGTTGGTCAACATGAACACAAAAATTTAATTAGTGGGGCTTTGTTGCGTGAACTAGTGAGTAGGTGAGACTAAATCAATCTAGGATTTAGAGTAAGAACAAAAGTTGTTTCTTTTACATGCTTAGACATTTGCTTCACTGGTGGGTTGCATATTGTAGGAGACCCTATGACTTTTGATGATAATATTGATTGTGTTCTTTTACAAAATTTGTTTCTTTTACACTCTTAGACATTTGCTTCGCTATATCGCAGGTAGAACTAATTGAGTTGAATGTCATTTGTGTATAATTTTTTAATGAATTTATTTTGATTGTGTTTGTAATTTTAATTGAGATATGTTATTTGAATTTGATATAGATATGGATTGTTGAGCAATAGGGTTGTTCAAAAACACTGAAATAAACCGAACTGTTTTGGTGAGTAAATGAATTTATTTGATGTTTCAAACACAGTTCATTAACCGGAACTAGACCCAAATAACCGAACCCGAATTGAGATAACCGAACTGTGACATTAAAATTCAATTTTACTGCAAATCTTAATATCATTCTAAAGACATGAACAAATCGTTTCCCCAAACTTCTTCAAATAAGACACAAATCATTTCCCCACCATTTTCTCGTTTTTCAAATTGCTCATGGATGGTTTCATAAAAGGTTTCTTTGGCTTAGATAAGACATAGTATGGGTTTTGTTTCTTTTTTAATCTAATTGCAAACGTATACGATCCAATTTTTTTGTCAGGTGGGGTTTGATTGATTTTCTTCATTAGAGTAGATTGGTTTAATAAATCTTTATTCTTGAGTTGGAATTTTGGATATGTCTCTGTAGTTAGAAATTTATGGTTGTTTGTGTTTTGCAAGAATAATATTTTAATTGATCTAAATAATGCATTTTTGTTACATTTGGAAAAATTCTTAACTTTAATTGCGTTAAATTTGAAGAATTTTAGCTTTCGGTTTAATTTGGTTCCAAAATACAAAACCAGTTTACCAAATCATTATATTAGTTTGGTTCGTTTCAGTTTTTCAAATTGTTGTAAATGTTTAATTCTGTTCGAGTCAATTTCCTTTTTGAGCCAAACCATGAACAATCCTATTTAGCGCTTGTCATATGTATAGTAAATTATAGAAGTCTTTTTACGTAGAAAGGTTATCCCTCACATTTAATGTATATTAATGCATGGTTATGTTTAGGAATTCAGTAAACCCTCATTTGATATGCAAACTTTTTTTATTGAACACCAAATGTTAGTGGAACAAAATAAAGATTTTTAAAAGAGGGTTTCGTTCTTTGAAATTACAACAAAATATATGTATAAGTTCCAGATAACATATGCATCAAATGAGAATAATTTACGAACTTTATTAGGATACGATAACTTATATTCTAGTTGAGGACAACTTATGTAGTAGTTGAGGATAATGTATGTACTAGTTCAACATATGTTATGCCCTTGTTAATGCATTAATAATATTGTGTATTTGATTTTATGAGCGTTGTGTGTTAGATTCTTATATGTTGTTGTCCAAGTTGGAAGTAATTGTCCTTCGTGAATCTTTTGTTAACATATGAAATATGTTTGATGAGTTCCTCCTAATATTCACAAATTTGGGATAATTTGATACTTTTGTACTTTTTTTAGGACATGTTTGTAGCACAAAACAATCATTATTATATATTCACCTTTAAAAATTATATATTCACCACATACATAGGTATATTGCATCTTACTTTTTTGTCTGTCTTAACATGTAGGATTGCAATATAGGAATAGTGAAAATTTAGATTGAAAGCAACATATGAGTAGAATAATTTATTGAGGTTGTTGTGTTGGAACCAAGTTGGTTTTCCACTTATAGTTTTGATGTTAACAAAATTATTTTATGAAAATAAAAATTTGGAATAATGGCTTCACTAAGTATGCAAAAGTTGGAAGAAGAAAATCAGAGGAAGATATTAGAGGAAGCTGTTGGAACCAAGTTGATTTTACATTTAGAGTTTTGATGTTAACAAAAGTATTTTATGAGAATAATATATTTGACTTCAAAGAGTATGAAAGAAGATTCATGTTTTTGAAGAAAATCTAAAATAAGATTTGATTCCAAATTATAATTGATAAAAATCTAAAATAAGATTTGATTCAAATTTATAATGGATGTAAAATCTAAAATAAGATTTGATTCATATTTATAATTGAAGAAAATCTTTGACCAAGTTGAAAAGAAAATATGGTCAAGATTTGAAGAAGATTTGAAAAATATTTGAAGAAGATTTGAAGAATATTTGATCAACATTTAATGAAGATTTGAAGAATATTTGATCTACATTTAATGAAGAATTTACAAAGTCAATCTACACAAAATAGGAACAAAATCATTATGAAGAATTTACAAAGTCAATCTACACAAAATAGGAACATAATCAATTTGAAGAATTTACAAACTCAATCTAAACAAGATACAATTCAGAATTAAATAAGGACTAAATTGAAGCCCAAATTTTCACTATAAATAGACACTCAAGGCTGAAGGAGAAAAACATCGAAAAGCATAAAAGAGTAACTCTAGCTCAAAGTTCTCAATTCATCTTAGAGTTCAAAGAGAGAAACACTTGTTCAAGTTAGAAATACCTTTTTAGTGTTCTTTTCTTAAAGTGTGAGAGTTATTGTTATTATCAGCTTTGTTAAAAGAGTAACTCTATCCAACCCGATAATGGTTTAGTTCCTTCTTCAAACCGGGGTCGTCAGGTTGTTAGGAGAAGACTTGGCTTGTAGGGTCAAGGTGGTTAGTTCCTCAAAAGTCTGGGGTTGTCAGGCTGTTTGGGAAGACTGGCTTGGAGGGTCAGGTGCTTTGTAATTCAAGGTTTTTGAATTAGTGGATTAAAGCCTTCTGAATGAGGGGACTGGATGTAGCCAAGTTAGTGGTGAACCAGGATAATTCTACGCGTCAAATTATTTATGCTTTCATTGATTGCTGCCTCTAAATTCGATTGCTTCTACTCCAAGTAAGTCACCAAATTCAAACTAATTTTTAATTATTTATAAATTATCAAAAAGTTATCAACTTTGTGCAAACACAATTCAACCCCCTCTTCTCGTGTTCGCACCTTCAGAAGCGACCAGAAGAAACTCACTAGAGGAAGTGACCAGAGGATGAGATCAGAGGAACACAGAGTATACGCGCTTGCCTCTGAACATATGCCTATGAAAGTAATGTGCTTTTGAAAGTTATGAAGATTGCCTCTGATGTCTGGGTCTTAGGACGGCCTCTAAAGAATGGCTCTGAAATTGAGTTTGAAGACTGCCTCTAAAGACTGAATTTGAAACATTTTCCTGAAGCCCTTGCATGTCTTTGATGTGCACAAACTCAACATGACTCTGAAGAGATCATATCAAGGTATAATTAACTTTGAAGAGATTGTTCAAATAATAAATTCAAAACTCACAATCCTCTGATCAAAATGGTGCAACACGCTCTAAATGTTGCCTTTGATATGCAACCTCTAATGTTGCACCGACCTTGAAATTTCAACAAGGTGATTTTCCCAATGTCACTAATTCTAAGTCATGCAATTCTGCCTCTAACTTTCAAGAAACACATCATTTCACTCCAACATGAAATTCAATGCCTCTGATGGAAAGTCAACGGCTGAAATTGAAAGAATTAAGTATGAAAAGAATTAAGTCGAATCAAAAACTTGTGAAGATCAAAGAACAACTCGAATCCATTCCAGCTCAATCAAGCAAGAGTATGAAAGAAGATTTGTGTTTTTGAAGACAATCTAAAATAAGATTTGATTCATATTTATAATTGAAGAAAATATTTGACCAAGTTGAAAATAAGATATGGTCAAGATTTGAAGAAGATATGAACAATATCTTATCAACAAGAAGATATGAATTATTAACAAGAAGATTTGATCAAGATTTATCACAAGAAGGTTTGAATTATATACAATAAGATTTGTTCAAGATTTATCTACAAGAAGATATGAATTATTTATAAGAAGCTTTGATCAAGATTTATCACATGAAGATATGAATTATTTACAAGAAGATTTGATCAAAAAATTTCTACAAGAAGATATGAATTATTTACAAAAAGATATGATCAAGAATTGTTTACATAAAGAAACACTCACAAGAAGATACATTTATTATTTGCAAAGATATGATTTAGATTTTGCAAGGACAGAGGAGAAACCCTAACCTAATCTATAAATAGATACTCAAGGCTGAATAAGAAAATAAGCTAACTCACAAGCACAAAATTTCCTAAGTCATTAGAGTTCATAAAGATAAGGTCTAGAGAAACACTTGTTCAAAAGAAATATTTTCTAAGTGTTTTCTAGTGTGAGAGTCATTGTTAAAATTAGCTTGTTAGAAGCATACAAATTTATTCCAAACTCTTGTAACCCAGCCCGATAGCTGCTTTTGTGTTCCTAAAGCAATATGTAGGTTTTTAGTTGAGAAGACTTGACTTGAAGAGACAAGGTGTTTGTGTTCCTCAAAAAGTTTGTAGGTGTCATGTTATTTTGAGAAGATTGGCTTGTAGGTCAGGTGTTGTGTAATTCAAGTTTTGAATTATTGTATTAAATCCTTCTGAGTGAGGGGACTGGGCGTAGCTACCAAGTTGGTGACGAACTAGGATAAATTCTTGTGTCACTTTCGTTCTGCAATTCTTGTTTTTACTTATGTCTTTGATTACTTAATCCGATTGCTCCTACTTTTATGTAAGTAAGTCATCAAACCCGAACCAGTTTTAAATAATTTAGCAAAAAGAATTCAACTTAGTCAAACACAATTCAACCCATTTCTCGTGTTTGCACCTTCATGTTGATGGCAGAGATTTGTTGGATTAAGTACATTGGTTC
This sequence comes from Cicer chorassanicum, assembly GCA_037974735.1. NCBI lineage: Eukaryota > Viridiplantae > Streptophyta > Magnoliopsida > Fabales > Fabaceae > Cicer > Cicer chorassanicum. The sequence goes on from JBBPBP010000002.1 coordinate 33,119,354, forward strand.
GTGTCAATTACAAAATTGTGTTAACTAAGATATGAATTCTTGGTTGAACGTGTTGTTGTTTATTGGATTTATGTGTTGTGTTATAGAAAAACATATGTATTAATTCAAGATGACATATGTATCAAATGAGAATAATTTATGTATTTTATAAGGATAGAATAAGTTATATCCTTGTTGAGGATAACATATATACTAGTTAAGGATAACTTATGATTGATGAATTAATATATTGTTTATTTAATTTTATGTGTGTTGTATTTTAGATTCTTATATGTTGTTGTCCAGAATGAAAGTAGTTATCATTCATGGATCTTTTAATAACATGTGACATAGGCTTGATGAGCTCCTCCCAAATATAAACAAATTTGGGATAATTTGGCTCGTGGAAGAAACCTTTGGTATATTAGACACATTTTAGAATTTTGTTGTTGTGTTATCTAGTGACATATGTATATCAAACATACTCTACTAATGGTGTTTTTTTGGTGGTGTAGATTGATCGGAGACAACATACTTTTGTATTTTTTGTATGACATATTTATAGCACAAAACAATTATTATTTTGTAAAAGTTGTACTATAATTTTTTGATGTGCATAATGTGGTTAATGGCGTACAAAAAATGAATGTTTTGTGCTATAATAATTATAGTACAAACTTTTACAAAGAATATGACATGTATAATGATGAACATTTACAAACTTTGTATTATGTTCATATCTTATATATAATTAGTAAAGTGATGTTGTTAATGTTATACATAAAGTGGTTAATGGCGTACATCATGAGAACTTAGTCATTGTTTCTACAAAGTTAAAAACTGGTTAGTTAAGTGGTTAATAAGAATGAATGTTATTTCATGAACAAGAAAAAGAGTTATATTTTTAGGCATGATGTGGAATGAGAACAAAAAAAATAAAAGTTTGATGCATTAAAACAAAAGTTCTATTTGTGTGATTCGAATCATGCAGGAGATTATTCAAATAACATGAGTTATTAATTCAGATTATTACATATGTGATGCAGATCACTGCTATTAATTTGTTAAATTTTATCAAAAATACTAATATGATTCAAATTACTATATGGCTTATTTCAATCATTAGTCGCATAATCCTTATATTCATGTGCAATAACACTTTATTTGAATCCGATAAGGAGTAATTCGAATCAGAAGTAATTCGAATCAGGAAAAACATGTTTGATAAAATCAATTATAAACTATTTTTAATTCATTTTTATGAATTTTAACATAAACCAAGTGGTTAATTTATACTCAGGAGACAAAATATCTTCAAAAACAATATTCTAGAAATTAAAGTTAGTCACTCATAAAAATGGGATTAATTTATACTTTCATGTCAATATGGTTTTGTATTGATGAAGTTAATGACATTTCTAAGTTTGACAAATTGTGGTTAATTTATCTAAATTCTACAAAATTGTAATCCTTTCACTATTGTGGTTAATCTGTGTTACATGTGAAGTAACAATGTCAATCATAAGGAAGGGGATTTGAATTATAATTGTCCCTTTTTAAAAAATTCCTGTTTGAAACTAAAAGTTTTACTTAAGATTGATCTTGGTAATACGAAGAACGATCTTGGTTAGTGTAAAAACAGATATATTGATTTTATCAATGTAAAAACAGAATGCAATGCAGGTAATAAATGTAGATAGAGATAGAGAGATTACTCAAGCATATATCCAGGTTCACCCAAACTTGGGCTACGTCCAGTCCTCACAAATGTGAGATTTTCCACTAAGTGCTCAAGGCAAGACTGTTCTTGGTTGTTACACAACTTTTCGTAGATCAATCTTGATTTTTACACAACTTCCACCTTTCTACTTTAGAAAGAATTTTCCACAGTTTTACCTTATCCTATTTCAGAAAGGATTTCACAAATTACCTTTTACAACATAAAAGAATTTCCACACACTTCTCAAGCTATGATAACACACTAGCCTTGAGTTACAAAGAAATAATAATGAAGATGTTTAGAATCTGAATATTACTCAACTCTTGTTTGAGAAATAAATTCTACGATTTAAGACTCAGTTGTTACTGATTACTACACAACACAAAGAAAAGGATTTGCAAGCTAAAGAATGATATTTGAGAGATCTCGAATATGAGTGTATGATTGATGCTTTTCTTGGCACTTTGAGTTGTGCTTTGTTCTTCATCTTGATGTTGTATTTATAAGCTTCAAGAGAGGTTGGGACAGCTCACATAGCCGTTGAGATGAGGCCAGCTGTCATAGGACAGTGAGTAGACTGAAGCAGGCCAAAAGCAAGAGTGAACAAACTGAATCCAAGAGCATTCTTGCAATCCATGATTGATCCTTAGATGAGAGAAATGTGATCTGACATGTACTTGATCCAGCACCTTTTTTGAAGTGGCTAGCTTGCTTTGAGTTAGTGTGCAGACCTTGATTTGACAGTACAACTGTATTGTATTTTACAGCATGTACCATTGTACTTGCATTTTTTCCAAATGAAGAATGATCTTACTTTTTTTTTAAATGAAGCTTGTCTTGATTCTTCGAATTCTGGGCTGATTCTATTTTAAACTTTTCCTTGCTTATTCTTGATATAGACATAAGATTGATGAAGCTTATAGGATGTAATTTTCTCAAAAAATGGATCATTCTTTATTCTGATGAAAGTTCGTTTTAGAGACATATGGCAGGATTGATCTTCGTTTTGCTGTTTTGGCTTTCTTTGATTTTAATGAGATCTGTTTTGAATTGCTTGGTACCTATCTTGTTTAACACACTCAAATACACAAGTTAAATACCAAAACACTTAGAATCATAATTATTATTCTTAATTAACCTTTTGTTTAATTATCATCAAAATATTTAATTAGAGATTTTGTCTCAACAATCTCCCCCTTTTTGATGATGACAAAACATGTTAATTTTGATTTTTAATTTTGATTCTAATTAGTAATTCAGAGAGTTTTTGAATAAAAGACTCCCCCTCAATATGTGCTACGTATTTGAACCAAATAATGATTTCATTAATATCAAAAAGGATCATTACAAAGATGGTTCAAACCAAAAAAAATACAAGCAGCATAACACGAAAAGCTACAAATCAGATATTAAAATCTAAAAATACTTCTCCCCCTTTGTCATAGCAAAAAGGCATAGGAGAGTATTAGCTAAAACAAAAAATTAAAATGATAAAGAGAGTGAAGACCCTTCTGGAGCAGGATTTTGCATTGGTGGATCAACTCCAAGCTTGGAAGCAAGCTGATTGGTCATCCAATCCCGTAAAATAGCTTGTTCTTTGTCGTGATGTGCTTGCCTGTAAGCAATTGATTGGAGAGCAACAAAGATTTTGGGAATATCCCTATAAGCTTTTGATGAATCTTTTTCCAGTTTTGTCCTTTTGGATGGACGTTGTTGAGCATCAAGAGGAGTCCCTTGTGATGGAGCAGCAGAGGTGCAAAAAGTGGACAATGAAGTAAAATTGGTACTGATGTTTGGAACAGAGGTTGGAGTGGAATAATGTGGAATGGAAGGGCCAACACTATTTATATCAGGAAAAGTCAAGAATTGACTGATTCCAAAGATGGATGAGGTAGTGGTCTTTTGTGGTGAAACCAAAATAGGGGACATGATGGAAGTATGGTGAAAGGGAAGAGTAGGACATAAACTACCTTGGATGATAGGTGAATTTGGAGAGGCTGTTGAATTTACATTTTGGGGAGCTTCCTGAAACGAAGATCGTTCCTCAGGATTTGGAGAAGGGGAAGATCGATCTTAAGGTTAGGAGAGTCTTGATCAATATGAATTCTATCAGACCTTTTTCTTTTGGTAGAGGCTGAAGGAGCTGAAGCAGATTGGGATGGAAGTTGTTTCATTTGTGAAATATTTTTGGAGGTGAATCTGGAGATTTTGATTTTGGAAGTTTCACTCGAAAGGGGAATTGTAAAATGTCTAAAGATTTTAGAAAGAACCATGCCATAGGGGACAATGTTTCTCTTGTAATCTTTTTGAGCAGCAACAATCATATGTTGAATGATTAAATATGGCAGGTTGAGCTTCTTGCGATGAAGAAGGTGATAAATGATAAGAGTATCATTATCAGATACCAATTCATGACTGCCACAGTGAGGGAGAATGCAGTTTTGACTGATGTTGTTAAAGATTTTTTCTAGTGGTTTCAACTCAACAGAGAGATTTTTTTGTGGTTTCAGATCTCTACACCTTTTAAAGTAGAAAAAATGAGAGATTTGTCTGGAAAAACCTCAGCCTTGCAGTAAAATGCACGAATGACATCAGGGAAAAGTAATCATAGATTTTGAGAAACTCTGTCCATCCAAGGGCATTAGTGTGATGCTGGATGGATACTCCTTCAAGTTGAAGATTTTGAAAATCAAAGACACGACCAATGCCGATAAGGCGTTAAGCCCTTTTGGCAGAGATTAAAGGAGGAATCAGGATTTTGGAAGATGAGGGTTTGGAAGGTTTTGTGTTTTTGGTTGTTTTTGTTGGAGTTTGATGAGGGGAACGATCTTGAAATGGTTGTCTTGGTGAAGAGCGTTTTGGAGCTGAAGATCGTTCTTGAGGAAGCGAAGAGCGTTCTTGTGAGGGTTTTGATTTTTGTGATGTTTTTGGTTTTTCCCGTTTTTGAGTAGCCAAAAATTCTGAAAGTGTTTCAGTTGAGGGAGATTGAGATTGTGTTGGTTTAGAAACTTTGGTTTTGGTTTTGGATTGAGGACTTTGGGATGGGGATTTGGACGCAGTTTAGAAATTTCTGGGTTTTTAGGAGTGTATGAAGACTTTTAAGGTTTTGAAGTTTTGGGAACTTATGGGGATTTAGGGTTTGATGGTTGTTGAGATGGGGAAATTTCAGCATCATCATCATCTGAAATAGTGTAAATAGTGGTATCAAAATTTTAAGGTTTTAAGGTGCCAATACCAGCCAAAATGCGCATGGATCTTCTTCGTGAGGAGGATGTGCTAGAGGTGGATTCATGAGTTTTTCTAAGATGTGGAGGGGCCTGACTTAAAGAAGGCATGGGGGCTTGAAACAATGGAGGAAGGACGGTGGAAAGAGGAGGTAGAGCGAGTGGAGGAAGGCTGGTTTCAGGGGAGGAGGACAGATAGTCTGAGAATGTTCTCTCAGAAGAAGAAGAGTGGGGGGAGGGGGTGGGTCTGGGTGGAGGAGAAGGTGATCTAACAGGAGAGGGGGATGGTGACGGTGAAGGAGTGGGAGATGATCTTGGATGTTTGTGAGTAGTCGCTTTGGTTCGAGCCATTCTTGGTTGGAAGAGAAAAAAATGAGTTTTTTATGAAGACGAAGGTAGAAGATGAATGATCAGAAAAGAGCTTTTTGTTGTTTTGTTAAAAAGGTGATGGTTTTGATGTGTGGCTGTTGATTAAGAAGATGAAGAGATGCCACGCGTGTTGATGGGATAGAGGGAGCAGTTGCATGGGGAAGGAGGAAAGGGAGGGAGTGTGCTGGGGAGCCGTTACCTTTTAAAAAAGAACAGACTTTTCAGATGAAAGAGAAAAGGAGTAATGATGAAGAACGAGGATCGTTCTTAAGCATTATGACATAGCAAGGGGAAAACGAAGATCGATCTCCGTTTTGTGCAGATTGATCCTGTTTCAATTTTATTAATTTTGACCAGGATTTTTAACGATTTTTGGTCGTTCTTTGATGAAATTGAAACTATCTTCAACGAGGGGCTAAGTAAAAACATCAGCCAACTGATTTTTTGTATCGACAAAAATCAATTCAACCTCCTTTTTACTAACATGATCCCTAATAAAATGGTGTTTAATCTCAATACGTTTAGACCTTGAATGGTGAATAGGGTTTTTTGAGAGATTAATAGCACTGGTATTATCATAATATATTGGGATATGAGAGTACCTTACTGAATAGTCTTGAAGTTGATTCTTGATCCATAATACTTGAGAGCAACAATTTGCTGCTGAGACATATTCGACTTCAGTTGTTGATAGGGCAATCGTGTTTTGCTTCCTACATGACGAGCTGATTAACGCTTCTCCTAGGAATTGACATGCACCACTTGTGCTCTTTCTTTCTATCTTATCACCAGCATAATCCGCATCACAGTAAGCTACAAAATCAAAGTGAGAACCTTTGCTATACCAAAGGCCAAGATCAGTAGTACCTACTAGATAACGAAATATTCTTTTAATTGCTGTTAAATGAGACTCTTTAGGTGATGATTGAAACCTAGCACATAAGCCTACTGCAAAAACAATGTCAGGCCTACTTGCAGTTAGATAAAGTAAAGAGCCAATCATTCCTCGATATTCTTTTTCGAAGATTGATTGTCCATTTTCATCTTTATCTAATGAGGATGATGGATGCATGGGAGTTGTCATGATCTTGACTTCATTCATTTTGTATTTTTTTTAAAAGATCTTTGATATATTTTTTCTTGTGAAATGAAAATTCCATTTGAATATTGTTTGATTTGTAAACCAAGAAAATATCTTAACTCTCCCATCAAACTCATTTCAAATTCACTTCGCATGAGATTTGAAAAATCCTCACACATTTTTTCATTTGTTGATCCAAAAATAATATCATCAACATACACTTGAACAATGAGTAAATCATTTTTACATGATTTCTTATAAAGTGTTGTGTCAATGTTTCCTCGGGAAAAATTATTTTTGATCAAAAATGAACTCAATCTTTCATACCAAGCTCTAGGAGCTTGTTTTAAACCATACAAATCTTTGGTGAGTTTAAAAACATGATTTGGTTTCTTTTGATCTTGAAAGCCTGGAGGTTGACGGACATAAACAAGTTCATTTAAAAATCCATTTAAAAATGAACTTTTAACATCCATTTGAAAAAGTTTGATGTTTTTATGTGATGCATATGCAAGAAGGATGCGAATGGCTTCTAACCTTGCAACTGGAGCATATGTTTCATCATAGTCTATTCCTTCTTGTGGATTATAACCTTGAGCAACCAACCTTGCTTTGTTTCTTACCACTTTTCCTTCTTCATCAAGCTTATTTCTGAAGACCCATCTTGTTCCAATAATGGTTTGATCTTGTGGATCAGGGATAAGAGTCCAGACTTCATTCTTCTCAAAATGAAGAAGTTCTTCCTTCATCGAATCGATCCAAGATTGATCAATTATTGCCTCTTTGATGGATTTTGGTTCTACTTGAGAAATCATTGCCATGTTGTTGTTTGCATCTTCTTTAAATGATATCATTGTTCTAAGTCCATCAGCTGTATCCCCAATTATTTGATTTGGAGGATGATCATCTACAAGTCTCCAGCTTTTGGGAGGAGTTTGAAACGGAGACTGTTTATCAATCTCGTTTTCCTGAAGATCAATCTTCTGCGTTTGCCCAGATTTTTCTTCCTCTTTTTCATATTTCTTTTCCAACTCAATATCATCAAACTCATCAAATAAAATGTGCATACTGATTTCAACAATTTTAGTTCTCAAATTAAAGATACGATATCCTTAAATTCAGTTGAGTATCCTAAAAATATGGCTTTGTCCGATTTCGCATCAAATTTTCCCAAGTTGTCTTTATTGTTTAAAATGTAGCAATTACAACCAAAGATGTGAAAATATGAAATATTTGGTTTTCTATTTTTCCAGATTTCATAGGGTGTTTTATTTAAGATTTTTCTAATTGAAACACGATTCAAAATGTAACAAGAGGTGTTTTTGGCTTCAGCGCAAAAATATTTTTCTACATTGGATTCTTCCAAGATCGTTCTTGCCATCTCTTGCAATGTTCTATTCTTTCTTTCAACAACCCCATTTTGTTGAGGAGTTCTTGCACAAGATAGATTGTGAGAGATGCCAAGCTCTTCAAAAAAATGTTTTGAAAGATGCATTTATAAATTCACCTCCATGATCACTTCTTACAGTGATGATGTTGGATTCTTTTTCATTTTGAACCTTTTTACAAATTTTTTTGAAAGCATCAAATGCATCATCTTTTTGCTTTAAAAATAACACCCATGTGTATCTAGAAAAATCATCAACAATTACAAATCCATATTTCATGCCTCCTAAGCTAGTGGTTTTGATGGGACCAAAAAGATCAATGTGAAGTAGTTCAAGATGTTTTTTAGTTGATATAAACTCTTTTGAATGAAAGCTACTTTTAACTTGTTTTCCTTTTGCACATGCTTCACATACTTTATCTTTTTCAAAATTGATTTTAGGAAGTCCTCTAACAAGATCTAATTTTGATAGATTTGAAATTGTTTTCATACTTATATGTTCAGTTCTTTTATGCCATATCCATTTGTCTTTATTCATAGACATAAGGCAAGATTCAACTGGTAATTCTTCAAAGTATAAAATGTAAACATTTTTCTTTCTAGATGCAGAAAATATGATTTCTCCAGAAGTTGCCAATCTCACTTCACATATGTTTGGTTTAAAAACAACCTCAAAACCATTATCACATAGTTGCCTAATGCTGAGAAGGTTATCTTTTAATCCTTCAACATATTGAACATCATTGATTTTGGCAAAATTTATTTTACCTATTGTTCCATTTCCTTTTATCATGACTTGATCGTTGTTTCCAAATGTTACGGATCCTGCATCCTTTTTGATAAATGACATGAAGCAGTTCTTGTCACTCGTCATATGCCTTGAACAACCAATGTCCAAAAACCATGGCATTTTCTTGACATCTTGAGATCCAAAGCAAGTGATTTTGCTTTTATCTATTTCAACTTTGAAATCCTCTTTGTCTGGGGATCCTATTTTGATCTGATCTTGTCTCCTCATCATTCTTTGTATCTTTCTTGTGAGGAGAGCAATCTCTTCATCAACATCTTCTTGACCATCTTCTGAATCACTTTTCTCAATTGTTGTTGAACACTTGGTGAGCTTTGAGATGCTTTTAATGCTATTACTTTGTCTTTCTTTATAGGTTTATCTTCCAGCAACAGTACCTCATGCACCCTTAGAGTACCAATCAGTTCTTCCTATCCCAGAACTTCAAGATTCTTTGTTTGGCTTATGGTTGTCACCATTGGTCTCCACATGATTGGAAGGCATCTCATGATTTTTCGTACCCAGTCTTGTACTGAATAGGTTTTGCCAAGTGAGCGCATTTCATTCACTATAGTTGTGAATCTTGAGTACATTTCATCAATTGTTTCTCCATCGTTCATTTTAAACAATTCGAATTTTCGAATTCCAATATCAATTCTTGTTTCCTTAACATGACTTGTTCCCTCATGGTGAGTTTGCAATGTGTCCCATACTTTCTTGGCCGTATCGCATTCATCTACTCTTTCACTTTCTTCCCTACATAAAGCACATGATAAAAATAATTGAGCTTTTGAGTTTAGGAGTACCTTAGACTTCTCATCAGCTGTCCATTCAACTTCTTTCTTTTCAGCCGATGTTGAGTCGTTTTGATCCACTCTTGGTATGAAGTCTCCATCTGTGATGATTCTCCACATACCAGTATCTTGTGACTTTAGGAACAATTGCATTTTGCCTTTCCAGAAGTAATAATTTGATCCAATAAAGTATGGTGGTCTGTTTGAAGACCCTCCTTCAACAATGTATTTAGCTTTTGACATTATCTTCCTGAATCTTTTGCTCTAACACTTTTTGAGTGTTTTAATTCTTAGAGACTGACTCTGATGCCAATTGAAGTAACAATGTCAATTATAAGCAATAGGGGTTTGAATTATAATTGCCCCTTTTTAAAAAATTCCTGTTTGAAACTAAAAGTTTTACTCAAGATTGATCTTGGTAATACGAAGAACGATATTGGTTAGTGTAAAAATAGCAATATTGATTTTATCAATGTAAAAACAGATTGCAATGCATGTAATAAATGGAGATAGAGATTACTCAAGCATATATATTGGTTCACCCAAACTTGGACTACGTCTAGTCCTCACAAATGTGAGATTTTCCACTAGGTGCTCAAGGCAAGATTGATCTTGGTTGTTACACAACTTTTCGTAGATCAATCTTAATCTTTTCACAACTTCCACCTTTCTACTTTAGAAAGGATTTTCCACAGTTTTACCTTATCGTATTTAAGAAAGGATTTCACGAATTACCTTTTACAACATAAAAGGATTTCTACACACTTCTCAAGCTATGATAATACACTAGCCTTGAGTTACAAAGAAATAATAATGAAGATATTTAGAATCTAAATACTACTCAACTCTTGTTTGAGAAATAGATTCTGTGATTTAAGACTCAGTTGTTACTGATTATTACACAACACAAAGAAAAGGATTTGCAAGCTAAAGAATGATATTTGAGAGATCTCGAATATGAGTGTATGATTGATGCTTTTCTTGGCACTTTGAGTTGTGTTTTGTTCTTCATCTTGATGCTATATTTATAAGCTTCATGAGAGGTTGGGACAGCTCACATAGCCGTTGAGATGAGGCCAGCTGTCATAGGAAAGTGAGTAGACTGAAGCAGGCCAAAAGCAAGAGTGAACAAACTCAATCCAAGAGCATTCTTGCAATCCAGGATCGATCCTCAGATGAGATAAATGTGATCTGACATGTACTAGATCTAGCACCTTTTCTGAAGTGGCTTGCTTGCTTTGAGTTAGTGTGAAAACCTTGATTTGACAGTACAATTGTATTGTACTTTACAACATGTACCATTGTACTTGCATTTGTTCCAAATGAAGAATGATCTTGCTTTTGTTTTTTCTTCATGAAGCTTGTCTTGATTCTTCGAATTCTGGGCTGATTCTGTTTTAAACTTTTCCTTGCTTATTCTTGATATAGACATAAGATTGATGAAGCTTATAGGATGTAATTTTCTCATAAAACGAATCATTCTTGATTCTGATGAAAGTGGAGATCAATCTTCGTTTTACAGACGTATGGCAGGATTGATCTTCGTTTTGCTATTTTGGCTTTCTTTGATTTGAATGAGATCTGTTGTAACGCCCCAGATTTTGATTCAAGACATTACTTAAAAATATTTATTTTCTTTCAAAAACGACATAATATTTTTTTTTAAAAGGAGTAGTTCATCATTTAATCAATAAAATTTCACTAGTAAATAGTTTGATTTCATTTTATGAAATAACACAATGCAATTTACCGGATATCATTTAAATTCTCCTTAAGTGAAATAAAAACAATGTTGCTGATGTTGCCTACCCCTGTTCTGTTGGTGGTTATGCCCCTGTTTCAAATATTAACATTTAGAGGCCAAGCTTATGGATCTCATGATATGAATGGATTTAAATCTCTACCTGAGGTCTGATGGGTCCACCTACAGCACCCCTTTTGAGAAGACTCTGCTTCATATGTTCCACTTTCTTGCATTTCTCCACCAGTACTTGGTATTGACGTATCTCCAAGGGCCCCACTAACTCCTTAATCTCATACCTAAGCCCGCTTTCTAACCTCTCACACATGTATGCTTCATCTATCTAATTTAGGAAATAGCTGAAATGCTTTGCTAAGGACGTGAACTTTGTCGCATATTCCGCTATTGTGAGATTCCCTTGATACAACTTCAGAAATTGGGCCTCCTTCTCAGCCCTAGCACTCTTCGGGAAGTATTTTTCTAGGAACTTATTCCTAAAAGCCTCCTAGGTCAGCTCTTCATGATTTGTCTCCATCATTCTCTTCGCACCTCGCCACCAGTATTCAGCTTCACCAATCATTAAATAGGTCGCATATTCCACTTTCGCATTGTCAGGGCAGTGTAGGATCTCGAAGATCTTCTCAATCTCCTGCAGCCAAAGATCGGCCTTGTCGGGGTCATGCTCCCCTTTGAATTTAGGCGGATCTTGGCGACGAAATTCGCTCAATGCTCTTGTTGCCCTAGCTGCTTCATCCCTCTGATCCCTCTGTTCATCTCGTTGAGCCTGGGTCGCTGCTTGTTGGGCCATTGCAGCGGCCATTGCATTCATGGCTTGGATCGCTTCAGTCATGTCATTTCCTCCTTGGGGAACTGATCGGTTTGTGCGACGCGCCATAACGCTTCCTAATTAGGAAAATATTACGACACAATTTTAACTCTAGGGTAGTAAGGAAGTCTTTTATTGAACACTATATAGTAAGTTTAGGTTATACAACAACTCGTGTTTTGGAGGGGTTCCCAGGAAAGAGAGGTGGGTCAATGGACCACTTAATAACCAAGTCTTTCCTAAGTCAGAATCCCTCCAATACAACTTTTTATGTATTATCCTTCCCTTCTATCTTGGGGATCATACAATTATACATAATTTAGGGTTTAGAACATTGTCTTAGTTACATATATTTAGATCACATGATGAAAGCTCAATAATTACTTTGTGATTTAGATTGAAATAATTTAAATTGTGGGTAATAAACTCATAATTCGCAATATCATACAATCTTAAATAATTACTGCATGAATTAAATTAAAATTTTATTTCCAATCATAGGATCAAGAATTTAAGACATATTTTTCGTCACAATTATTTGAAGGGGTTAGACATTTAAATTCACATAATTGGAATTTAAGTCATTAATGACATAAAATAGCTAGAGAATCAAACACTTAGTATGAACAAGAAGTAGAGACTCTAAAATTAATAAAACATAAGTAATCATAGATGAACAAGTAGAAAATTCATAAAAGATAATAAAATGTAACAACTTAAATAGAAATTTTATTAAAAATATAAAAGACAATGCCAATAAAAGCATGCAGGTAGAAATAGAGGATTTCATATTTGAAAACAATTAAATACACAATAGAATAATGGAGTATTTAAGGCATATATTTACCTACAACAATAAGGAGATTACACAATTAATAACACATAATAGAAATTTTAAATAATTAGTAAAATTTCAAATTCAAGGAGGTTACACAATTAATAACACATAATAGAAATTTAAGAGGTTTCCCAATTAATAACACCTAATAAAATTTGAGTAATTAGTAAAATTCAATTTAAAGGAGGTTACATAATTAATGACACATAATAGGAATTTAAGTAGATAATAAAATCCAATAATTATAAAACCAACAATTAACATAACTAATGACACATAATAGGAATTTAAATAATTAGTATAATTCAATAATAAAAAAATAAACAATTAACACAACAACATTAAAATATATAACACACTCAAAGCGTCCCACTGCAAAGTCCGTTAATTATTGCTCTGATACAACAATGTAACGCCCCAGATTTCGATCCAAGACATTACTTAAAAATATTTGTTTTCTTTCAAAAACGACATAATATTTTTTTTTAAAGGAGTAGTTCATCATGTAATCAATAAAATTTTCCTAGTAAATAGTTTGATTTGATTTTATGAAATAACACAATGCAATTTACCGGATATCATTTAAATTCTCCTTAAGTGAAATAAAAACAATTTGACTTATTCAGGTTTTTCCTAGCAGAAGGACCTCACATCCGCATTTCTATTTAAAATTGACAATGAAAAGTAAATAAACTTTAAAAATGTACCATATCGGTCTTATCACTACAAATATTTTTTTTTTAATAAAGTACCCATTTTTCCCACGCGCGTGCGCCAAGCAAACGTCATTCATGCAACTCTTCGAGATCGTTAGTACCTAAATGTTGGTGTAAGGGGCCAGTTCATCCCACGGCAAAATTAAACCAAATAATAAGTTCATAACCATAAAATATGAATATAAAATCTTTTTGTAATAAAAGATTTAGAGAAATTGATTTTTTATCATTCATAGAGATGTATCAAAAGTCATAAAAATGCATCTAAATAAATCGAGTAGCAACTCACCTTAGAGTAAATAATTAGATCAAAATAAAAATAACAATAAAATGAATGCAAGCTGTGCATCCTCCTAAACATATATGATCTGGATATAACCAGCCACACAGACATCCACACAGAAGTCACCCATACCAATAGGGAAAATTAAACCAGCCACACAGGCGTCCACAAAGATGCATATGATATGTCAGGAAATGATAATGATGCTCGAAATTTACAAATCACTAGCCACTTAGGCAACCACAAAGAAAATGTCATGACACGAATAATCAGCCACTTAGGCAACCACAAAGAGAAAACTATTCAAACCACAAATCACCAGTCATTTAGGCAACCACAAAGATAAAAATATTCAAGGTTAAATTTTAATCACATATGACATCAAAATTTTATTCTCATGGATGCTTACAATCAAAAAGTAGTAATTTTGCTATCTCAAATATATAACACACAAACACGCGAATAAATATCTTAGAGTCACAACTTTCGTTTTATAAGCTATAAAATTGGATTAGTCACGTGTTATTGATAGACATCAAAATTCTAATAACGAAGAACACAAACAAATATGAATTTTATTTCTTCTATTATAAAATTTCTCCCAACTATTAGTCATTTAGACATACAACTCAAGGTTTACCACTAAACACATCCCAAAAATCAACTTAATCATGTTATCACAATTTAAAATTAAGACTTTTCATCAATTCCTTCAAGACTCATATAGTATTCATAAAAATCAAAAATTTGAAATGAAATAGCACAAAAATCGAAACTTTAAATTAAAAATATCCTAACAAATATATTACTCATGAGATCATAATAAAAATCATAACTTTATAATTAAGTATACCTAAACAACAACAAAATTGCAACTTTACATCAAATATATGACAACAAGAATATTACTCAGGTTATAATAATAAAAATCAAAATTTTATAATTAATGTTATCAAGGCAAACATATTACTCATAAAAACAAAACATTATAGTTAAATTCTTTAAGGCAAACATTTTTCTTTTAAGACATCATATCAATATCTTACAAACTATTAATTTAATATCCAGCCTAACCTTTCATGGCGAAAAGCCCTTACCTTGAGTGTTTTCCTTCCAGGTGACACTATATAGCCCTCGAAAATCTCACCAAGATGAAGGAAAGAAAGTTTAGAACTTCGATCAAAATGCGAGGGAATGTGAGGATGGTTGTTTGAGTGGTTTAGAAAATATTTGAGATAGATGAAATGTTGGTAATGGTGTGTGGGTGATTATGACTTCTTTTTCTCTACTGCAAGTTTAATCGTGTCCTTGAATGAGAGGTGTATGTGACTAATAAAGGAGACGTGGGGCTGATTAGAGAGAAGGAATAATTCTCTTCATTGAGTTTAATTGCACACATGAATAAGGAATTCAATAGAAATAATACCATTCAATGACCAACCGTTAGGAATTAATTGACATTCATGTGTTAATTCTTGCTAGTTACACATTTGAATGGACACAAGGGAAAGTGCATGGTTCTATAAACTAACTATTATTAAAAATATAATATAGTTATCAAAAGTAGTAGTGTGGGTGATTCAATTTTGACTTAGTCAAAATTGACTTGGTCATTGTTCCCTCTAAGACAGAAATTTCTACGAGTTTTAATTAGTTAATAATAAAAATCCCAATAATTAATTAATTAATATAAAATACTTCATCAAATAATTGAACATCCGAGGAATAATTATCTTACTATCATCACACTGAATTAATAAAACAGAATAAGCAAAACTAAGGGTTTTAAATTAATTAATTAAAATAAAGGGTGTTACAATACTTACCCCCTTAAAATAGTTTCGTCCTCGAAACTAAGAGGTATCTAGAAGGTCTGGGTAAAGCTCCCTCATCTTCTCCTCCAACTCCGTTCGTCTGGTTCCAAATCACCTTAACCAAGGGGATTTCCTTTCCCCTCAAATGCTTGGTAGTTCTGTCTGAGATGCTTATCGGTGGGTCCTCGAAGGAAAGATTCTCCTTCAATTGAATATCATCGGGAGCGATAATATCGGATGGATCTGCCATGTACTTCCTTAGTTGTGACACATGGAACACATCATGTACTTTAGCCAAATTCGGTGGTAAAGCAATCTGATAGGCCACTGGAGCCACACGTCGAAGGATTTGGTATGGTCCAATAAACTTCGGAGTAAGCTTCTTAGACTTCAATGCCCTACCAACTCCAGTAGTAGGTGTCACTCTCAAGAATACATGTTCATCCTCCTGAAACTCCAGTGGTCTCCTATGTTGATCAGCATAACTCTTCTGCCTGCTCTGAGCTGTTCTCATCCGCTCTTGGATCTGACGCACCTTCTCTGTAGTCTGTTGCACCAACTCTGGCCCTACGATCAAGTTTTCACCATCTTGATACCAACACAAGGGAGTTTGGCACTTGCGCCCGTACAAAGCCTCGTACGGTGCCATCCCGATGCTTGCATGAGAGCTATTGTTATAGGTAAATTCAACAAGAGGTAGTAGATCATCCCAACTTCCTTGGTTATCTAATGCACAAGCTCTTAGCAAATCCTCTAACGTCTGAATAGTCCTTTCAGTTTGACCATCGGTTTGAGGGTGGGAGGCCGAACTCAATCTCAATCTAGTACCCAATGTCTCATGCAATGCTTCCCATAAATGAGAAGTGAACTTTAGATCTCTATCTGACACAATGTTGGATGGTATCCCGTGTAATCTAACAATCTCAGCAACGTAGATATCTGCAAACTTAGATACATTGTAAGTAGTCTTTTCAGGTATGAAATGGGTGGATTTTGTGAGCTTGTCAATAATCACCCAAATGGAGTCAAATTTCTTCTGAGTCTTAGGTAATGCCACCACAAAGTCCATAGATATGCTATCCCATTTCCACACCGGTACATCTAATGACTGCAGCAATCCAACAGGTTTTTGGTGTTCAACCTTAGCCTTCTGGCAAGTCAAGCAAGACACCACATATTTCGCCACTTGTTTCTTCATTCTTGGCCACCAAAATCTCTGCCTCAGGTCTTTATACATCTTCGTAATACCAGGGAGAATACTCAGTTTGCTTTTGTGGGCCTCATCTAAAATAGTCTTTCTCAACTCAGCATTATCGAGCACACAAATACGTTTATGACACCACAAAATGTTATCTGGACCCATTTCAAATTCGGGGGCCTTGCCAGTCTCAACCAATTTTCGTCTCCCCTGAATAGCCTCATCGGTTGCTTGAAGGGTTTTTATCTCATTCATCAATTTATTATCTACGATGATCGTTCCACATTGTACTTTTCCCGACAAGGAATCCAGCTTAAGATCCAAGTCACGAAAATTCTCTAACAACTCTAATCCTTTCAATGTTATGGATGACAAATGGGCTCGCTTTCTACTCAAGGCATCAACCACCACATTTGTTTTTCCTGGGTGGTAATGCAACGTGAACTCATAATCCTTGATGAACTCCATCCATCTCCGTTGCCGGATATTAAGCTCCTTCTAGTAGAACAAGTATTTCAAACTTTTATGGTCGTTGTATACATCAAAATTACATCAAAATTGTAACAAACCCTAGGTCTGATTGGACACTCAGATATCTTGTGTCCTTCCCTGTTGCAGCGAAAACACCTGATGGGGTACGCCTGGTTCAGCCTTGGAGTCTTTGGCCCTTGACCTTCCCCGTTTTGAGGTCGGGGTTGATCTCTAGCATTCCCTTGTGGTCGGGCGTACGACTTGTGTTGCTGATGTTGCCTACCCCTGTTCTGTTGGTCGTTATGCCCCGGTTTCAAATATTAACATTTAGAGGCCAAGCTTATGGATCTCATGATATGAATGGATTTAAATCTCTACCTGAGGTCTGATGGGTCCACCTACAGCACCCCTTTTGAGAAGACTCTGCTTCATCTGTTCCACTTTCTTGCATTTCTCCACCAGTACTTGGTATTGACGTATCTCCAAGGGCCCCACTAACTCCTTAATCTCATACCTAAGCCCGCTTTCGAACCTCTCACACATGTATTCTTCATCTATCTAATTTAGGAAATAGCTGAAATGCTTTGCTAAGGACGTGAACTTTGTCGCATATTCCGCTATTGTGAGATTCCCTTGATACAACTTCAGAAATTGGGCCTCCTTCTCAGCCCTAGCACTTTTCGAGAAGTATTTGTCTAGGAACTTATTCCTTAAAGCCTCCTAGGTCAGCTCTTCATGATTTGTCTCCATCATTCTCTTCGCACCTCACCACCAGTATTCAGCTTCAACAATCATTAAATAGGTCGCATACTCCACTTTCGCATTGTCAGGGCAGTGTAGGATCTCGAAGATCTTCTCAATCTCCTGCAGCCAAAGATCGGCCTTGTCGGGGTCATGCTCCCCTTTGAATTTAGGCGGATCTTGGCGATGAAATTCGCTCAATGCTCTTGTTGCCCTAGCTGCTTCATACCTCTGATCCCTCTGTTCATCTCGTTGAGCCTGAGTCGCTGCTTGTTGGGCCATTGCAGCGGCCATTGCATTCATGGCTTGGATCGCTTCAGTCATGTCATTTCCTCCTTGGGGAACCGATCGGTTTGTGCGACGCGCCATAACGCTTCCTAATTAGGAAAATATTACGACATAGTTTTAACTCTAGGGTAGTAAGGAAGTCTTTTATTGAACACTATATAGTAAGTTCAGGTTATACAACAACTCGTGTTTTGGAGGGGTTCCCAGGAAAGAGAGGTGGGTCAATGGACCACTTAATAACCAAGTCTTTCCTAAATCAGAATCCCTCCAATACAACTTTGTATGTATTATCCTTCCCTTCTATCTTGGGGATCATACAATTATACATAATTTAGGGTTTAGAACATTGTCTTAGTTACATATATTTAGATCACATGATGAAAGCTCAATAATTACTTTGTGATTTAGATTGAAATAATTTAAATTGTGGGTAATAAACTCATAATTCGCAATATCATACAATCTTAAATAATTACTGCATGAATTAAATTAAAATTTTATTTCCAATCATAGGATCAAGAATTTAAGACATATTTTTTGTCACAATTATTTGAAGGGGTTAGACAATTAAATTCACATAATTGGAATTTAAGTCATTAATGACATAAAATAGCTAGAGAATCAAACACTTAGTATGAACAAGAAGTAGAGACTCTAAAATTAATAAAACATAAGCAATCATAGATGAACAAGTAGAAAATTCATAAAAGATAATAAAATGTAACAACTTAAATAGAAGTTTTATTAAAAATATAAAAGACAATGCCAATAAAAGCATGCAGGTAGACATAGAGGTTTTCATATTTGAAAACAATTAAATACACAATAGAATAATGGAGTATTTAAGGCATATATTTACCTACAACAATAAGGAGGTTACACAATTAATAACACATAATAGAAATTTAAGAGGTTGCACAATTAATAACACATAATAGAAATTTTAAATTATTAGTAAAATTTCAAATTCAAGGAGGTTACACAATTAATAACACATAATAGAAATTTAAGAGGTTACACAATTAATAACACGTCATAAAATTTTAGTAATTAGTAAAATTCAATTTCAAGGAGGTTACATAATTAATGACACATAATAGGAATTTAAGTAGATAATAAAATCCAATAATTATAAAACCAACAATTAACATTACTAATGGCACATAATAGGAATTTAAATAATTAGTAAAATTCAATAATAAAAAAACAAACAATGAACACAGCAACATTAAAATATATAACATACTCAAAGTGTCTCACTCCAAAGTCCGTGAATTATTGCTCTGATACAACAATGTAACGCCCCAGATTTTGATCCAAGACATTACTTAAAAATATTTGTTTTCTTTCAAAAACGACATAATATTTTTTTTTAAAGGAGTAGTTCATCATGTAATCAATAAAATTTCCCTAGTAAATAGTTTGATTTGATTTTATGAAATAACACAACGCAATTTACCGGATATCATTTAAATTCTCCTTAAGTGAAATAAAAACAATGTTGACTGATTCAGGTTTTTCCTAGCGGAAGGACCTCACCTCCGCATTTCTATTTAAAATTGACATGAAAAGTAAATAAACTTTAAAAATGTACCACATCGGTCTTATCACTATAAACATATTTTTTTTTAATAAAGTACCCCTTTTTCCCACGCGCGTGCGCTAAGCAAACGTCATTCATGCAACTCTTCGAGATCGTTAGTACGTAAATTTTGGTGTAAGGGGTCAGTTCATCCCACTGCAAAATTAAACCAAATAATAAGTTAATAACCATAAAATATGAATATAAAATCTTTTTGTAATAAAAGATTTAGAGAAATTGATTTTTTTTTATCATTCACAGAGATGTATCAAAAGTCATAAAAAAGGCATCTAAATAAATCGAGTAGCAACTCACCTTAGAGCAAATAATTAGATCAAAATAAAAATAACAATAAAATGAATGCAAGTTGTGCATCCTCCTAAACATATATGATCTAGATATAACCAGCCACACAGAAGTCACCCATACCAATAGGGAAAATTAAACCAGCCACACAGGCGTCCACAAAGATGCATATGATATGTCATGAAATGATAATGATGCTCGAAATTTACAAATCACTAGCCACTTAGGCAACCACAAAGAAAATGTCATGACACGAATAACCAACCACTTAGGCAACCACAAAGAGAAAACTATTCAAACCACAAATCACTAGTCACTTAGGCAACCACAAAGATAAAAATATTCAAGGTTAAATTTTAATCACATATGACATCAAAATTTTATTCTCATGGATGCTTACAATCAAGAATCAGTAATTTTGCTATCTCAAATATATAACACACAAACACGCGAATAAATATCTTAGAGTCACAACTTTCGTTTTATAAGCTATAAAATTGGATTAGTCACGTGTTATTGATAGACATCAAAACTCAAATAATGAAGAACACAAACAAATATGACTTTTATTTCTTCTACTATAAAATTTCTCCCAACTATTAGTCATTTAGACATACAACTTAAGGTTTACCACTAAACACATCCCAAAAATCAACTTAATCATGTTATCACAATTTAAAATTAAGACTTTTCATCAAATCCTTCAAGATTCATATAGTATTCATAAAAATCAAAACCTTGAAATGAAATAGCAAAAAAATCGAAACTTTAAATTAAAAACATCCTAACAAATATATTACTCATGAGATCATAATAAAAATTGCAACTTTATAATTAAGTATACCTAAACAACAACAAAATTGCAACTTTACATCAAATATATTACAACTTTATAATTAATGTTATCAAGGCAAACATATTACTCATAAAAACAAAACATTATAGTTAAATTCTTTAAGGCAAACATAATATCAACATTTTTCTTTTAAGACATCAAGATATCATATCAATATCTTACAAACTAATAATTTAATATCTAGCCTAACCTTTCATGGGGAAAAGCCCTTACCTTGAGTGCTTTCCTTCCAGGTGACACTATATAGCCCTCGAAAATCTCACCAAGATGGAGGAAAGAAAGTTTAGAACTTCGATCAAAATGCGAGGGAATGTGAGGATGGTTGTTTGAGTGGTTTAGAAAATATTTGAGATAGATGAAATGTTGGTAATGGTGTGTGGGTGATTATGACTTCGTTTTCTCTACTGCAAGTTTAATCGTGTCCTTGAATGAGAGGTGTATGTGACTAATAAAGGAGACGTGGGGCTGATCAGAGAGAAGGAATAATTCTCTTCATTGAGTTTAATTGCACACATGAATAAGGAATTCAATAGAAATAATACCATTCAATGACCAACCGTTAGGAATTAATTGACATTCATGTGTTAATTCTTGCTAGTTACACATTTGAATGGACACAAGGGAAAGTGCATGGTTCTATAAACTAACTATTATTAAAAATAAAATATAGTTATCAAAAGTAGCAGTGTGGGTGATTCAATTTTGACTTAGTCAAAATTGACTTGGTCATTGTTCCCTCTAAGACAGAAATTTCTACGAGTTTTAATTAGTTAATAATAAAAATCCCAATAATTAATTAATTAATATAAAAATACTTCATCAAATAATTGAACATCCAAGGAATAATTATCTTACTACCATCACACTGAATTAATAAAACAGAATAAGCAAAACTAAGGGTTTTAGTTTAATTAATTAAAATAAAGGGTGTTACATCTGTTTTGAATTGTTTGGTACCTATCTTGTTTAACACACTCAAATACACAAGTTAAATACCAAAACACTTAGAATCATAATTATAAGTCTTTATTAACCTTTTGTTTAATTATCATCAAAATATTTAATTAGAGATTTTGTCTCAACAACATGGTCAAATTATTAACATACATAAACGAAGGGAAATAACCAATGTAACAAAACATTCATCCAAATAGTGGTTATAACATATAGTCAAACATATAATATGAAAATTCTCTTAAAGATAAATGAGAGTTCATCATTGCTTGAGTCTTCACTCTAATCACCAAATTCATCTTCACATGTTTTTTCTTCAATATGAAGAGCTTTGGAAGCAATCTTATTACCTTTAGATGTTAGAGCAATAGACTTCTTCTTTGGGTCATTTTCATTCAACTCAATCTCATGAGATCAAAGTGAAATCACGAGTTCTTCTAAAGACAGTGAGTTTAGATACTTTGCTTCTTGAATAGTTGTAACTTTAGGTCTCAAAATACTTGGTAATCTTCTTAATATCTTTTTCACATGATCAGTAGTGATGTAGCTTTTGTTAAAATATAGAAAAACATATTTTCTATGTCTTCATATTCCTCCATTTGGAACAACTCATATTGTCTCACCAATAAGTTTGCTCTTAGGATTTTTTTCCAGACATGGTGAAATTCTCAACTAAGAGACTGAGCTTTAATGTCATTTTAACGTGAAAAACACAAGAAAATATGATTTGAATTGCGTATACAAACTTTTCTTTTTAAAATATATGATTAAATCCTTAGAAAAACAAAGCTTATAAGATAAAAAGATAAGAGAAATAGTAAGAACACAAACAATTTATCCTAGTTCACGACTAACACGGTAACTACATCTAGTCCCTTAAACTTGTAGGATTTCTCCACTAAATCAAACTAATTTTTCTTTTCAATCACTAGAGCACACTACTGTCTTTCTGACTATGTTCTAGTATTCTCAAATTTCTAGCATAGTATAGTCAAGCTTTTGAATTACAAGATAAATCTCAATAGATGATAGAGATGTTAAGCTCTAAATACAAGTGAATATCTTTCAGTAGATAATGTTTTGAACATAAGACCACATAAGGTATTCATAATCGATTCTTGGTTTTTGTCGCGTGACTGTTCAAATGATTTTCTTGCTTCACTATTTTAAATTGATGCATGAGTACTTTTATAGTACATGGAGTGATGTCGTTATTTTTCTAACAATTGTAGGGAATGTCACGCACAACTTGTACGGTCTTGTACTATTAGCACAACTGGTGTGAGTTTCAAAATTGATTATTGTCTTTTTTGCGCCTTAAAATATTATTTAAAGAATATTCTTGTACAAGATGAATGCTAATGTATGTTGTCTAAGACGAAACACACCAGATGAAGAGATTTAAATGATCATAGGAATGAAGCATTAGAGAATCTACGTCATATGTTAAAAATGCTTCTTCCAGATGATAGACAATTAGAGGATTGACATTTATCAAAAAGTTGACTAGATGATATTTAAGCAGCGACCTTCCACATAGAGAATTTGTCAAGACGATTAACTCATGTAAAATGATTTGATTTTTTTTAGAGGATTGACTAGACGATAGTGTTACTTGAATATTTAACAATCTTATTGGTACGCTTAGAGTTGTCAAAACGGGCTACCCAATCTATATAGGGCTAGCCCTAACGGGATGCAGATTTCTTCGAATCGGGCCAAAAAACTCTGTTTTAATATAGGCCGATAAAATACTACCCGAGCTTGGTCCTAGACAGGTTGCGGGTTGGGAGGGTAACCCGCATATTTTTTATAATATTTTTTTTTTGACTCATTATATTTTTAATTTCTTTGCGACTCTTTTAACTTGAAAATTTTCTTTCATGATCATTTAAAAAAAATATGGTATACTACTTATGCATTATGTAAGACTCTTAATTTTAAATTCTAATTTATGCAATTTTAGTATATTTTAGGTGTTGAATTATGAAGCTTTTAGCCAATTTTAATGGTATTTTGTGTGTTAAATGCCAAAAATATCTTTTGAGATCGTTTAAGATTATTTGACGAGAAATAATTTAATTACGCCATGGAGAATTTATTACCGAACAGTTTTGTTAAAAATATCTCTAATTGCTAAAAAAATTACTTGTTAATTGAGTTGCAATGAGAATAGATATTTTTATCAAAATAGTTAGGATGTGTGTAAGTATGTTTAGATATTTATTGATTTGGTTTAATTATAATATATATATATATATATATATATATATATATATATATATTTATATATATATATATATATATATATATATATATATATATGTATATTATATAGTAACACATGAGGAAGGTAGAAAAAAAGAAAACAGAGAGAGAAAGCAAGATCCAGCCTGCGAGTTCTTCTTCCTTCAGCTTTCAAAAATAAAAACTAAAACCCAATATACAAAACCTCCATTTTCTTCTAGATCTAAGCTTCCATTCGAGAAGTGACAGAAGGGAATGTTGCTCCTTGCCACGTTGCGGTGCTAGTGAGCTAACTTTATAAGCGACGTCGCGAACGAAGTTTTCACAGGAATTAATCGCGGTGCCGTAATTGGTTGTTTAAGCTACCGTTGAGGTAAGGGCTCCTTCCAAACTTTTAGTTTGCATTTAGGACCTTATGTGTGAATTTGTGAACAATAAATTTGATGTGTTTGAGGTGTAGATTTGTGGAAAATGAATTTAAGGTGTTTAATGGTAAAAATTTCGAGATTTAAATTGATGATTTATGATTGAAAATTTAGAGATTTAAATTGGTGATTTATGGTTAAAAATTTAGAGATTTAAATTGATGATTTATGATTGAAAATTTAGAGATTTAAATTGGTGATTTATGGTTAAAAATTTAGAGATTTAAATTGATGATTTATGGTTGAAAATTTTGAGATTTAAATTGGTGATTTATGGTTGAAAATTTTGGAGATTAAATTTGGTGGTTTATGTTTGGAAATGTGGAGTTTTGAATTAATGTTGATTATTTGGTTGTAAAAGTTTGGTGTGTGAAAAAGATATAATTTTGGGAATTTTGTTGTGGTTGGATAAATTTTAGTTGTGAACAAATTGTTATAAATATTTATGTTTATGTAGTTAGCTCCTTCAGTCTCGAAAAGGAATCGAGACTGTTGGCACCGAGTTAGCGGTGGGGATAACTCTGATATATTAATGTTGTTGCGGTGATTCATGTTTGGTGTGATTGATGTGTTCATAATTAATATTATCAATTTTGAGATGTATTTTATGTGTAGATTGGAGGAAAATGAATTTAATGTGTTTATGGGTGAAATTGTGGAAGTTGAATTTAATGTGTTTGAGATGTGGGTTGTGGTGATTGAAGTTTGGTGCGGTTTATGTGTTCAAAATTAATAATATGAATTTTTGAGATGTGATTTATGTGTGGATTATGGTTGAAATTTAGGAGATTAAATTTGGTGGTTTATGTTTGAAAATGTGGAGTTTTGAATTTGGTAATTTATGGTTGAAAATTTTGGAGATTAAATTTGGTGGTTTATGTTCGAAAATGTGGAGTTGTGAATACGGGTGATTCATGATTAAATTTGGTGTGAAATTTTGGAATTTGAATCGATTGAATTTGTTGTGTTTGAGATCTGGATGTGTGGTGAGTATGCGATTGATGTATCCATAATTGATGGCGTATAAGTTATGAATTTTATGGATGAATATATGTTTGAGTATGCTCTGTGAAAATATTGAAAAATCATTGGTGTTAAATGAGTATTAGAAAAGGGGAATCTTTTAATAGCTGCATTTACTTAATGGTTGTGGTGAAAAGAGTCAGAGTATGCCCGTGCATTTCATAGTACATGGTGACCGCGATGGGCCATAGTGATAGTGGTAACCGTGATGGGCCACGAGATGATGCCATGTGAATAGTTGGTTCATCTTATCCTTGCGGGGATTTTCGCGTCATGTTGATCTGTGAAAGATTGCACTCTTGTAAGTCGTGCTGATCTGTGAGCGATTGCACGCATAGAAAATTGTGTTGGTCTATGAGAGGCTGTACGATAGTAAATCGTGCTGATCCGTGAGAGATTGCACCTTGATAATCAGTACTGGTCTGTGAGAGGCTGTACAATTATGATTTACGCCATTTTCGAGGAGGGTTTTGGTTTGGAATTCCGGAATCATGTGCATTGGCATATTCGCATTGCATTAGGGTGCTTGGCACGCGAGTCATGTTTGATATATCGTAATGGTTGTATATACATACTCGATTGTGGTTTGTAATTGTGTCGTATTTGATGAGTGTTATTGATTGACTTTATGTGGTAAGCGTGGAATGATATCGAAACATTTTCAAAACTGAAATCCCGCCATTTTCATAGTTGTATTCGAATACAAGGATGCTGTATTCGAATACGACAGTGCAGTTTGGTTAAAAACTTCATTTTTCAACTTTGATTATGCATGTGTGGCATATGAAGACCCTTTCTAGATGTATGCTAAGTTGAAAGGTTATTTTGTGCATTTAAAATTTAAATGTTATGTGATATTTGTTAATTTCGGTTGGTGACCTTTACAATTATTGTGGAAACCTGGGCTTTGCCCTCAGATGAGAATCAAGATTGTCCTACCAGTTAGTACTCTGGAGATGGGAACAGAGTTAAACTTACCTGACCACTGCTGTGTCAGAAGGACTTCTGCGGGGCGCGTGGAGATCACTTGGGTTATAGTATTTTTGTAGCATGATCAGATTAGATGGCTGTATTGGGGCTAGATGTCTATCTGTTGTGGTTGTATTTATTTCATTCTGGAAGACTGTACCTATACCATATATTGTCAGCTTGACTTTTATTTTGATGGGTCCTTGTACCACTTTTTGATGTGACGTGGGGAAGTTAAAATTCTTGGGGTAGTGCTATTGTACAGGTGTTTGCCGAGAATACCCCAAGGGTATGAGCTACGTTGGATAGGTCTCATAGCCCCGGTGTATTTTTCTGTTTTAAATATTTTGGATTTTCATTTCAAAACCGTTTCCGCTATTTGTAATTATTGTTGACTTTTGTCGTTGTGATACGACTTAAATATTTTATCCAAAGGTATTTCTCTCTTTATTATGAATTTGAATTTGTTTTAAAAAAAAAATTGGGTTGTTACACATTAAGTATGAATTAATTTGTATGCCCATTTTCTTTTATGTCCATTTAAAAAAATTATGGTTTACTCTTTATACACAAACTAAGTTTAGATTTTCCAATTAATACAAACTCAATTCAAAATTTTCAAAACATATTATCCAAACAACACACACATTAAAATAAGTACAAATTGTCAAAAAGTTAGAAATATTATCTAGCACAACACAAATGAATTTATATTTGTCTGACATAACCCAAACTCAAATTGAGTGCTAAATAGTTCTAATGTGACTCTAAAATAAGTGTTTTTAGACTCCTTGAGCAATGTTTACATTTTTCAAAGTGTTGTATGATTGTCCGCTTAGAAAAATAAAGAAATTCATTGTTAAAAATATATAATCAACTAAAGATAGTATTATATCACAAAAGATAATATATAACCAACTAAGTAGATTGGATTATCTTTTGGACATTTTTTTATGTGGGCTAATTTTACTATTTTTATTTTTTAAAATTGATTATGCGGGTTGTGGGCTACCCGATACCCATATGGGTTAATCTGAATGGGTAACGGGTTTATTCGAACTGGACTTAGAAAAATTCGAGTTGAAATTATTAGGCCCAGACCCTGCATTTTAGCGGTCTGGCCCATTCGGGCTAACTCATTTTGATAGCTCTACACTTAATTACACAATAGCTTAATTAGATGTTGCGCTTCAAAAGATGATAGAGGAAAAAACTTTGACCAAAGGATGACTGAACTCATCAAAGGAATCAAAATATATGTTTCTTTGGTCAAACGAAACGCTAAGATGCTCATTAGAGGATCTACGCACTTAAACAGCATGTTAAAGTATAAATTGTTCTCGCATATACTTTTTTATCATAAAAATTAAGAGTTATTATTTTTCAAATCAACTTTATTGTGACAAAATTGATGTCACTTTAGAGAAGAAGATGAGTTCAAAATATATTTCTTAAAATCAGTTTAATTTGATGTTTGGATTTTTAATTTGTTTGAGTTCAAGATCTATATTATATTTTTATGGGTATCAATTTTTAATTTTATATTTGTTTATGTTAGTTCGGAGTTTTCGATTTGTTTTAATTTCATATTTGTTTGAGAAGGAGGAGGATTAAGATGATGATGGGTAAGGAGTTGAATTTTTTGGTTTAAAGAGAAAGAAGATATGAAGATTGAAGTACGGTATTTCTTTTTTATAAAAATAAAAGTTAATTAAAATAATAATTTATTTAGACTTGTCACCTCATTATTTGATAAGCACGCGTTAATAATTTAATGATCATATGATTGTTTGTTTTACAAATTTTTTTCAAAAGATAGAATACTTTTAAATCGAACCCAATTATTTTATATCTAATGTATTCATTTCTTTAAAAAAT
>JBBPBP010000002.1:33148402-33160851 GCA_037974735.1 Cicer chorassanicum
ATTAAGCTACAATAAAAAAAGTGCAACTGATTGCATAAATATTTTTTTAATAAAAAAAAATATTATCAATAATAAATATAAAAATTATGTAATAAATATTTACCGCTTATATATTTTATATGTGATAAATATTTATTATCAATAAATACTAAAAAAATATTTAACATTAATAAATATCAAAAATATTAGTCGTTGATAAGTTTAATAAGATTTTTTTGATTAAAATGTACACGAAACACGTATAAAATGCATGCAATAGCACCAGTTTCTTGTTAATAATAATAATAATAATAATAATAATAATAATAATAATAAATAATAATAATAATTTTAAGTTTATTTTGTGTTTTTACCATTTTTTAGGCGGACAAAAAAGATAACAACAAAAAAACATAATTGTTCCTAAGCAATGGAAGATGCGCTATTGGCTTTTCCGTTTTCCCACACCACTCTCTTTGTTTCCACTCCCATCTCAAACTATCTTCTTCTTCCCACTCACCACGCCCAACAACAATTTCAGTTCGTCAATCAAACGCCCTAGGTAGGGTTTATCATATCCACCCTACTCTCAAACCTCTTCACACCGAAAACCCTCAGAACCAAACCCTACCCTTCCCGAATCACGATTCTCTCTTCTCTTTCCCGATTCCCCCTCGCCGCAACCTGTAACTGTTTTGCCTTTGCGTTTCGAGAGGCTTCCGTTTCGAAATCGAACTCTCAAACATTGGTGTGAAAAGAAATGAAACGCACCGTTTCACTTGCGCTAGTGCTGTTCCGCGTTGCGCAATGTCGATAATTTCCAAAACTATTTAAATTAAAAAAATTAAACATTTCGAGGTTTTGTGTGTTCGTGAAAAACGGTTAAGAAATCTGTTACGGTATGTTGATTCATTTTTTTTATATTGTTTCTTTTGCGATATGAAATTAGGTGTTAATAAATGCTGAATAGACTTAGTTAGTTCATGAATCAATAGTGAAAATTTTGCACATTGTTTTATTGACTTTTTTATTTTATTTTTGTATATATATATATATATATATATCTTGTTTTGCTTTGTTGCTTTTATGTTCTTGTTGTTTTGATTAGAGTTGTTTATGTTTGTTTGTTTTTTGTTCAGGGGATTCTCTATTGGGTGTGAAGATTGTGGTTTTTTTCCTTCTTTCTGTTGCTTAATTGGGAGTGTTAGTTGAATATCTAGTTGCCATTTTAGAGATGTATAATAATAATCAAGTGAATCGCGGTCATAATTCGGGACAGGGTTCTGCCCCTCCACCTTCGGCTGCCCTGCCGCCACCACCACCACCACTACATTCGGGTTATCAGCAGGGTCTGCCACCTCCTCCTCCACCACCGTCTCATTTTCAGCATTTTGTCCCACCACCACCACCAGTAGCTCCTCATGTTTATTCACATGGACCGTCATATACCATCCCTTCTCGAATGCACCATGGAAATGGAATGGCGCCGCAAACATTCCCTACTGTTGGACAAAACTCACAGCATTCTTCAAATTTAGGTGTGCAGAGTCACAACATGTTGCCCCCGGTTGCTTCCCCTATAGGACCACCAAATAGAGTGTTGCCACCTCCCCCACCTCATCCCTCTTCCTCTCAAGGAAATTTTTTGCATAATCTTCATCTTCCTCCACCACCACTGCCGCCCCCGTTTCGTTCTCCTTCTCCGGATGGTGTTTATCTCCATTCAACTGTTGGGAATTACCAAGTTCCTTCTGTTGCTCCTCCACCGCCACTACCACCGTTGCCAGCCTCTCCACCACCAGCTCCGCCATCTCCACCGCCTCCTACCCATCATATGACTTCTACATCTTCCCAAGCTGCGTGCACTGCTGACCCGAACTCTACACAGGTTCCTAGCTTTGAATCGAAGGCTGTGGATTCAGTAGATGGATTTGTAGCTTCCTGTTCATCTGGTATTGTGCCTGTACATAATTCTGATGCCAATCAGGATGGTGGAAATTGTGGAGAGGTTGCTGTTGCCCACAGAGATGAGCTATCGCCAACTACAAGTATGATTTTGGATGTTCCCCCACCTCCGCCTCGGTCAGCAGAAGAAAAAAGTCTAAGCGCTGATTCTGACATGGAGATGGAAGGTTAGTTTGCATTGTTATCTTACACTTTTTTTTTTTTATGTTGTACTCCCTCCATTCCTTTTTACTTGTCGTTTTTCTTGAAAAAAATTGTTCCTATTTACTTTTCATTTTGAAAGTACAATGCAGCATTTATTACTGTCTGTCAATAAATCCCTTACAGAGAGAGAAATAGGTGAAATGAAATAATAAATTATTTAGAATGTAATATGAAAGAGACAAATAATTTCATCAAAAGTTACAAAGTTTATAACAACAACTAAGTATTCAATTATGGTATCTTTGGTTCTGGTCTAGAATTGGTGTGAGTGCTGAATATGTTACCAAACGTATGAATCTGCTGTTATGTATTCTTGATATTAATTTTTTTGTATTGAATTTGGATGCTAATAAAATGTGGAGTTTACAACCATTGTTGGAGAAGCCAATGGATGAAACTTTTATAATATAATATGTAATATACAGGAACTGGATAACACATAGACAGACTGTTCATTTGGTATATTTTCTATAACAGTGACCTTAACAGTGAATATCTTAGCTATTATTTTCTGATAACCTCTTTTTCTGCTGTGTTTATATTGCTGTATAGGAAGAAGTGCATTTGGTGAGGGAGAAGTGGGTGGGTGTAATTGGTATAGTTTAGCTGTTGGTATGCATTTTAATTTTTGGATTATAGCTGGCTGAAATTTGCTAGGGGAAAGAGAGGAGTGGCCAAAACTTTGATAATGCTTTTTAGGGTATGCTTTTATTTTAATTATGCTTAACAAATAAAAAAAATTATTTTATAACTTGAGCCTGATCTGCTTTATTTTATTTCTCATGGGCTGGTTAAGATGATATCACGTTTTCTGACAAAGACCAAGGGTCAACTTATGCAATTGAAGTGGTAACTCAGCAGCATGATCGGGCTGATGAGGTGTTTAGCATGAATGAGGAAATACAGCAGCTGCAGAATTCAACAGAAAACAAACTTGCCAAGGGCATCTTATCCAGTGGTGTGTCATGCTCTGGATCCACAGGAGTTGGCAAACAAAATGAAGGTTTCATTTTGAAAAACCACTGTTAATTGTTTGATTGATTTGTGAATTACTTTTGTGAATATAGTTTCCTTGTGATTGGTAGACATTTATTTTTTTGGTTAATCAAAATTCATGGTGATTGATACTTGTCAAAATTAGGGACAAAGAAGATTGTTCATTACACTGTAAATTTTAGCACTGGAATCCAGCAATAATTTTTCAGTGCTGAATACAATAAGTACTTTAATGTTGAATAACTTTTCACTTCAAAATTTAAACTTTAAACACCAGTCTAATTGATAAAAACTATAAAAAAATTACACAAATTAATCTGAACTTATGCCAATTGTTTGTGTGAGAGTACTCAGTTTTTATATTGTTACTGACATTGCCCTCTCAGAATTCAGTAGCTGTTACTTGTTAAGAACTCACAATGGAAATAGGGAAAATAATAGAAAGAAGAACAAGCAGAAAAATTAGAAAGATTTATTCTCCCAGGGTTTCTCCTTCACAAAGGGTTCCCACTTTCATACAAAATTTTGAATGAATTCCTCCATCTCTTGGCCCCCCAATTTTCTAATTGATACCCCCTAGCTAATTAACCACTCAAACTATGCTCTACTTTTCTATCCTAACAGTAATTGTAGAATATTACGTGTCTACTTTATTATTTGATGTCAAATCCATGCTGGAGTTAACTATCTGATATATTCCTTTATCCAGCAAATTTTCTATTTGTGTTGATATGACTCTTTAAATAAAATGCAGGGCCAGGACCCTCATCTGATGTTAAGCCCATGAAATCTGCTAGATCAGTTGCTAAGGTTCATAGTCCTGTGAATGACTCAATTGAAGTTGCTGAATCCCTCCTGGGCACTGGGTTGGGAAGATTGGCAGCTCCTCTAGACAAGGATTTTATAAGAAATGATACTTCTGATCACAGCGAAGCCACTAATCCCAATAGAGATTCTGAGCAACTTATACGGATTGGTAGCCCAATAAGACTTCTTCAAGGTTATGCTTCTGATGAAACTTTAGATAATGAAGATGAAGGCTGTACTGCAGATGCTAATAACGTTTTTACAGTCTCAGCAGGAGCTGATCCTTGTGTCCTGGATTCCCATAAAGATTGTGACAGTTATTTGGAGACTGATATTGGATTTAAAATTCCCACCTGGACTCAAAAGGAGCTTGGGCTACTCTCCAAATCATCACTGAATGGTTCAGAAATATCTCCTTGTTTAGTACAAGAGTCTGAGGTAACCTGTAAAAGATCTGTCACACGTACTAGTGATGGATGTGTTGAGCATAATCTTGAAAATCAGGTGTCTCTTAATCTTGCTTCTTCAGTAGAAGCTTTCCAAGGAAGAGATGGGTTAGGTGGTACTGGTTTTGGCATTGATAGTAAGAGTGGTAATGCTGAACAGGAAGATGAAAAGGAAACCTCAAAGTTGAAACAAACTGTTGCGAAAGTAGATGAATTCGGGAGGCATGTCAGAGAAGGTGCTACAGATAGTGACTCTGATGGATCTCGCAGTATTTGGACCAGGAGGACGAAAAAAAGAGATAGAAGCCGGAGTCGCAGCCGGTCTCGGTCTCCCATAGACAGTAGGAGTAGGAGGAGGAGGAGAAGTCCTCGGAGGAGAAGGGATAAAAGAAGCCAATCTCGCAGGTATGTACCGCTGATGTGCATTGTAGGATGTCTTGATTACCTTCTATTAACTTGAACATTGTCTACAAACTAACAGTTTATGTAGGATGCACAAGCTGTCTTTTCCTAGGTTATTTTGTTGTATGAGTTGAACCTAAAGCCTTCCTTTGTTAGTTGAGGATCTATGATGCCCCAATACTTTATTTTTCCTTCCGCAACGTGCTCAATAATTATCTCCGATAATCCAATACTCTTCAATACACTGTTGATACGTGTCAGTGCAGTATCGGAGACCATTTTAAAAAATAAAAAATAAATTCCGATACTCTCAATTTGCCATCGACATGCTATATTGGCACGGGGAGTCAGGGACTCTTATTCTTCCTGATTCTTCACATCTTAAATACATATTTTATATTATATGTTGGAAATCATTCATTAATTGCAATAAATACAATTTATATCACCACTTCACCCATGAAGCTATTAATCTCCATTTTTGCACTTATATACATACATTTATTAATTGCAACAGATGCAATTTATATAACCTGTTGACCATTTTTTTACTCATTCATACTTTCATCATTATGTTCTATCATGTTTGTTGAAATGCAGTAATATATTTATTCCATTTTGTGAACTGCAATACTGCATTTATTATGATTTTTTGGTTTCTTTACTATTTGTGTGTATTGTGTCCAATATATTTCAAGGAATGCAGTATTGTATCTTTGCATCATAGTTGAGGATTGATTGCTTTTCTCACATTTCTAGTCCTGGATCTTGATCACTTCAATTATTCCTCTGAAGAATATTATATTTAGAAATTTTCAACTTTTTTGTTGTTGCAGCTGGTCTCCTCGGCGTCGTAGAAGCAGGAGTAGGTCACCAATCTTAAGACGTTCAGGTGACAGTCATGGTGAGAATGTGAGAAGGGACAAGGCTCAATGCTTTGATTTCTTACGAAGAAAGTGCTATCGTGGAGCATCTTGTAGGTTTGCGCATCATGAATCTGATAAGAATGCTACTTCAAGGCGCTCTAGAAATAAACATGATCTGGAAATCTATTCTCATGAAAAAAATTCTAGGGTTAATGAAGGAGTGAAGAATATTTCTAATAAAGTCTCAGATTATGAGCATGATGGAGTCAGAAATCAGGACATAGATATTCATCAGAATGTAATTGGCCAGGAAGAAGTGCAGAGAAAGGAAGATTCTGAGAGGCGTGCTGAAGGTGTCAGAGAGGTTTCTCCTAAACTGCATGAAACCTTAGTAGTTATAGAAAAGCCCAAGACTTCAATTCATGGAAATAATAGTTTTCAGAATGCAGTAAATCCTCATCAGCAGCACTTAGTTTATGACTTTCACCTTGAAGCTTTAAGCAGAGGTGACACTTCTAAACCATCTGGTGGTACATCCAAAGATGTTTTTCCTTCAGAAGATGGCTCACTTGTTCAGCAACTACAATCCAATGTTTCTGTTGAAGTTCCAGAACATAATGGTGGTACATCTAAAGATGTTATTCCCTCAGGAGATGGTTCATATGTTCAGAAACTACATTCCAATGTTTCTGTTGAAGTTCCAGAAAATTCTGGTGGTACATCAAAAGGTGTATTTCCCTCGGAAGATGGTTCATTTGTTCAGAATCTACAATCCAATGTTTCTGTTAGAGTTCCAGAACATTCTGGTTTCCCATCTCAGCTTCCAAATGTGGCCTGTGTTACTGATTTGTCATCTGATAAAAGATCAACGATTTCTGCTAATGAGGTTTCTGGCAGTGAACATTTACTAAGTATGTTACCATCCACACAAGTACAGCCAACCACTAGTTCTGTTGGTCCATCTGTAGCATCAGAGCAGCCTTCATTGCACTCTCAAGCTTCTAAAGAGTTTACACCTCAAAGTGGTTCCTTGGTGGAATTCCCACCTCATACTTACCTGTTGCCTGCTTTTGTTGGTTCACATTCCCAGCGTGAAAATGCTCTGCATATGCCACAAATTCCAAGGCAATATGGTGTGATGCAGCAAAATGCATTCTTTCCTTTCCAACCTACTGCCCGAGAAAAATTTGAACCTTACCCCGCTCCATTACCGATACCAAATTCTCATTTCAGTGTACCACCGCCTAATAGCTCTTGGACATCCTTGCCGCCGCCACCGCCACCACCATCACAGGCGGTGTCTAATTCCAGTTCAAATTTTGGAGTTGCAAAATCATTTATTTCTTCAGAGTTTAATCAGAATCAACTGCATCTGAGAACTGACTATGTTTCTCAGACTTCCATGGTTCATGGGTTACCAGCTCATTCTCAAAGTTCGAAATTTGAGGATCAAGCTTACCCTCCAATGCAGGATCATCCACGAACTTTCATGCCTACAGAACCTCTCTCTCCCAAGCATCTCCATCAGGGGAACCCAGCATATCAGCCGCTTTCAAGCTCCACATCTTTTGGCGGCCTGCATCATCAACCAAAACAATTTTCCTGGGAGTCAGATGTGAACAGACCGCAGCCTTCTTTGGGCAGCAGGTTGCCTCCTGAAGGACATTTCAGCACATCTCACATATATCCATTATCACAGCAGCAGCAATCAGGTTTTAATTTTCAACATACTTCATCTGATGTTAATTTGGCTGGACCTGGAGGGATTGCTACTGTATCCAGATATCCACCAGATATCCCTGATAGCAACCATTCAACTTCTCTTCCAGCTTTTGGAGGATCAAGGGTTTCTGGTCACTATAATCCTTATGCATCAACCTTTGAGCAGCCACTAAGTTCGAAATTCAGTTCAAACTTTTTACAACAAGATAATGATATAATTCAGGGCAGCAATTATGGTCCTTCTAGATATAGGGAAGGGGATGGTGTTGGATCAAGAAAGACAGCATCGCCAAAACCAGCAAGAGCTGTTGGTCAGATCTTGCCAGGTTCTGGTGCTGAGCAATATGATCCACTTTTTGACAGCATTGAACCATCATCTTTGAAGAAATTTGATTTTGAGCAGAAGCAAGAAGTTACAGGTGAATCCAATATCAGCCTGAGGCCTAAAAGCTCTCATATGTCTTTGGATGTCAAAGAGAAGAAGCATGAAGAGGTCGGGGCTGCTGCCTCTACCAGTTCTCAAAATAATGACGAATATGGTGAGACAGCAGATGCTGAAGTGGGTGCTGTTGAAAATGAAAGCCTAAGTGATCATGTGGATATTCCAAACATGAGTCCGGGGGACGATGAGATTAATCAGAGCAAATCTCCAGGGAAAAGAAGAAAGAGCAAGGATTCCAGATCAATGAAATTGTTCAAAGTTTCCATTGCAAACTTTGTAAAGGAGGTTTTGAAACCATCGTGGCGACAGGGTAATATGAGTAAGGTGGCTTTCAAAACCATTGTGAAAAAGACTGTAGATAAGGTGTCGGGAGCCATGAAAGGCCACCGTATACCCAAATCTCAAGAAAAGATAAGTCAATACATTGACTCATCACAGCGAAAATTGACTAAACTTGTGATGGTAATTGATCTTCTCATTACTTACATTGTGTTTTTACCCATTGTGTTTTTACCCTATCTGAAGCTGTGCATACTGCACAAAAGTAACTCAAACCTCTGCATTTTATTAAAAAGTCTCTAATCGGAGAAAATGACTAGAGCCTGGATACACATAGCTGCTGCTTTTTTCTTTTCTATCCTTTTTGGAGGAATGAGAAGAAGTAAGGCATTGTATTACTATTTGGAATATATTACCAACAAATTATAAATTACTGGTTAGAATTGGAAAGTTGGTTAAGCATAATAACATGCCTTAGTGTTAATATGCAAATTACTTTTAATGACTTTTCATGTCCTACATTTTCTGCAGGGTTATGTTGACAAGTATGTCAAGGTGTGAAGGATGGAAGTGAACCAATGTTTCTTCAACATACAATTGTCAGTAGGTAAACACTTTTATAGGAAATACCCGTGCTTACCTGGAGTTTTTGCCGTCTTTCAACTGAAACAGTATCAACTGAAACAGTATCGGATGATGATCTGTGACTTGTTCATCAGCACGCCATTTCCTGAAGATTTCTTGGTCAACCTTAGATATGTATGTATTGTGATATAGTTTTTGTTTTGTAGTACTTTGAAGAGGTTCACCCATAAATATAGCGAAGTTGGATTTTTTCCCTCCGAAGCTCTATTTTTTGTTGTTTTAATGAGCTAGTAACTTCAAGAAATTGCAGTAAAAAATTGCAGGAAGAAGAGCAAAATTTTCCGTTCTTTTTCTTTGTATAGAAGTTTTTCTTTTGAATTTACAAGTATCTGGTTCAAACGCGTCTCATTATTGGAGAACATATTTTAGTTGTGACCATATTCAATGTCTTTAACCCTAGAGGGTTTATGATGCATTATTGGGTATGTATATTACAGATTATGATTTTTATATTATGTTTTTGGTATAATTTTTTAGAAAAAGAATTTTAAAAATAATGCTTTAAAAGAAAAATTAGTTAAAATAGTTTATCATAAAATATTATTTTAAGTGTTCAATCTATTTATTATAAATTTTTTTGAATAATCAAATTTTCAAAAATAATTAAAATGAAAAGTTATTTTGATAAACTCCTCATAAAAATTATTTTTGATAAGGGATTTTTTTTTTCAAAAAATATAATTTTTATCGTGTTAAATTTTTTAATAATGAATATATAAATTATTGAATGTCAAAGTTATTTATTTTAATTAGTAACATGAATTTAAAATAATTTTTAATAGTTTAAAGTAAGTTATCATAAAAATTATTTTTAAAAATGTAAACTTAAAATTCTTTTTTATGGAATCTAAAACAAAAGGATCTATTATGTCATGGTCGAGTACTCAGCAAAAAATTACGTCTTTTTCTTTTACCTTTTTGGTTTTATACATATATTTGAGGCATTTGCTTAATATTATTAGGAAGGGGATTTGAATCAACTATCCCCTGTAGAAGGCCTGGACAGAAAGGGACCGGAAGGAAGAGAAGTTTTAACTATATACTAGAATGAATCGTGAGATGTGCAGATAGCCTTTTATATGAATGAGTATTATTGTAAATAAGATTTTAAAATTATAAAAATAATATAATTTATTTTATTTGTAAAGTATTTTTTTTATGTGAGTTTATTTGAATAATTATTATATGTGAGTTTATAAACACAATTGAAAATATGCATAATGTTTTGGAAAATTGTAACTAATTTCATGTATTAAATTTTACGCCTTATATCACATTTCACTTATTGAATACTATGAGAAAATAGAACTAAAAAAATATTATGAGAAAATAGAACTAAAAAAGTATTATAAAAATAATATCTATGCATTAAAATGTAGTAATAATGATAAAGTTAATAATATATTAACCATTAAATATTAACGGTCTATATTATGGAATAAATGTATCTTATTTGTGTTTTATAAAAAGGAATGAATGAAATAATAAGTATACAATTAATATGTTAATCAATTAAAATTTACACCTTTTTAATTACTATATTTTTTGTTTAAGAAATATTAATTGCTAAACATTTACTCTCTCAAATGTGTGGTTGGGATTAGCAAGATATTGATCTAAGTTGATGCATTCAGATGAGGACACAAAATGGAGAATATAAAATGAAAAATAGAATTAAAAAGGGCAAGACAAAATGAGTGTTTTTTTAATCATAGTAAAAATGATCGCAACTAACAATTTAATTTAACTTTATTTGCTCTCTTAATAGAAAAATATTGTTTGAAAAAATGGAATAACAAATTAAAGTCAAAGAAATGACAAATCTAAATTCCAATGTCTTGAGTATGAGATTTCCATACAACCTGACTTGAATTTTTTTTATAAACAACCCGTGTATGATTGAATAGAAATAAAACAGATGTAAAAACTTCAAATAGATAATATTTTTTAAAAAGTTTGATAGAAAAAACATCTTTGTGTAAAAATAAAAAATTAATAAAGATAAATAAGAATTAAATCATAAAATAAAATAGAATATAGGGTAAACATCCTATTAAATTTCAACAAAAAAAATGACTTCATCAATTCTCTCACACTAAATCTTTATCATCAAACAAAGTTTGATTCAAAGATAAATTCATTAAATAAAAATCACAACCAAACAGGGGACCAATGTAAAAAAAAGCAACTAAGATAGGTAACAAATTTAATTTCAAGGAAATATTAAAAGGACACTCAATTAGGTATTGAATTCCTTTGCAATCAATTTTTTTAAAGACGAGAGATCACACAACTTTTCATTCTCAATGTTTGAACATAAAGAAAATATAACACTCAAATTTTTCAACAAAATGCATTACCATAAGTTTGTAGACACGACAGACCTATGTATTATGGTGTATGGACAATGGCTTTCAATTGATTTTCAAAAAATAAATAATTTTTAGCACATAACACCCTAAAAAACAAATGATGTGATAAAAAGAAATGGCTTGCAATTGATTTTAAAAAAATAAATAATTTTTCAGCACATAACACCCTAAAAAACGAATGACGTGGTAAAAAGAAATCGTAGGAAGATATCTATTTTATCTTTTGTAATGTTGGAATTTAACAATGTTAGATATAAGGTATAACATCTAAATAAATCATCAGATGATTATGAACAACGAATTTTTTGGATTCGATGAGAGAGTAAGCATTAGTATGAGTGGTAAACTGCCTTCTTGTTGTCTAGCATTTCAGGATTAGGATCATGATTTAAGGATTAAGTTACCGTTTGATGGATAAAAATTAAATAACTAAATGACTGAGTGCAAATACATCTCATTGAACTTAACATAATGGTCCAACTCATCACAGTCTATTTAACAACAAAAAATCAACATATAATTTAATATTTAATACTATTAATAAACTATAATTTAATTAATAATAATTCATAATACTTAATTATTGTCAAACTATAATTGATTAATTAAATAATTAATCTAATATTCTCCCACTTGGATGATAATAATCCACTACTAAAAGAATAAATTTTAAGATTTGAGTATAAATTATGGTCAAAATAACGTTGTAGAAATTGAATCTGATAAGAAAAACAAATCATACATATCAAAGACTTATGTTTTATACAAGAATGATGACTTTAGAATGACACAAACATTTGAAAATGCTATAATAAACTCCCACTAACCCAAAACACTATGAGACTGTAATCAAAACACTATGAGTTATTGTTCTCATAACTACAAGTCTTTGGTTAGTGGCTATGCCAATGAATTTTCAATTTCATAAAGGTTGTACAATATTCATGTAAGTGTAAGAGTAATGTGTTATAAGTTCATTAACAACACAATGTCATACTCGATAAGAGTATACAAATACTCTAATGATGTATAATATGTACTCTCATTTATCCGACATATATAACAAGAATAAAATTTTCATTAAGAATCTACCTGTTTAAAATTACTTTCTAATAATATAATATTTAACGGTAAGATACTGAATCTTTAGTATAAATTTATCTCTCTTATTAAAATTTACCTTCAAGTTGGACACTAATTTAAACAATAACAAAATGAATTTAATTCTTATAATTTTCCCCCTAACAAACTACATAACCACTAAATTTTTGTTAAAAAACTATTTTTCCTCTCACTTTTATGAAATTTAGAATATATGAATTTC